>JBBGZY010001024.1:2165000-2491699 GCA_037952925.1 Lithobates clamitans | reverse complement strand
CGTCCAGACCATGAACAGATCATCGATAAACCGGTACCATAGGAGGATACAGTCCAGGAATTCTGTATACTGTTCATGGGCATGGATGTATCGCTCCCAACCACCTAAGTAAAGATTGGCATATGCTGGGGCACATGACGTCCCCATTGCGACACCTTGTATTTGTAGGAAAAGTTGGTCATTGAAGGTGAAAAAGTTTTTGGTCAGAATAAAGTGTAATAGTGCCAGTATAAACTGGTTCAAGGGCCAGGTGGTAGTATCTTGCTCCGCCAAGAAGGAACCAGCCATCCGTACGCCCTGCTCGTGGGGGATACTCGAGTATAGAGCCTCGATATCAACTGCCACGAGCAGGGCGTCCGGAGGGATCTGGATTCCCTCGAGGCGTTGCAAGAGGTCAGTAGTATCTTTGATGTAAGATGGAAGGCTACGGACATGGGGCATTAAGAAGGCATCGACAAATTTGCTCGCGTTATCTGTTAGGGAACCAATCCCGGATACAATAGGTCTTCCTGGTGGAATCCGTGCCCCTTTATGGGTCTTGGGTATGCCAATCTTTACTTAGGTGGTTGGGAGCGATACATCCATGCCCATGAACAGTATACAGAATTCCTGGACTGTATCCTCCTATGGTACCGGTTTATCGATGATCTGTTCATGGTCTGGACGGGCCCTAGAGTTCAATTGCTACAATTTTTACATCTATTGGATAAGAATGATCTAAACCTCAAATTTACCTTTAAAATTGAGACTGAGCGAATCCCCTTCCTAGACCTACTGATCATTAAAGAACCTGATGGCACACTAGGCACTGACCTCTACAGGAAACCCACGGCTGGGAATACTTTACTGTTCGCCACCAGTGCTCACCCCAAGTCTTTGGTACGGAGTATACCCTATGCCCAATACCTGCGGCTACGCAGAAACTGTACTCACCATAGCGATTTCCTACGCCAAGCTCAGGCATTACGTGAACGTCTTCTACGACGGGGTTACTCTGCTACCAACCTACGTAAAGCCTTTAACAAGTCCCTATTACGTCCACGTACTTCCTTACTTTTCAAGAACAACAAACCTCCCCTCCCCCTAGAAACTGTTAAATTGATTACAACCTATTCTGTACATCACAGTATACTTCGGAATATCTTAACGAAACACTGGCACCTATTGACCAACCATCATGTATTAACCAAATACATTAGACATACACCGGAAGTGGTTTTCCGTAGAGCACGGTCATTACGGGACCAACTAACTGCCAGTCATTATAACCCTACTAGATCCACTAGGGGTGGCGCCAAAGGCACCTTCCAATGTGGAGATTGTCCTAGGTGCCCCTGGATTTCCGAAAGTAGAACTGTGGTCTTGCCGAACGGCGAGACTTTGGTCCCACGGACCTTCGCCGACTGCAATACTAAAGGGGTAGTTTACCTTATGAACTGTGTTTGCAAAGCCTTCTACGTGGGCAAAACAATTAGGGAATTGAGGCAGAGAATTGGGGATCACTTGTACGACTCAGAAAATGGCAAATTAACCACCATTGGCCGACATATCGGCCTTCACCATAGATTCGATAACTCCGTGGTCAGTTTCCTAGTATTGGAGGTGGTTAAACCTAATCCCAGGGGTGGCGATTGGGACCGCTCAATACTACAGAGAGAATCTCTGTGGATTGAGCGGCTCAACGCCACCATTCCCCCTGGCCTCAATGAATCGGTGTCCTACAAGGCCTTCCTATGAGTCACCTTTATGATCCTAGAAAAAACCCCCCCTTGCTGCCCCCCCTTTTTTCCCCCCCCTTTTTTTCCCTTCCCCCCCCCTTTTTTTTTTTTTTTTTTTTTTTTTTTTTCCCCCCCCCCCTCTTTTTTCCCCCCCCTTCTCCTTCCCCCCCCCCCCCTTCCCTTATCCCCCATCCTTCTATGTACCCTATGATGCCTTTTCACCATTGCTGAACGCCTACGGTTTGTTGTTACTGACTATCCATTGTCTAGATTCGATACCACATTTTGTTTAACTATTTATATGTATGTTTATGTTATTGTATTGCTTTGAACTGTTTGCTGTACAAGAATGCGCTCTTGGTACCCGTCAGGTTCCTGTGGCTCCGCCCTGCCCCGAGTCTTCTCTCTGCGGCGGACACATGCTCGCCCTGGCAGCCTCACAGCTGCTTGCGTCTCCATGTCTGGGAATTCGATTCCCTTTGACAGGAGCGCGCGCTTGCGCAGTAGCAGCCAACACTGCACCTGCGTAGTGCGGACGAGCAGACCCGGTGACGTCAGGGGACGCCCTCTGCGCCGTCCCTGACTTCCGGGTTGGGGCGCTCTTATAGCGGCCATCCATGGCCGCTATCTGAGCTTACAGCCCCTGGACGTTATCCCACTGAGGACCACTACTTTGGGTGAGTGTTACGGCCCCCCAGTCCCTGCCGTTCGGTCCCTCCCTTCTTCCCCCCCTTCTCCCCGCCTGCCGACAGACAGTCTCCTGTTCAGCCTTGGCTGTGCTGAATAAGTCATCCCTTTATATCATGCCTGTAGCATGCTTCCTGATACTTTTCATGTTACCTAAATACTACCTAAATACTAACTATATACCTGTCACTCTGACTTGTTGTCTTGTGACATTAACTTTTTAATCGACTGGACTCACTGACCGGTGAGTCACTGTTATATGACCAGATTATTATGTTTGTTACAGCTGGCAGCATAACTTCTCTGAGTGCATATCAAGCACTCTAGCCTTCTCTGGGGGGATTCTCCTCACCGCCCAATAACAACTAGTGGCCTTACTCCATCCATTATACGATCACCTGTTTTTGGTCCTCATTCAACGTCTATGTGCATACTCATGCAATTTAGGGGTGAGTGCCGGTGTATATCTATATGTGCCATTCCTCTTCAGTCCTCCCCACACACCTCTTGTGGGGCTCTTCACTACCTTTTCCCCCCCCGCCCCCCCCCCCCTTTCCCCCCCCCCTTCTCTCCCGCCCCCCCCCCCCCCTTCCCCCCTTTTCCCCCCCTCCATTCCCTCCTCCTTCCTTTCCCCCCCCCCTCCCCCTCTTCTCCTCCTCTTTCTCTCTTCCCTCCCCCTCTCCCTCCCTCCTTCCCCCACCCCCCTTTCCCCCCCTCCCCTCCTTCCTTTCCCTCCCTTTCCCCCAACACCCCCACCCCCCTCCCCAAATCCCCCCCCCCCTTTTTTCCCCCCCTTTCCTCCTTCCTCCCCCCCCCTTTTTTCCCCCCTCCCCCTCCCCTTGGTTCCTTCCCCCCCCCTCCCTTGTGGCTCTTCCTCCTTTCCTTCCCCCCCCTCCCCCTTCCCCCCCCCCCCCCTTTTCCCCCTCCCCCCCCCCCCCTTTTCTTTCCCTCCACTTTTCCTTTGTCCATACACCTCCCGTGGTTACTTGTTTACTTGCACACTGTTTCATTACTAAACAACACCTCACTGGCACCCCCCACTTCACCCCCCCTTTGTTCCCTCTTCCTTAATTGATTCAATCTTATTTATTCCACCTCATTTTATAACTATTTATCCAGGGTCTGTTTAGTCATCCCCTGTGTTCGCCGCGGGGGGAATCACTTGGGGCCATGCGTACCCACAGGCAACCATAGAACGGGTGAGCGCATTCTTTCTCATTTGTTTGTATATAATGTATTTTTCACTGTTTTTGCTGCCTTCTTATATCCCTGTACATTCCGTGTATGATTATATTCATTACATTTACTGTATGTTGCACCACAGATATTGCTCTCCTGAGGAAGCGGTGAAACCGCGAAACCGGTCGAGAACCCAAGCTCTATTTGTGTCTACACCACTACAAGTTGTAACCTAATTGGTTGTATGCATTGCTCCCATTTTTTGATCGCAACTGTATGTGACATTGTTACTATCTTTTAATCATGGTTTCTATTAAATTGGAATTTTTATATTTTATTACAGTCTTTGTTATTATCACTGTTTAGTACTAATAGTAATCTTACCTGGTACCGGAATAGTCCCCTCGTTTTTTCCCCCCCCCCCCTCTTTAGGGGTTTTTTGTGCCTTAGTGCATGCGGTATTGAGACATTGATCGACAGTGGCAGCTACCTGCGACCTCTCTTTACCCCATGCCCTTTGCCTCTATACAAGATATTTGGGATGATAGTACTTGTACTTGTCTATATGCTTTTTTGATATAAACGCTCCCCTTCCCTATGGTAGCCATTTCTTCTGCTAGAAGAGTATCAGAATTAGCAGCTCTTTTCTGTAAAGAGCCTTATTTAATCATACACAAGGATAGAGTGGTATTGCGCCTTCATCCTAGCTTTCTACCGAAAGTGGTTTCAGGTTTTTATCTAAACCAAGATATTATTATTCTGCCTTCCTTTTTTCCAGATCCCTGTTCTACGGAAGAAAGGTCACTACATTCTTTGGATGTAGTAAGAGCAGTCAAGGCCTATCTGAAAGCAACTGCTCAAATTCGCAAAACGGATGTTTTGTTCATACTGCCAGAAGGTCCCAATAGAGGACAGGCAGCGTCAAATTCTACCATTTCAAAATGGATTCGACACATGATTATTCGAGCTTACGGTTTGAAACAGAACATTCCACCTTTTCGAATCAAGGCACACTCCACAAGGGCTATTAGTGCTTCTTGGGCTGTGCATCACCAGGCCCCTATGGCTCAAATCTGCAAGGCCGCAACCTGGTCTTCAGTCCATACATTCACCAGATTTTATCAGGTGGATGTGGGAAGGCATGAGGATATCGCCTTTGGGCATAGTGTGCTGCAGGCAGCAGTATGAGGTCCTCAGGTCTGATTACACCCTACCTTGTGTGGTCCCCTCCCCTTAAATAGCATTCCTCTGGGACATCCCATCAGTAATTACTGAGGCTCTGTGTCCCGTGATGTACGAGAAAGAAAATAGGATTTTTATAACAGCTTATCTGTAAAATCCTTTTCTTTTGAGGTACATCACGGGACACAGAGGTCCCGCCCCTCTTCTAATACACTTATATTGCTTTGCTACAAAACTGAGGTATCCCCAGGAAGGGGAGGGGTTATATGGGGAGTTGAACTTCCTGTTTAGGGTGTGACCAGTGTCCAATTACCTAATGATACCCTATAACCCATCAGTAATTACTGAGGCTCTGTGTCCCGTGATGTACCTCAAAAGAAAAGGATTTTACAGGTAAGCTGTTATAAAAATCCTATTTTTTGGCCCAGCTGCATCTATTACAGATGAATTACATAGGGCGCGTAAATCCAAGTGTTCCCGATATTCCCCCGTGGATGTGGGTTTTTTGGCCTGGAGAGAAGGGGGAAAAATGCTCACGACCACGGTTCCAGGGAGGACACCACAAACTCCTCTCTGGAACAATCTGTCTCCCTGGGCTCTATGGGCACCCAGACTCGCAATGGTGGGCTCATTTAAAGGTCACACATTTCTCACATATTGATGGTGGGAATACCTTTTGTGTCCTTTGAAAACCTGAGGGGGGGGGGGGGATATGACATTGATCATAAATTCTTCTACAGGTTTTTATTACTTCGACAAGCCATTCGGACACAGTTCAGGTCCTTGACTATAGAGCTTGAGGAGTCTCCAATGAAGGATCTGCTATCCTATCCCGATATTACTAAATTGGTTACAACCTTTTATGATCTTCTCTCCAGGGTGGGGGCAGACCTATTTCAAAATTCTTACAAAAAATGGTGATTGTTGATGCCTGAACTTACTGAGGAGGGTTGGGAAGAAGCCACTGAGGTCTGTTATCAGGATATTATTAGTACTGCTGATCAATTTATTTAATTCAAATTTATTCATCATCTACACTATACCCCAGCTAAGCTGACCTGTATGGGTTTAGGAATCACTGCAGCCTGCTCCACATGTAATTTAGCCAATGCTGACTTATTTCACATGTTTTGGAGCTGTCCGGGACTGACTTCTTACTGGAAAGACTTGTTCAGTTTTTTCGACAATCAGTTTACTCTACCGCTACCACAGAACCCAAAGGTTGGTCATTTGGGCATACTGAATGACTTCATCCATAGGACATGTGCCCGGATCTTCGTACTGTATTATTTTATGCACGTAAAATTATACTGCTGCACTGGAAAGATGTCAACTCTCCAACAATGCAAACTCTGTTTCGTATCATTAATGGGGAGCTTCCCAAAGTCAAGCTTATATATAAAAGTAGAGTATGTTCAAAAAAATTTGTTAAAGTGTGGCAACCGTGGTTAGATATCTCGAACTCTTTCTGGGGTACAGTTTTGTCCTCGCAGCTGAATTCAGCAGGATCGGCCCTAATTATTTTATGACCAAGTGGGCCCGGAGGATGTTGTGTGATAATTGAGAAAGACAGTGTTTCATATGGTACTGTTTCTCTGTGTGCTAGAGGTGGGGACCGTGGCACTTTGATATAAAGGTGGGATACTAGTGTGTATGAATGTTAGTGTGTATGTTAGGGATGTTTTGGTTTAGCTAGTTCCTTGGAAAATGTACCTTCTCGGTCTAGCTCATGATTACCCTTTACCCCCGCCGCCACTGTTCTGGCTGTGGGGGGATCGGGTGGTATTGCTCCTTCTCGTTAATTTCAGTTGGCCATGTCGGCCTACAAGACATGCTATGTATATGTTTAATATGCTGCACACTTATATTACCCTTGTAGGGTGTTATATTGTTTGTTCTTTTTGTGTTGATGAAAAATAAACCCCTTTCAAAAAAAAATATTGTACCTATCCACAAGAAGGGCAGCAAGATAGAAGCTGGCAATTACAGGCCAGAGAGTATAACATCTGTTGTAGTCAAGTTAATGGAATCACTCCTGAAAAGGACTTAACCCTTGGGTGGTTCAGTGGAAATTCAGTTGGCTAAAGGATATATACCAGAGTGTATGGGGTTCACTCAGCAAAGAGAGCAGTCACTAGTGGGGTGCCACAGGGCTCTGTACTAGGTCTGTTCTATTCTATATCTAAGTGATATAACTAAAAGTTTGTTGAGCAAGGTATGTCTTTTTGGACATGGAACATGATTTTGCATTGCTGGAAGATTGGTCAAAGCAGTGAAAACTGCAGTTCAATGTTTCTAAATGTAAAATAATGTACCTAGGGAAAAAGAATCCCCTGAGAGAGTACAACATGGGGGGTACAGTAGTGGCCAGCACTACAGAAGAAAAATATTTGGGGGGTACTTATTTCAGATGATTTCAAAATGAGCAAACAGTGTTACCAGACAGTGGGAAAAGTAAATAGAATTCTAGTATGCATCATTAGAGGGATCACCAGCAGAAGGAAGGAAGGAGGGTCTGATTCTCCTATATAGATCTTTAGTGAGACCTCATTTAGAATACTGAGTCACTGAGTCCAGTTCTGGAGACCTCACTTACACCAAGATATTGACAAAATTGAACGAGTCTAGAGACGGGTAACAAAACGGTGATAGGTTTGGGTGATCAAACCTATCGAGAGAATAGAACTTAAGAACTTAATAGAACTTAATAGAACTTAAGAACTTAATAGAACTTAAGAACTTAATAGAACTTAAGAACTTAATGACAGTCTGGAGGAAAGAAGGGAAAGGGGATACATGATTGAAACCTTTTAAATACATCAAGGGGGTGAATAAGGTTCAGCAGGGCAGGATTTTCAAAATGAAGCCAAGATCAGGATCACGGGGACATGACCTCAAATGAACTGGAGGAAAGTTTAAAATTAATCTTAGAAAGTAGTATTTTTATTATTTTAAAGTATTATTATAGACTGTTGTTTCTAATCAGACCATTAGCAATTGCAATGATGCATAATATAAAAGTTTTAGTATTTATGCATACTTACCAAGGGAAGATTTTTATTTTTAACTTTTAACTATGTCACTTTGAATAAGTTGGGGATGATAGAATGGACAGGAAAAGACAGAGGAAAAAGAAGGTATAAGAAAGAAAGGAAGGGATGTCTGGTCTGAAATGTGCTCATTGCCTCTAATGATGACAATATGTTTGAGTCATAGGAAAGACTAAAGTCAAGATAAAGTTACATAGTAGGGTTGAAAAAGACACAAGGTCATCTTTTTCTACCAATAGAGAAGAAAAGAAAAATGTT
The DNA here is from genome assembly GCA_037952925.1 of Lithobates clamitans. Classification (NCBI taxonomy): domain Eukaryota; kingdom Metazoa; phylum Chordata; class Amphibia; order Anura; family Ranidae; genus Lithobates; species Lithobates clamitans. The sequence goes on along the minus strand of JBBGZY010001024.1, from coordinate 2,483,625 downwards.
CGTATCCAGTTGTGAGAGTCTATTTAACATTTCCATAGCTCTTATTGTGAAGAAGCCTTTCTATATGTGGAGGTTCAATCTCTTTTCCTCCAGATGCAAAGAGTGTCCCCTTATCCTGTGTAATGACCTGAAAGTGAATAACTCAACATCAATTTAATTATATGGACCACTCCTTCATTTTCTCCAGTTCCCCGATGTCCTTTTTGAGAACTGGTGCCCAAAATTGAACTGCATTTTCCAGATGAGGTCTTACTAATGATTTGTACAGGGGTAAAACTATGAGGTTACTTTACTAAAAGCAAATAGCGCTTTTCAAGTGCAGTTGTGCACTTATTTTCCCCAGAACCTAGTGAATATGGTGAAGCTCTGCTAATTTCCATTATCCAGTCATTTTTGTTCTCTTGCACCTAATTGGGTATTCTTTACAAAGTGAAGCTTCACCACATTCACTCAGCTCTTCTCTCTCTCTCTTTCTCTTTCCCTTTCTCTTTCTCTTTCTCTTTCTCTTTCTCTTTCTCTTTCTCTTTCTCTCTTTCTCTCTTTCTCTCTCTATCTCTCTCTCATACCTCTTTTAAGAAAGTATTGTCATTGCATACTATTAAGTATATGATCAACCAGATCCTTCTTGACCATTGTCTTCCTCAGCTGTTCTCTAGAATATATGGGGTATACATTTTTTTAGCCCCTGAGTGCATACCTTTTTATATTTATCAACATTAAACTTCATTTGCCACATAGTTAAATAGTTCACTGAAGTTGGTTTGTTAGATGAGGACATCCTGTAAGACCGTTAGTCCACTACATAGCTTTTGTCATTTGCAAACACTGGAATGGTACTTTTAATCTCCAAAGTGGAGAAGTCAATTCAGGTTCACCAAGTTACCATGGATTTCAAGTGATATTCATGTAGGTTAGGTGTTAATTCCTCCATCCTCATAATGTGATTAAGCTCATCAGCCCATTCCCTAATATGGGGGAGCCATTGTCAATATCAAGTGCCTAGCGATCCAGGCATGACTTGCAGATAGAAGAAATTGGAGGAGTCCCTCTCTTTATTTTATATATTCATCTCTAAAATCTGTCCTTGGCAGCTCATAAAATGTGTATGATTAGGCAGTTTTAAGTGTTCTATAACCTAAAGAATGATTAGAATCTTGGCCATGTGTTTTTGCCGTGTCTATCTCCATTAGGATGATTTTTTTCCTCACTTCCTGTCCCAGGTGGCACCCATCATCAAGTCAGGAAATGAGGAAAAATCTTCTGAATGGAGACACAGACAGCAGAAAGACCCAGGCTATGATTACACCTTTTTTTTTTTTTTTTTTTTACCAAATCCTTAAACTGTGTAGAAGCCCAATGTAGTAAATAATAGTCGCTCCTGCTCTTTGGTTCTTTTTAGTGCTTTTGTTATCCAATTAATGCTGATTTTTATTAGTAATTGTAAAAGGAAACAAGATTTTCCAGATTATGTTTACAGTTTGCTTTAATTCATCTTCAAAACAGAATTATTTAGTATCTCTTTAGATTTGTGGGTACGCCATTAACACATAAACATGCTGTACTGACTTGGGTAAAATGCTCTAAAACTCCAGCAAACAGTCCTAGGACTGTTATTTCCGACCTCCTTGTGGAATTCTAAAAAAAAAAAATAAAAAAAAAAAGTGTTACTAAACTCACAACAGTAAAATCAGTCTGTATATGTTGTAAAGCATTCTTGTTATACTCACTGTGGAACCTAAGGGGTTATTCCTCTGCATTGTGTAAAAAGGCTGTTTGATCCTTCCACTGTGTTTTTTATCGGGAGGGTGCATGTGATCAGCACTGTCTAGGCGGAGGGTCCAGGGGGTCCTGCAGCCTCATAGGACAGTTAGCGTAGAATGAAAACTCCTACAAGCTTTAACCAGACACTGATAGAAGTCATAAGACTGCTATATAGTACTGATGAGAAAAGGTATTTAGCGGTTTATAATTGCTAAACTAATTGCATTTCCATGTTCTATGCACTGTGGGAGTTCAAATAGTGAATGCAGGGTCCTGGGTTTAGTAACACTTTAAGTCTGATAATTGTTTTTTTTAGCCTATCTTTTTTATGATCTTTATTCAAAGTGTTTGTAAAGGTAATTCTTTTTAAATAACACACGTGTTATATTTACCTGCTCTATGCAATGGTTTTGCGCAGAGCAGCCCCAATCCTCCTCTGGTTCCCTACCGGCGCCTCCAGCTCCTCCTCTCAGCTAAGTGCCCCCATTGAAAGGCACTTGCTATGGGGGCACTCATGCAGGCTCACTTTCAGGCCACGCTCTGTGTTTCCATTGACGAACACAGTGCGTCTCAACCCCGCCCCCTGCTCCCTCCTTACTACCTGTGATTGACAGCAACAGGAAACCAGGAAATGCCGTATGGTTAGTGGGGTAAATTGAGAATACGGCAGTGGCATCATTCTTGCCTAGCAACCCCATGCAGTGCATGCCCATCAGTGGGAACAGTACAGGGAATCCCACCAATGTGCTACAGAGTTAATGCTCTTATGACAGCCCTGCTGCAAAAGGTAAGCACATACTCTCCCACTGGTTCTAGGGCCATTTACCTGTATGTGATCATCATTCTTCTTCAGTTTCATCAGATGAGGCCAGAATCAACTCTTTGCCCACTTTGGACTTTTCCTGTTTGTGTCCAGTGACTAGATCAATCTGCTCACAGAGTTTGACTGTGCTCCAGCACTATCCCCAGAACAGTCTAGCCTGCAACTCAAAGTGTGCCAGAAATGGAGCTGGGTGCTGAGATAATGTATCTCCAGAGTGAATTCGCAGGATTTTTCATCATCGGGGCCTTGCCAATGTGCGGAGAGGACTGAGGACCCATAACAAGGGGAGAAGGCATGGCATCTGCATTGACAAGTAAATGCAGGGAGCCCAGATCTCACAGTGCTAAAGAAGAGCACACCCAGAGCTTAGTGTGTCAGTAGTGTGTCAGTATGCACAGTATACTTGTACATTAGGGAAAATGCTGGCTACATCCACCTCACTCATCTTTGCTTTAAGTTAATCCTCTGCGAGGACTGAGAACGCCGTGTGGCATCTTGGGCCACTTTGAAAAATTTGGCACAGCTTTTCCTTTTTGAAAATGTATTGCAAGGTGTTCTCTTAAAACCTGTAATACTGGAAAAAATTGATATTAATGCGGATGGAGCAATATGTCTTGTACAAAGCTTTGAAAGGACTTTGATGTGAAGCAAATTACAGTGTTTATAGCCAGCCTGCAGTAAACATGGTATGTGGGTCTCAAGTCTGGATAAAAAGGCCCCTTTCTTCCCCTGTTACCCCATCTTCTCTATCCTTCTTTATAACTGTAATGTATTGATATCCCTATTGTAAGTAAATCCAACCATTATTCTAAGAATTAGTCGTCCTTTTTGTTGGAAGCCAGAAACCCCAGACAGAGCACATTTTACACCACCATTTATGCTCCAGTAATCTCTCTTAGAGGGCATATTACCAAATGGGTTGAAGGTATGGGTATTTGTCAGGATTTCACTCAGACTGTTAGACGCTCTACTTAGTTTCAAGTTTAAATGAACCAGAATGGCTCTCCATCCTGGTGGTAATCTTGTTTTGTAAAATTGTGTTAATTATGCAGCGTACACACGGTCTGACTTTTCGATCGGACTTGTCCGACGGACCAAATCCGGGGTACAATCCGATCATGTGTGGGCTTCACCGGACCTTCAGCGGACTTTTCCAGTTTCAAATCTGACGGACTTTAGATATGGAACATGCTTAAAATCTTTATGTCGTAACTCCGTCGGACCCAGAAATCCGCTCGTCTGTATGCTAGTCAGACGGACAAAAACTGACGCTAGGGCAGCTATTGGCTACTGGCTATCAACTTCCTTATTTTAGTCCGGTGTACGTCATCACGTATGAATCCGTCGGACTTTGGTGTGATCGTATGTAGGCAAGTCCGCTCTTTAAAAAGTCAGTCGAAAGTCCGCTGGAAAGTCTGTTGGACCAGTCCGGTCGAAAAGTCCGCCCGTGTGTACGCGGCCTTAGTGTTCAATCTCTTCAAGAGGACTTTGCCCCTGCCCTTGTTTCATTGAATGTTTGGGGAAAATGTCTGCAGATTTGCGCTTAAGCTGTAATGGCTTGCTTAAGCGTCCAAGCTTGTTTCTTGCTTAGTAACAATGTAAGTTTACATGCATAGGGCACTTTGACTACATGCCTTCTGCAATTGGGGGCTGTTTGTTCATCCAGAAGAGTCCCTGGGTAGTTTTTTTTTTTTTTCCCATATGCAGAGATCCCTGATTCTTATCATTCTAGGACTCGCACACATCGCCCACAAGTGAATTTTTTTCCCCAAGTTGGGTTACACCCCTTATGCTGTTTGATGCTGCTTAGCCCTATCCCCATCCTAAAGGCACATGTAGACCTACAAGGTCCATAGGGATCAGTTTGCACTGCTCCACTTTCCTGGAAAGGAGCTTATCCTTCAGTGTCCTCTGACACTTCTAGATGCTGTTCACAGAAGTGGTCCTTCTGCCCATTCAAGTGCTCTTTCCTGCTATCCCCATTGTGGGTTTTTCAGAATACCCTCTTTTAAAGAGGGTTATTTTCCTAGGTTCCAAATGGCCTGTTCATATCATGTATTTATAGTACTGCCTCAGTCAGGAAAAAAGGGTCTAAGTGGTAGCACTAGTGGTTTTCATGTCCCCTAGACCAAACAAGTGGCTAACTCTCTTGCAGTGCGGGCTCAGCCCCACTACAAGGAAGGACATTTTAGTTTTTCTTGGCATTCAGCTTTAAAAATGTCTGTGTCCCTCAAGGTTTTTCAAGAAAAAGATTTTACAGCAAGTACAAGAATCTTATTTTTATGGTTCGTTTTATGTTGAATGAATATGAAGGTTTATCTGTTGAACATAGTGTGTATAGATATTGTTCCCTCCATGCTAATGGTTCATTCAAATGTTCTGTTGAAGGTTGGCTCTTCCTTGACTCCAGCACATCCATGTTTGTTCATGCTCGTGCCAGGGTCTATAAAGTTGCAGATTCAAAAGCCATTAAAAAGCCAAAGACTGCTGAAACAAATCATAAGCAAGGTAAGGGAGCAGAAAACTTGCCAAATACTTTCTTTGGTTTTTATTTAATATTCATTCTGGTTAAAGTTGTGTTTGAAGCTCATATTTGTAACAAAATACCATATGTCAAATGTGCACATAATCTGGTCATAGACCAGCAGGTATCCCTGAAGATGAGATGAAAGATATTAGCTTGTCTTTGTAAGAACTTTCTGGATGACAGTGGAACTTCTGCAGCATTTTAGATCCTTACATCTCCCGAACCGCCATGCTTGCAGGGAGTTTTTCTGTCACAATCAATGCTTGAAATTGGCTTTATAAAAATCAAGTAAATCTACCAACAATGTTGGTTCATCTCTGCCTCCCATTCACTCACAGAATGTAGCTACATACATGTGCAGTGAAACATACTGTATGTGTAATATTAATAAGTTGTACAGAGAGGCAACTATGTATGTATTTAGTAACTTTTTTTGTAGAAAATGTAAGTTGAAGCAATATTAAACCCAAAACCAGAAATATAATATATTGCAGTTTGCTAATCATTAGATGACATGGCTGCTTTACTTTTCTTTTTATTTCCCTCTGTTTTCACCTGGTGATCTGGCCATTAACATCTCCTGTATTAGAGTGCCTCCACTCTGGATGAATCAACATAGGCACAGCAGAGAGCACCATTGTCAGTCTGGGGGGGGGAGTATTAGATGGTCTAGCAGCTTTAGATACACTAACAAGCTGAAGCCGAACTCCAGATCATACTGCAGTTACAGCAAAAGTTGTTTTTTTCTCTTTTGGGATACAGGTTTTACATGAATAAATAAGCTGACCATTGTAAGCACCCCTGTCAGTGGTAAATGGTTTGCATTTGTTTTACATATGTAGGAGAGTTTGTTCTTTTGAAAAATAACTGACTTATTGGCAGGATCACCAGGTTAAAAAAAAAAAGTAAAAATAATCTACAAATGAAAACGAATGTCGCCATAACATCTAAGAATTGGTAAGCTGCAATATAATACATTTGCTTTTGGGTTTAATACCACTTAAACTGATAAAATCTGATCGGATAAACTGATGATAGTAAACTAGACATAGAAATAGAAAAAATAGACATAGAAAAACACATAAAACAGAAGATTTTTGCTTTATTTTTCCAATATGTTCTACATGCTTAAGAACACTGCCCTTTGTTTAAAGAAAGCATACATTCCAACAATAGATCGTGTGTATAGTCTGTTAAAGGGGTTGTAAAACTTTGTGTTTTTTATGCATTAAGGTGAAAAAACACCTTGCACTCTCCGCCCCCCCCCAGCCCCCGTTTTACTTGCATTGCCTTCCCCCAGTTCGTTTTTTTTTTTTCTATTGTGTTTGTGCGATAGTTAAAGTGACAGTATACTTTGATTTAAATGAATCTGTTCAAATATACTGTATATTCCTAACTGAAAATAAAGTGTCTTATATTGCCGTCAGCCTCCTCCAAAAGGACTATGGGATTTGTAGTATGCATAGAGCAGTGCACACGACCACAACTAGTGTGTACTGCTTGTTCCAAACAAATAAAACTAAGAGGGAAAGGATGTTGCAAGGAGGCAGAAAAACACAGTAAGAAACAATGTAATGTATCATAGATTACAGGGTCATTAACCACTTCAGCCCCGGAAGAATTTACCCCCTTCCTGACCAGAGCAATTTTTGCGATACGGCACTGCGCCGCTTTAACTGACAATTGCGCGGTCGTGTGACCTTACCAAACAAAATTGACGCCCTTTTTTTCCCACAAATAGAGATTTCTTTTGGTGGTATTTTATCACCTCTGCGGTTTTTATTTTTTGCGCTATAAACAAAAAAAAGTGACAATTTTGAAAAAAAAAAGCAATATTTTTTACTTTTTGCTATAATAAATATCCCCAAAAAATATATAAACTAATTTCTTTCTTAGTTTAGGCCGATATGTATGCTTCTACATATTTTTGGTAAAAAAAAATTGCAATAAGCGTATATTGATTGGTTTGCGCAAAAGTTATAGCGTTTACAAAATAGGGGATAGATTTATGGCATTTTTATTATTATTTATTAGTAATGGCGGCGATCTGCGATTTATGTGACTGCGACATTATGTCGGACACTTTTGACGCTATAAAAATGCACTGATTACTGTATAAATGACACTGGCAGGAAAGGGGTTAAACACTAGGGGGCAGTCAAGGGGTTAAATGTGTCCTAGGGAGTGATTCTAACTGTGGGGGGATGGGCTACCACTGACATGACAGCGATCAGTGCTCCCGATGACAGGGAGCAGTAGATCTCTGTCATGTCACTAGGCAGAACGGGGAAATGCCTTGTTTACACTGGCATCTCCCCATTCTGTCACTTGGTGACACGATTGCGGGACACCGGAGGACATCGAGTCCGCGGGACCCGTGTGCGTGGTATCAGAGTACACAGCGGGTGGGCGCATGCGTGCCCACAATGCCACGTCTTAAAAGGGACGTACCTGTACACCCATTTGCGCATCCGTGCCATTGTGCCGACGTATATCGTCGTGCACTGGTCGGCAAGCAGTTAGGTAGTGAATGAGTATGGATTATTTTTGGACAATAAGTATAATGTTTAGTGTCACTTTAAGGTGGATTTCCAGCTGACTAAAAAGCAGCTTTATAAATTATTTCTGGTGCACTGAAATCTATCTGTTCTGTCTGTGTTAAGCAGATAAGTAATCATTAAATACGGTGGGTATAAAAAGTCTACACACCCCTGTTAAAATGTCAGGTTTCTGTGATGTAAAAAAATGAGACAAAGATAAATAATTTCAGAACTTTTTCCACTTTAATGTGACCTATAAACTGTACAACTCATTTGAAAAACAAACTGAAATCTTTAGGGGGCAAGGTAAAAATAAAAAACTAAAATAATGTGATTGCATAAGTGTGCACACCCTCTTTTATAACTGGGGAAGTACTTTCTGCATGATGGTCTTGTATTTTTGATGATCCCATCTTTCTAATAAAGACAAGTTTTCTACCTTATCCGGTGTGCGGCATCCAGATCTTCTCATTTCAAGCCTTGTTCCACTTAGCATTCAGCCAGCACCTGGGACTCTTCAACTCTGGAAATCTCACAGCAATCTCACACCTGGGTTTGTGTCCACCTGAGCGGTGAAACACCCTCTTTGCCTTGCCTGCATCTAAGGATATATGTTTAACTGACAATTGTGCGGTTGTGCAACGTGTCTCCCAAACAAAATTGACGTCCTTTTCTCCCCACAAATAGAGCTTTCTTTTGGTGGTATTTGATCGCCTCTGCGATTTTTATTTTTTTGCGCTATAAACAAAATAAGAGCGATAATTTTTAAAAAACGCATTATTTTTTACATTTTGCGATATTAAATATCCCCCAAAAATATATAAAAAAACATTTTTTTTCCTCAGTTTAGGCCGATTGTATCCTTCTACATATTTTTGGTAAAAAAAAATTGCAATAAGCGTTTATTGATTGGTTTGCGCAAAAGTTATAGCTTTTACAAAATAGTATAGGATAGTTCTCTGGCATTTTTATTAATCATTTTTTTTTACTAGTAATGGCGGCGATCAGCGATTTTTATTGTGACTGCGACATTATGGCGGGACATGTCGGACATTTTTTACACATTTTTGGGACCATTGTCATTTATACAGAAATCAGTGCTATAAAAAATGCACTGATTCCTGTGTAAATGACACTGGCAGTGAAGGGGTTAACCACTAGGGGGCGGGGAGGGGTTAAGTATGTCCTAGGGGAGTGATTACTATCTGTAGGGGGATGGGCTAGCAGTGTCATTACACTGATCACTGCTCCCGATTACAGGGAGCTATGATCAGTGACACTTGTCACTAGGCAGAATGAAGAGATTCTGTTTACATCAGCATCTCCCCGTTCATCCTCTCCGTGAGGCAATCGCGGGTATCCCCACGGCGATCGAGTCCGCAGGACCCGCGACCCGACTCGCTGAGCTCCCAGCCGGCGCGCGGGAGCCGCCGGCGTCGCGCACGCAATGGCACGGCGGGAAATTCAAATGGACGTACCTGTGAGTCCATTTGCCCAGCTGTGCCATTCTGCCGACGTACATCGGCGTGCGTCGGTCAGGAAGGGGTTAAAGGTGGAAAAAGTTCTGAAATCAGTTATCTTTATCTCATTTTTTTACATCACAAAAACCTGACATTTTAACAGGGGTGTGTAGAGTTTTTATATCCACTGTAGGTAGTAACTGGTTTGCCATATTGTTTAAACAAGCACTGATATTCCTTCCAGAATTTATCATGTTAAGCAGAAAAAAATGCAATAGAAAATGGAATTTGTTATGTCTCCAGAATGGAAGCCAAAGGTATTTTAGTTTTTTTATGGTTGGTTTTAGCAAATTTGTTTAGTGCCAAAGATAACTAAGCCTGGCCTTGAGACCGGCACATAAAACCTATCCCAAAACAGCCATTAGGCAGCATTTACATTGCACTTGCTGCACAACACTCAATACCAATGCTGCTGGGGTAGTGTTCTGTCTATTGTAGACAGGTTTGATTGATAATGGGTACCAGGGGAGGCAAAATAAGGCACTAGGAAACCTAAATGCTGCTTCTAAAATTTGAGTCACAGTCGTTTATCATCTTAGGTTCTTCTACTGATCCTGAAAATGTCCATGCCCAAGACAGGAAAGCATTGCGGGAGAAGAATATATATTTTTCAGCATTTGAGGTCCCTTATTGCATTTACAGGCTTGATGAAGAGCAAAAAGGATGGGATATGTGGTTTTGTTTGGAAATGTAGTTACCCTTTAAATATTGGTGGTTACTTTTTTTAAATATATATATTTTCTCTATATTTACAGATGGAAAGAATGAGCTGGTTCTAGAAAGTAACCCTAAATGGGAAGCTCTCAGTGAAGTCCTCAAAGAGATTGAAACCGAGAACAAGAACAGTGAGGCCCTGGGAGGACCAGGTCAGCTTGTTTTAATACAAATTAATTCAAGCACCAAGCTCTGTGCGGTGCTAAATAATCATGTCTTATCATGCATGACTGCTTACTAAAGCCATTCAGGCATCTGTGCTGCAAAGAAGTGATTGTAGTCTTCACATTTATGACCAACACATAATCTGCAGTTTTTATTAATTTGGTTGGTACAGCAGAGTAAGGTTGGAAGGTAAATATGTGGACTGTATATATTTTTTTGTTTAGTTTAAATTATAAGGAGTAACATGGATCCAAAATAAGAGGTGCAGGATTATTGTTGCATACTGTATACACTGATAACAAAAATAAAGCACATTAGCCAGATGATTAATAAATGTTTTTAACGCCAAAGGCTCCATTTGCATGCAAGTATTCCGTGTACACACGCAAAAGCACATGTCTTCATGGTACACATGTCGCACTTGTGGTGCTGATTTATTAATGGCACCCCACAGCTGGCCACAAGATGCACAAAGCTTGATGCCCAAAAAGTGCAGGAGCTTCTTTGGCGCATTTGCTGCATGTAGGACAGTTGAATTGTGACAGTTTTCTTCTGGTTGTTAGGAAGTTGGCACCTGATGGCTGGCCAACAACCAGTACCTCATCAACACATTCAGCTGTCAGTCAGCGAGGTCCCCCCTAAACTTCATACAAGGACCTGTTGGTCTTGTATGAATTTACCTACTTCAAAACTGGGCCAATTCTGACCTTTCTCACATACATGTAAAAATCACCATTTTTTTGCTAGAAAATTGCTTAGAAGTCCCAAACATTATATTTTTTTTTAATCAGAGGCCCTGGAGAATAAAATGTTGGTTGCAATTTTTTTATGTAACAATATTTGCAGCGGTTTATTAAACGCAAATTTTCAGAAAAATACACTTGAATTTATAATGAATTTTAGTGCACACAAGCACAGTATAATACCCGGTTTTTGTGTAAAATATAAGAGATGACGTTACATCCAGTAAATTAATGCCTAACATGTCATACCTTTAAAACTGTGCATGCCTGAGGAATGGTGACAACCTACAGTGCATTAAATTATTCATAGACGATGTTTTGAAAGCCTTTACAGGTTAACAGTTTAGAGATAAACAGGAGGTCTTAGGCTAGAATTATTGCTCTTACTCTAATGTTAACGGTAATACCTCACTTGTGTAGTCACTGTTTACATATGCGTGTAGGAATTACATGTGCATTTGCAGATGAGCACGGGGTAATGGGTGCTTTACATTTTTTATAAATTTCATAAAATTATTTTTTTTAATTGAACTATATTGCTATCACATGAGGTGAACAACATCCAATTACACTGGCTCAAACATGAATGGTTGGTCCCAAACAATGGGACAATATGTTGGAATGCTCAAGGGAGTTATAGCGTTTCACGGGTGCACCCCACTTTTTCAGGAGGACAAGGGAGACTAGAGATTCTGTGCACCATAGGACCCATCAAAAATGGGATGCCATATCCAGAATTTCCCCTTGGAGGTCGAGCAAGGAGACAAAGTAGAAGACAGCACGACAACTTGATTCATACGTTATGATGGTATAGAGCAGGGCTTCTCAACCAGGGTTCCTCCATAGGTTGCTAGGGGTTCCTTGAGCAATGTCTGCCTTTTAGATCAGTTCCCACTGGCATCACTGATATTTTTAGCTATTTATAAGAGGGTAATTCTTCTTAGTGACCAAAAGTGTAAGGAAATTTTTTTCCCTCTGACCATCACACTAATGTATCATGAGTTGTAGATATAGTAATTTTTAACAGGGGTTCCCTAAGTCTGGAAAGTAAAGTTATTTCAAAGGTTCCTCTGTGTTGAAAACGTTGAGAAATGCTTGTATAGATAGAGGACGTATTGCCACATGGGATGTTCTATATAATTTTAAATAGACTGTTCTCCTTCTAAATTGTAACAGGCTGAAACAAGGTGTTAATGTGCAATCTTACAGGTAGATTGCTGTCGAATGGTGGTACGCTGATACAACGTATATTACCATAAGATGAAGTTTAGCCAGGCTGTCTGCCATTTCCCGAAGTGGTGCCATGGGTTGCTAGTAATAGGAGTGATTTTTTTTACATCTGTGTGGTTCATTACTGCATAGGCATTATTTTTAATCTCTTACATGTGTTATGTGTGGTTTTTTTTTTTTGGTTTTTTTTTAATCATTTTGTTTCCAGTAAATTCATATAACCTTCTTTGAACTTTGGAAGTCCATTCCCAACAATCAGATCTGTATATAATAAGGGTGTGGTGCTATAATAACATGGCCCGCAAGCTGTCCTAAGATATTTATTTATAATGCAAAGAGATGCAGCGCTAGAGAGAAGATTGGTGAAAAGAAAGTGAAGGAAAAGACTAAAGCATAGTCTCATCAGCATCAAATAATAATAATTGAACAAAAACTAATTAATAAGCTCACGTGAAAATTAATAAAAAATAAAGTGAATATCTATATACACCAAATGTAATCAAAATATCAATGAGTGAAAAAAATTGTTTGTATATATAAACCTTAACCACTTGACCACTTGGCACTTAAACCCCCTTAATAACCAGACCAATTTTCAGCTTTTGGTGCTCTCACATTTTGAATGACAATTACTCAGTCATGCAACACTGTATCTATATGAAATTTTTGTCCTTATTTTCACACAAATAGAGCTTTCTTTTGGTGGTATTTAATCACCGCTGGGTTCTTTATTTTTTGTGCTATAAAAGAAAAAAGACCGAAAAATCTGTAAAAAAAAATTTTCTTAATTTCTGTTATAAAATTTTGCAAATTTGTAATTTTTCTTCATATATTTTATATATATCTTATATTTTGGCCAAAATTTATACTGCTACATATCTTTGGTAAAAATAACCCAAATCGGTTATAGCCAACCCATGATGGGGCTAAGTCTGGCCATTTTTCTCCGTCTGGCCATGAAAGCCCCCCCCCCCCCTCTCATGGGAGTAGTAAAATTGCACACTCCATTATATGTATTGCCTTTATGTACACAATTCAACTATTGGGAGGTGCAACACATTAGCCATGGGTTACATATGCAATTTGTGTTGGGATTAACCCTACTGGCATATGCCTTTATTATACAATTTTTCCTGCTTTTAGTTCAGATCAATTTGTGGATTTCTCACCCTGCCATATAGAAACGACCCCGGGGTAGGGCCAGATAAAGGTTTTTACATTAAACTTTACTTGAGATTTGTCTTTTTTCCCTATATTGACCTTAATAGTTTATATTCGTATAGCACTTGTTATACTGCTAGGATGCGGTTTCTTTTTCCTGTTAGTTCCCAACTTACTTATCATTCCTAAGGAAAGGCATTTCCTATATCCTCACATCCCTATCACCATATCACTTATAGGCTCACGGGATCATGCATACGGTGGGATCCCATTTTTTGTTTAATTTTTTTTTTTTAATTTAATTTTGTGATTTTTGTCTCACATGACTATACATGTGATGTACACCTTAATACTATGGGCAATAGAGGCAATATAGAGCACTAGACATAATATAATATATTTATGTTTTTGTCAATCTATTTCCAATGGATATATATATATATATATATATATATATATATATATATATATATATATATATATATACATATATGGACATTATTATTATTATTCATTTTTCGTTTTTTTCACACTCTAAGTGGTTTGGGGTTTTTTGGACACCTGCATATGTATATCTCTCTCCATGAGTGGTCGGGACATATGTATACACTTTCTAGTCCTTATTATTTATTTTTTATCTTTTATTTATTTTTTTTTGTATTTTTTGCATTTTTATATTATATATATTTTTTTATATATTATATTTTCACATATTATAATTCTACTAACAAAAACACTTTTTTATAGAGATGGATAGACACTTTATGCACATAATAAACTTAGACCAAGTCCATCATCACACACACCTATTGGGGGTAAAACATCTGATGTATTAATTCTTGTTCCCTGTTACCTCGTCATTGAGCTTTACATGGTAATATCTGCCAGCACCTATTACATCCTGGTATACAGAATTACCTCTTTCTTACCAGCAGGGGGAGCTTTTATTTCTACACATCCCTATACTTATGTCTTCAAACTGTAATAAGTAGATATATAACTCTGTTAATGATATGGAGGAGAGCGCCACCATGGCGTCCAGCATTTCGTACGTTTATAATTCCAGACATTAGCCTCGCATTGATTTGTGGTTTATACACTGTTTTGGGCAATGTCCGCCCGCTCTGGGACTTCTGATATGGCTTTTAACATAGTCTCGTTTCTCATTGGCTGCCCCCATCTGAGGGGGAGGGACAGGCATGGCCGCTCTCCTCACCTAAGATGTAGCGTGCAATAGGGTGGCACCGTCGATGAGGACGTCTATGACGAAACGCGTACGACGGAGCCACGCACACTACGTCACCTCTATGTTTACGAGAAGTTGGAACGCAGCTGGAGCGCAAATAGCTGTCGGCATCCCCTATCTCGGTACACGTTTGGTTTGTTGTTTTAACTCGTATCGGCATAGGCTGGGTATTTAGGTTTATATGATATACCTCCTCCTTTTTACTTATTGAGGCAGGAAATCTTCTATATATCATTTAGCTCACTTAATAGTATAACTTAATATCTCTATTTGATCCTTTCCTTGATATAGCCGTTTTTTAGGTAGCGCCATACACCCCTCTTTTCCTCATTTATATTCCAATTCTGACATTTCTCTCCAACATGTAAAAATTAGGGTTGTCCCGATACCGATACTAGTATCGGTATCGGCACCGATACCAAGCATTTGCCCAAGTACTTGTACTCGGGCAAATGCTCCCGATGCTTCCGCCGATACCTTGACTGTCAGCGGTGATCGGCGTGTGGGGGAGTTACAAGCTTCTCCCCCCGCGGCTTTCAGCTGCTTAGTGACATACAGCGGTGATCGGTGCTTGTAACTCCCCCACACGCGATCACCGCTGACTGTCACCTCATCCCCCTTAGTCCCCCTCCGTTCCTCTGTCCCCCTCCGCTGTCCTGCTCCATTGCATTGTCCCCCCCGCTGTCCTCCTTCTTTGCTCTGTCCCCCTCCGCTGTCCCCATCCGTTCCTCTGTCCCCCTCCGCTGTCCCCATCCGTTCCCCTGTCCCCCTCCGCTGTCCCCATCCGTTCCTCTGTCCCCCTCCGCTGTCCCCATCCGTTCCTCTGTCCCCCTCCGCTGTCCCCATCCGTTCCTCTGTCCCCCTCCGCTGTCCCCATGCGTTCTTCTGTCCCCCTCCGCTGTCCCCATGCGTTCCTCTGTCCCCCTCCGCTGTCCCCATGCGTTCCTCTGTCCCCCTCCGCTGTCCCCATGCGTTCCTCTGTCCCCCTCCGCTGTCCCCATGCGTTCCTCTGTCCCCCTCCGCTGTCCCCATGCGTTCCTCTGTCCCCCTCCGCTGTCCCCATGCGTTCCTCTGTCCCCCTCCGCTGTCCCCATGCGTTCCTCTGTCCCCCTCCGCTGTCCCCATCCGTTCCTCTGTCCCCCTCCGCTGTCCCCATCCGTTCCTCTGTCCCCCTCCGCTGTCCCCATCCGTTCCGGCTTTCCGTTGTCCCCCTCTCTCTTCCTCTGTCCCCTCCGTTCTGCTGTCTCTCCGCTGTGTGAATGGACAGAGTCAGCTGACTCTGTCTATTCACATAACTGAAACATTGTAATCTCCTGTGATTACAATGTGTCAGTTTATGAATAGAGAGGAGCCGCTGTCTTCTCTCCATTCATTCTCAGTGCAGCTGAGGCTGCAGAGAAAGGGACTGGGAAATCTCTATCCTCAGTCTATTTCTCTGTCTCAAGGGGGAGATATCAGAGGTCTGTTAAGACCCCTGATATCTCACCAAAGCCCCCCAACAGGGCTGATTAAAAAAAAAAAACACACACATAGTGCAATAAAGAATAAAAAAAAAAAAATTGTAAAAAATAATAAATGAAAAAAAACAAAACAAAAACACACACACAGATACCGTTCACTATACCCCCATCCCCACCCAACCCCTCCCCCTCAAAAAAAAAAAAAAAAAAAAAAACTGTCACGTGACATTAAAAAAAAGTATCGGTAATCGGTATCGGCGAGTACTTGAAAAAAAGTATCGGTACTTGTACTCGGTCCTAAAAAAGTGGTATCGGGACAACCCTAGTAAAAATCATCATTTATTTGCTAGAAAATTACATAAAACCCCAAAACATTATATATGTTTTTTTTAGCAAAGACCCTATGGTGGTCATTGCAACGTTTTATCTCGCACGGTATTTGTGCAGCAATTTTTTGAATGCATTTTTTTGGAAAAAAAACAGTTTTTTGTGCTTAAAAAAAACCCAAAACAGTAAAGTTAGCCCAATGTTTTTGCATAATGTGAAAGATAAAGTTATGCCGAGTAAATAGATACCTAACATGTCACCTTTCAAAATTACACATGCTTGTGGAATGGCGCCAAACTTTGCTACTCAAAAATCCCCATAGGCGACGTTTTAAAATTTTTTACATGTTTTGAGTTAGAGGAGGTCTAGGGCCAAAATTATTGCTCTCGCTCTACCGATCGCAGCGATACCTCACATGTGTGGTTTGAACACCGTTTTCATATGTGGGCGGGACCGTTTTCATATGTGTGCGTTCGCTTCTGCATGCGACCACACAGGTCAGGGGCGCTTTAAAAAAAAATGTTATTGTTCATTTTACTTTATTTATTTTAGTTTGATGCTTTTTTCCCAAAAAAAAATGTTTTGACCACTTTTATTCCTATTACAAGGAATGTAAACATCCCTTGTAATAGGAATATGGCATGACAGGTCCTCTTTACAGTGAGATATGGGGTCAATTTTGTCCCCACATCTCACCTCTAGGCTGGGAAGCCTGAAATTAAAAAAAAAAAAAAAAAAAAAAAGATCCTGGCTTCGATCGTAGCGGTGAGTCGGTAGAAGCACCGGAGGGCGGCGAGAGGGGGGGACATCCCCTCTTGCCTCCTGTAAGAACGATCAAGCAGTGGAACAGCCGCTATTATCGTTCTTATGGTGTAGGGAATCGCCGGCTAAAAAAGTTGATATCTGAATGATGCCTGTAGCTGCAGGCATCATTCAGATATCCCCGCACAAAGTCAAGGACGTCGTATGACAGCCGGCGGGTGGGAAGTGGTTAAAATTCTTTTTTTTTTTAACACAAAGTTGTCCATTTATACAATATTTCTAACACATAGCATGTATATACCAAAAATGACACCCCAAAATAGATTCTCCTCCTCCTGAGTACGGCGATACCACATGTGTGAGACTTCCACAGCCTGGCCACATACAGAGGCTGAGCATGGGAGGGTATGGCTGGGTATCACTGAGTATTGCAGAGTATGGCTGGGTATGGCAGAGTATTGCGCGGTATTGCAGAGTATTGCGCGGTATTGCAGAGTATTGCAGAGTTTGGCGGGGTATTGCAGAGTTTGGCGGGGTATTGCAGAGTTTGGCGGGGTATTGCAGAGTATGGCTGAGCATGGCTGGGTATGGCATGGTATTGCAGGGTATCACCGAGTATTGCAGAGTATGGCTGGGTATTGCCGAGTACTGCGGGGTATTGCCGAGTACTGCGGGGTATTGCCGAGTACTGCGGGGTATTGCCGAGTACTGCGGGGTATTGCCGGGTACTGCGGGGTATTGCCGGGTACTGCGGGGTATTGCCGGGTACTGCGGGGTATTGCCGGGTACTGCGGGGTATTGCCGGGTACTGCGGGGTATTGCCGGGTACTGCGGTGTATTGCCGGGTACTGCGGTGTATTGCCGGGTACTGCGGTGTATTGCCGGGTACTGCGGTGTATTGCCGGGTACTGCGGTGTATTGCCGGGTACTGCAGAGTATTTTGGGGTATTGCCGGGGTATTGCAGGATATTGCGAGGTATTGCAGAGTATTGCTGGGTATTGCAGAGTATTGCTGGGTATTGCAGAGTATTGCGGGGGTATTGCAGAGTATTGCGGGGGTATTGCAGAGTATTGCGGGGGTATTGCAGAGTATTGCGGGGGTATTGCAGAGTATTGCGGGGGTATTGCAGAGTATTGCGGGGGTATTGCAGAGTATTGAACCGTATTCTGGGGCATTTCAGAGTATTGCAGGGCATTGCAGAGCATTAGGGATGGCTGAGCATGGATGGATGGATGGCTGGATGTCACTGTGCAGCGCTGTGGGCACTACATGACGCTGGTTTGTTTACATGTGATCGCTCCGTCATTTAACAGAGCGATCACATGGTAAACGGCCGCGATCAGCGGCCATTTACCGGGATCCATGATGCGCCGGGTCCTCTGGCCGGGTACTGGGGGGTATTGCCGGGTACTGGGGGGTATTGCCGGGTACTGGGGGGTATTGCCGGGTACTGGGGGGTATTGCCGGGTACTGGGGGGTATTGCCGGGTACTGCGGTGTATTACCGGGTACTGCGGGGTATTGCCGGGTACTGCAGAGTATTTTGGGGTATTGCCGAGTATTTCGGGGTATTGCAGGATATTGCGAGGTATTGCAGAGTATTGCTGGGTATTGCAGAGTATTGCTGGGTATTGCAGAGTATTGCTGGGTATTGCAGAGTATTGCGGGGGTATTGCAGAGTATTGCGGGGGTATTGCAGAGTATTGCGGGGGTATTGCAGAGTATTGCGGGGGTATTGCAGAGTATTGCGGGGGTATTGCAGAGTATTGTGGGGGTATTGTGGGGGTATTGCAGAGTATTGAACCGTATTCTGGGGCATTTCAGAGTATTGCAGGGCATTGCAGAGCATTAGGGATGGCTGAGCATGGATGGATGGCTGGATGTCACTGTGCCAGCGCTGTGGGCACTACATGACGCTGGTTTGTTTACATGTGATCGCTCCGTCATTTAACAGAGCGATCACATGGTAAACGGCCGCGATCAGCGGCCATTTACCGGGATCCATGATGCGCCGGGTCCTCTGGACCCGGCGGTCACGGATGTGTTCGGGTGTGCGCCCGAGAGAAGACTTCTGAGAGGACGTCATAGTACGCCCTCCAAGAGTTAAGCAACCGCCCTGCAGCCGTCATTCGGCTATGGGCCGGTTGTTAAGTGGTTAAGTAATGCAACAGATGAGTGACACATACATAATAAAATGTGTAAAAAAAGAACCCACAAGAAATGCTATTACGGCAGTCATCGCCGTTCGGTAAGCACATTTGATTTTCCACCCTGTATGTGACAAGACACAGAAGATTTTCTTCGTTTGCTCTTCTTGGCACTTTTTATGGTTGCTTCCTTTTTTGCTCACTTTTTTCAGGACTGTTTTTTTCTTGTGGGTTCTTCTTTACACATTTTATTATGCATGTGTCACTCATCTGTTGTATTACTTAAGGTTTATATATACAAAAAAAAAAATTCACTCATTGATATTTTGATTAGATTTGGTGTTTATTCACATTTATATAGATATTCACTTTATTTTTTATTAATTTGCACGTGAGCTTATTAATTCGTTTTTGTTCAATTATTATTAGTTGATGCTGATGAGACTATGCTTTAGTCTTTTCCTTCACTTTCTTTTCACCAATCTTCTCTCTAGCGCTGCATCTCTTTGCATTATATATATTGTTGTGAGGTTTGAGACTAGACCTTAGGTGCTGGCTGCTTGTATATTTTCTCAAATTTCATATTTTTTGGTCAATATATTTAAAATTTAAAGTTTTTACTTATTTTTGTTCTTCGAGCGCAGCTTTTTTCTTTTGTTTTCCTAAGATATTTATTGTATACCCTTTGTCACAGTTGCCAGCCGGTATTCTGCCAGGGACCCCCTCACGAGGGTTTGGGCTTAGCTGCGTCCTGACCCCAGGTCACGATCCCCCGGGTTCACCCTGCTTGCTAGGGAAGTACCAGAAGACACTGTCAGACAAGGATGGATGGATGAAGCAAAGGAGAGCCGGATAGCAAGCCAAGGTCAGGGCGGGCTGCAGACAACGTAATCTGAACAAGCCGAGTCGGTACACAAGAGATCAGTTCACAAGAGGTCAGGTTAAGGCAGGTTACACGAAGGGAGCTCAGAAACAAATGTTGCTCAAGCAACCAGAACTGGTCTGAGAGGGATTTAAATAGAGAAGCACATGAGGGGCTGGACAGGAAGTAGCAGGAAGGAATCCATATATTAAGCAACAGGGGAAGCTGACCACACCCATAGCTGCAGAGTGCAGCAGAGCTGAACACAAGCTAGTGGAACAATAGGTGCCAGCCGGCCTACAGCAGTAATAGTGAGACACAGATCAGCTCCGCAGCTGATCTGTGACAGTACCCCCCCTTCTTACGAGGTCCTCCTACACGTCTGGAGCCTGGCTTGGAGGGAAATTTCCAATGGAATCTGGTCACTAAACGTGGGGTTGAGACATCGGTGGCAGGAACCCAAGACCTCTCCTCCGGACTATAGCTCTTCCAATCAATCAGAGTAGCCTCCCTCGGGAGTACTTGGAGTCCAATATTTCTTTAATCTCATACTGATCCGTGGTATCAGCCACAGGAGCGGGGTGAGAAGAAGGGCGAGAGAAGCGATTGAGGACCAGTGACCTGAGCAGGGAGACATGGAAGGCATTGGGTATACTGAGATGGGAGGGCAGACAGAGCTTGAAAGCAACTGGATTGATCTAACGGAGAATTGGAAATGGACCAATGAAGCGAGGGGCATATTTCATTGAGGGCACCTAGAGTTGGATGTGCTTGGTAGAGAGCCAAACTCTATCGCCAGGCAGGAACGGCAATGACGATCTGCTGCTGTTTTATGCCTGGATGCAGCTAGATGAAGGTTCTCAGAGACTTCTTTCCAGATTGAGTTGAAGGAGCTTTGAGTTTCAACTGCTGCTGTTACAAGAGGAGAATTGGTAACAGGAAAGGGAACAGATGGATGCTGCCCGTAAACAGTAAAGAAGGAAGATTTTCCAGAACTGGCATTGAAATGATGGTTTAAGGTAAACTCTGCCCAGGGCAAAAGGTCCACCCAGACCCAACGGGAAAAGCCCAGGTCCTGATGGATTTACTATAGCATATTATGCCAAATTCTCCCCGCTCCTCGTGAACCACATGTGTAAATACTTCAATTCCCTAGTTAAGGGATGCAAAATCCCATCTGAAGCTCTCTTAGCACACATCTCGGTTATACCGAAGGAGGGTAAAGACCCAACTGTCCCACAAAGTTACCGCCCCATTTCCTTACTAAACACGGACGTAAAAATCCTAGCGAAAATCCTTGCAAACCGACTGAAACACCTTATCCCCCTTATAGTTCACTTAGACCAGACGGGTTTCATTGTAGGACGCGAAGCTCGAGACAACTCAATCCGTGCGATTCAACTTATACATTGGGCTAAAACTAAAGATGTACCCCCCCCTTACCTAATACTCTCCACCGACGCCGAGAAGGCGTTCGATCGCATAGATTGGTCTTATCTCAGAGAGGTCTTAACCTCAATGGGGTTGGGCCCAAATATGCTAGCTTGGATACTGGCCCTTTACTCGGAACCTTGTGCACAGGTTAAGGTTAATGGGATTCTCTCATCCAAATTCCCGATCGGGAACGGCACGAGACAGGGGTGCCCGCTCTCCCCCCTCCTCTTCGCCCTGGCCTTAGAACCACTGCTTCGTAGAGTGAGAGCAAATACAGATATTACAGGGCTGACGGTGGGTGCTGTGGAGCACAAACTCTCAGCCTACGCAGATGACGTACTGTTTCACCTAACCAATCCCCTGATCTCGTTGCCGGTCCTGATGCGGGAACTCAAAAACTTTGGTACACTTTCTAATTTTAAAATCAACTATAATAAATCGGAAATTCTACCTGTCAACCTGTCTTCCTCCATGACAAACAGCTTAAAAGCAGCATTCCCTTTCACGTGGACTAAATCTTCTCTACACTACCTAGGCATACAACTGACAGACAGCTTTGACACTCTATATACCACAAACTTCCCCAGACTTTTGACAGAAATCAAACAAGACTTAATACACTGGACAAAGACAGCTTTCACATGGATAGGCAGGACAAATATAATAAAAATGAACGTACTCCCCAGAATTCTGTTTTACATGCAGATGCTTCCCATACGCCTGCCCAAAACCTTTTTTAAGCAAGTATCCAACTTGATCACCACCTTCATTTGGAATTCAAAGAAGCCACGAATTGCTATGAAGGTGCTGAGACGTTCGAAAAGATACGGAGGGCTGGGGGTCCCGGACTTACAGCAATACTGCCAGGCTATTGCCCTACAGAGAACTCTAAATTGGCACTTCCACGGACATTCCAAACTATGGGTGACCATGGAAAAATATATGGCGGGCAGAAACTTGTCCTACGTCCTGTGGCTTTCGCGGGAACACAGGGGATTATCAGATTCTACGTCCCCATTAACGCTATCTACGCTTGACACATGGGACAGAGTAAACAGAAGGTTGAACTTAGCCCCCCCTGTGTCCCCGCTGGCCCCTTTGGGCGGATTCCTCTGGTTTGCACCGGGGGAACGCGCAGGTTTCTTTGAGGCCTGGGTAGATGACAAGAACGCCAGCTGTGGCAAACTATTGAGAGGTGGGAAGCTTCTGCCCTTTGAGTCTCTGGGAAATAGACCAGTTAGCCCACACCTAAATTTCTGGAAGTACAGACAATTGCACCACTTTTTTGCAGTACACGGCAATTCTATTAGAGACATCTCAACACTCTCGCCTTTTGAGGGACTGTTTATACTGGAAGAACCGGTCCCACACATGATTTCTGAACTTTATCAATTACTGGGATCCTCGGCCTCGGCCTCTAAACCTACTTATATAAGAGCATGGGAGAAAGACCTTGGGAAGGGGTTCTCCGAGTCTCAACTAGCATGTATGTACAAATTCACACACTCCAGCTCGCTGGACTCTAAAATGCAAGAGACAAATTACAAATTACTAACACGTTGGTACAGAGTCCCATCTGACCTGGCGCGGATTTATCCTGCTAGCTCAGATCGGTGTTGGCGGGGATGCGGAGGCCGAGGTACCCTCCTACATTTGTGGTGGGAGTGCCCACGAATAACGACATATTGGCAGATGATTAAGGACCAGATTAAAGATATCCTCGGAATAGAGATCCCCTTTTACCCGGAACATTTCCTCCTGCATGTCCCCCCTGTACCAGTTAGTCGCTACAAAAAAGCGCACTACCTCATTTGCTCAACGCCGCTAAGCGTCTACTGCCTATCTTCTGGAAGAAAGAGCAGATACCGAGCAAAGAGGAGTGGATATGCAGGGTTAATGCAATAAGGGAAGCAGAGGAATGGGTGGCAGTGGGCAAAAACACTACAGTTAAGCACACAGCCATATGGTCAATATGGCAAGAACACTTCCATGATACCTCCTATGTACCCTCTAGCCTGGACATTTCCCTACTAAAATTGGCGGATCCCACATTGGGCCACAGAGCCCACCCTAAATAGCTCCCACCATGGTTTCTCCTTAAGACTGAAATATAGATCGCACATGGATTCAGATGCCTTTGCCAGAACCAAGGGGCTGCCTGGGGGCGGATGGTCCGAAGTGGGCGATCGGAGAAACACGAGCGAATAAGGTTTGATCCTGTCTACCCCTCCTTACCCTACCCTGCTACTCCTCCCCCCTACTTTCTATTCTTTCCTCTTCTTACCCCTACCTCTCTTACCCTATCAAGTGATATTATCTATGGCACTGCTTGTTGATTGTATAAGAATATGGTCACCTAACACAACTTACCGGTTAAAAATGAGAAAAAGCTGCTCTCCTGGCCGGGGAGGCCGTGTGGGCGGGGACGGGCCCGCGGTCCCGGGGGCGCGCCGGGGGAGGACAGATGGAGGCCCTGTGCCCCCCTCCTCCGGAGGGCGTGCCCGGTGGTGGGGGTTCGGACGGTCCGCGGCTTACCTCTCCCTAGTCCGGAAGATCATTATTGCTCAGGTCGGAGGGTCTTTCTATTTGTCTCTTTTTTTTTCCTTTTGTTTATACCTTATTTTATTTTATTCTTGTTAAATATAAACATGCAGATTACTGCTACTGTTGATATAAGAAAAGTCTGTCACTAACAAATTTGTACTGAACTGTATTTGTTGAGATGCGATGGACAACAATAAAGAGAGTTTAAACAACAAAAAGGTCCACCCAGTCATCTTGGTGGGCTGAGATGAAGGCACGGAGAAAACATTCTACATTTTGATTGACATGTTCCGTTTGCCCATTGGATTGGGGATGAAAGGCATATGAAAAATCCAATTTAATCCCAAAGAAGCTGGCCAAGGCTCTCCAAAACCGAGCAGTAAATTGAACTCCTCTGTCAGAGATGATATGCAAAGGCATCCAATGAAGACGAAAGATCTCCTTAATGAAAGTTGTGGCAAGACTGGGAGCAGAAGGTAGGCCTAGGAGAAGAATCAAGTGACACATTTTGGAGAACCGATCCACCACTACCCAGATAACTGTAGAACCTGTTGAGGGGGGCAGATCTGAGATAAAATCCATGGAAATACAATGCCAAGGTATATCGGGAACTGGTAAGGGCAAAAGCAACCCAGCAGGGGCGGACATGGAAGATTTGGATAGTACACAAATTGTACAAGTTTGAACGTATTCCTTGACATCCTTACCAAAAGAAGGCCACCAGTAATGACGCTGAAGAAGGTCACAAGTACGTGGTATGCCAGGATGTCCAGAGAACTTGGAGTCATGTGCCCAAGCAAGGAGTTTGGGACGAAGTGCGGGAACTACAAAAGTTTTACCTGGAGGAGGCTGCGTAGACCGGAGCTGAGTAGTGGCTAGAATACGATGCAGAGGGATGATGGGACCAGGATCTAGGTGATTCTCAGAAACGTTGACATCAAACGACCTGGACAAGGCATCGCCTCGAAGGGTTTTGGCACCTGGACGAAAAGTAATGTTAAAGTTAAAGCAGGCGAAAAAGAGGGCCCAGCGAGCTTGACGTGGGTTCAAGCGTTTAGCGAATTGTAAATACTGCAGATTTTTATGATCAATATAGATGGTAATACAATGGGGAGAACCGTCTAGAAGATGTCACCATTCTTGAAGAGCTAGTTTAATAGCGAGTAGCTCACGGTCCCCAATGGTATAGTTCTTCTCCGCATCAGAAAACTTCTTGGAAAAGAATCCGCAAGGCTGAGACTTGCCCTTCTGAGCTTGGAGTAGGACGGCACCGACTCCTACTTAGGAGGCATCAACCTCCAAAGAAAAGGGTTTTGTAATGCCCGGACGTAGGAGAATTGGGGCGGAGAGGAACGCTGCCTTGAGTTTGAGGAAAGCATCAATGGTTTTAGGGGACCAGAGCCGGGCATTGACACCCTTTCGGGTGAGAGATGTAATTAGGGCCACCAATGTGGAGTAGTTACGAATGAATTGGTGATAGTAATTGGTGAAGCCCAAAAAGGGTTGGGTGGCTTTAAAACCAGAGGGCTGGGGCCACTCAGAGATGGCCCGAAGTTTGACTGGGTTCATGAGAAGGCCCTGTGACGAGATTATGTAGCCCAGAAATGGAACTTGTGTTTGTTCAAATAGACATTTTTCTCTAATTTTGCATATAGACTATTGTCCCATAGAAGTTGTAGCACAGCTTTCACATGAAGACGATGGGTAAGTAAGTCTGGTGAGAAAATAAGAATATCATCCAGATATACAATAACACAGACATACAGAAGGTCGTGGAACATCTCATTAACCAAATTTTGGAAGACCGCTGGGGCATTGCATAAGCCAAAGGGCATCACAAGATATTCATAATGTCCGTCCCTGGTGTTAAAGGCAGTCATCCATTTGTCTCCTTCCTGCATTCTTATTAAATTGTAGGCCCCTCTAAGATCCAGTTTGGTAAAAACATGAGAACCTCGCAGTCTGTCAAAGAGTTCCAAAATTAAAGGAAGAGGGTATCGGTTCTTCACGGTGATGGCGTTAAGGCCCCTGTAGTCGATGCATGGACGGAGTGAACCATCTTTTTTCGCTACAAAGAAGAACCCGGCCCTGGGCAGGTGAGTTTGATTTCCTGATGAAACCCTTTTGCAGGTTTTCCCGAATGTGTTCAGACATGGCTTGTGTCTCGGGGATAGGTAGAGGGTAGACTCGGCCTCGGGGAGGAGAGGTCCCAGGTAACAGATCAATGGAGCAGTCATAGTCTCTGTGAGGAGGAAGGCGATCAGCGGACTTTTTGCAGAAAACATCTCGGAAAGACTGATATTGGGAAGGCAACATGGGAGTTGTAAAGGTCTCAGCCAGAGGAATGGAAGGAGGAGGTAGCATCTTGGAAATACATTGTTGCTGACACGGAGGAAGCCAAGCCAATACTTGTGCAGAATTCCAGTCAAGATGTGGGAAGTGTTTCTGCAACCATGGAAGGCCCAGGATGATGGGACTGGAGGGTTTAGGCAGAATTAGGAAAGAGATCTCCTCAGCATGCAAAAGCCCAATGTGTAAGACAATAGGAGGGGTTTTAAACCACATGGGGGTCATAGGCAAGAAGGAGCCATCTACTGCGGTCACTGAAAGGGGTATAGCCAAGGCAACAAAGGTAATGCCCAACTCGGAAGCTAAAGATTGTTCAATGAAATTCCCGGCAGCACCAGAGTCCACGTATGCAGAGAGTTGATAAACATTTTGAGCCCAGTGAATAGCCATGGGAAGGGTGAAACGAGGGAAGTGGACAAAATGAAAGTATCAGTCTAGATCACCTCCCTCCGAGTGACCTAGTCCCTGGAGTTTCCTGGACGGACTGGACAGGAGTTCAAAAGATGTCTTTTATCGCCACAATAAAGGCACAAGCTCAATCCCATGCGTCGGGCACGTTCCTCGGGAGTGAGGCGAGTTCGCCCAAGTTGCATAGGTTCTTCCAAAGTGTGAGAAGTTGAAGACGGAGAGGGTTCCACAGGTCTTTGGATTACCTGCGCTGGACTGCCAGCAGGGGGATGACTGGATCTGGATTTCTCCAGGACCCGCTCCTGGAAGTAAATGTCTATTTGAATGCTCAATGCGATTAAATCATCCAATGTGGTAGGAATGGTGCGTCCAGTGAGTTCATCCTTCTGATAGGTCTTGCCAGAAGGTAGCAGTGAGGCCCTCATTATTCCATTTGAGTTCAGCTGCCAGCGTACGGAATTGAACTGCGTATTGGCTGACTGTCAATCCTTGCTGACGAAAAGGAAGGAGGGCCCCAGCAGCCGAAGTCACTCTGCCGGGCTCATCAAAAGTTTTCTGGAATGCATCCAAAAAGAGCTGGAGGTCAGAGGTGATAGAATCATGTAATTCACAGAGTGGGGAGACCCAAGCTAGAGCATCACCGGAGAGGAGAGAGATGATATATGCGACTTTGGTGCGATCAGTTGGAAAATGGTGGCTGGAAAGTTCAAAGTGGATGGAACACTGATTAATAAAGCCCCAACAAGCCTTAGGGTCGCCAGAAAAACGAGGTGGCAGCGGCAGATGCAGGCAGGGATTGCCAGGGAGCAGCTGAAGTTGCAGCGAGTTGCAGACGATCCAGACGGGAAGCAAGATCCTGAAGAACCAGGATTATTTGCTCTTGATTTGCTTGCTGGGAGTTAAGTCTCTGAACTAGATGTTGCATTTGATCCTCGGTCAGTGGCCGATTCTCAGAGGCTCTCAAGGCTTGAGCAAACTGTCACGGTACTACTTAGAGTGAGCCTACAGGGGAGCAGGTGACACGGGATCCCCCAGGGCGTGGAGTCTAAAGGCCAGCCGGTATTCTGCCAGGGACCCCCTCAGGAGGGTTTGGGCTTAGCTGCGTGCTGACCCCAGGTCACGACCCCCGGGTTCACCCTGTTCGCTATTGAAGTACCAGAAGACACTGTCAGACAAGGATGGATGGATGGATAAAGCAAAGGAGAGCCGGATAGCGAGCCAAGGTCAGGGTGGGCTGCAGACAACGTTATCAGAATAAGCCGAGTCGGTACACAAGAGATCAGTTCACGAGAGGTTAGGTTAAGGCAGGTTATACGAAGGGAGCTCAGAAACAAATGTTGCTCGAGCAACCAGAACTGGTCTAAGAGGGATTTAAATAGAGAAGCACATGAGGGGCTGGATAGGAAGTAGCAGGAAGGAATCATATATTAAGCAACAGGTGAAGCTGGCGACATCCATAGCTGCAGAGTGCAGCAGAGCTGAACACAAGCTAGTGGAACAACAGGTGCCAGCCAGCCTACAGCAGTAAAGGTGAGACACAGATCAGCTCCGCAGCTGATCTGTGACACCCTTGTGGAGTGGGGAGATTTCACTGGTGGGATCTAAAGGACACATAAGAACTGTGTGTTTTTTGGCTTACTGCTACCCACTGAAAGTCCAAATATACATTTTTAGATGTAGATGCTATTTAAAGAAAGCATAGAAATGTGCTTTACAGGATATTTCTGTTTCAGGCTATTATTTCCACACAAAAAGGTCTATTAATGCATATGAATAATCTTATTCAACAATTGACCTCTATTAGCCTGTGTCTCTGTTATCTAGCTGCCTACTTTGGCTAGCTTTGCTGTTGATTGAACTTGGGTAAAATGGATTTCTTTGAGCTTGTAGACTTTTGCCTTTTTCTTGTTCCTATTAAAGGCCACTTTAGTTGCATATATTTTCTTAACTAGAGTGACCCTGGCAAGCTGTGTTGTGAGACATGATAAATTACTGTGTGTGTGTGTAAGAAATTACACTTTGCTACAATGTATAGTGAGTGTACAGCTTGTATAACAGTGTAAGTTTGCTGTCCCCTCAAATTAAACTCAACACACAGCCAATAATGTCTAAAACACTGGTAACAAAAGTGAGTACACCCCTAAGTGAAAATGTCAAATTTGGGCCCATTAGCCATTTTCCCTCCCCGGTATGTGACTCGTTAGTGTTACAAGGTCTCAGGTGTGAATGGGGGGCAGGTGTGTTAAATTAGGTGTTATTACTCACTCACTCATACTGGTCACTGGAAGTTCAACATGGCACCTCATGGCAAAGAACCTTTCTGAGGATCTGAAAAAAAGAATTGTTGCTCTAAAGATAGCCTAGGCTTTAAGAAGATTGCTGAGACCAAGACCATACAGCAGTTTAATAGGACAGGTTCCACTCAGAACAGGCCTCACCATGGTCGACCAAAGAAGTTGAGTGCACGTGCTCAGTGTCATATGCAGAGGTTGTCTTTGGGAAATAGAAGTATGAGTGCTGCCAGCACTGCTGCAGAGGTTGAAGGGGTGGGGGGGTCAGCCTGTCAGTGCCCAGACCATATGCTGCACACTGCATCACATTGGCCTGCATGGCTGTTGTCCCAGAAGGAAGCCTCTTCTAAAGATGATGCACAGGAAAGCCCACAAACAGTTTGCTATAGACAAGCAGACTAAGGACATGGATTACTGGAACCATGTCCTGTGTTCTGATGAGACCAAGATAAACTTATTTGGTTCAGATGGTGTCAAGCGTGTGTGGCGGCAACCAGGTGAGGAGTACAAAGACAAGTGTGTCTTGCCTACAGTCAAGCATGGTGGTGGGAGTATCATGTTCTGAGGCTGCATGAGTGCTGCCGACACTGGGGAGCTACAGTTCAACATGTACTGTGACATACTGAAGCAGAGCATGAGCCCCTCCCTTCGTAGACTGGGCTGCAGGATAGTATTCCAACATAACAACCCCAAACACACCTCTAAGACGACCACTGCATTTCTAAAGAAGCTGAGGGTAAAGGTGATGGACTGGCCAAGCATGTCTCCATACCAAAAACCCATCTGTGGGGCATCCTCAAACGGAAGGTGGAGGAGTGCAAGGTCTCTTAAATCCAGTCCATCTCTGTGGTGTCATCATGGAGTAGTGCAAGAGGACTCCAGTGGTAACCTGTGAAGCTCTTGTGAACTCCATGCCCAAGCAGGTTAAGGCAGTGCTGGAAAATAATGGTGGTCACACAAAATATTGACACTTTGGGCCCAATTTGGACATCTTCATTTAGGGGTTTACTCACTTTTGTTGCCAGTGGTTTAGACATTAATGGCTGTGTTTTTAGTTATTTTGAGGGGACAGCAAATTTACACTGTTATACAAGCTGTACACTCACTACTTTACATTGTACCAAAGTGTCATTTCTTCAGTGTTGTCACATGAAAAGATATAATAAAAAAGTTACAAAAATGTGAGGGGTGTACTCACTTTTTTGTGAGATACTGTATATACAGCACCCACTTATGCATGATACATAGATAGATAGGTTAGTGTTAGATCGTGGATGTCTGTAGATGCAGGGATTTTAGTGTTAGGGTGGACTTCTGCTTTAAATGCTCATTATTGAGGAATGGCATCCTAATCTGAGTCTGAACCTGTCTGAGATAGCCCGCTAGGAAGTTGTCACTGCAGAGAGCCAATCATAAGAGGCTGTGGTATTTCCCACCCTGCAAGCTCATCTATACAAGGGGTGTGTATATGTGGTTGCAAGTTGTCTTGAACTCAGATTGTTAGGATTAAAAAAAAGTATTATGCTGGGAAGAAAAATGTCTCCAGAATTACATAACCCTGATTTCATGTAAACAGTGTGCTGTATTTAATAACTTTTTGCATTGTTATTAAATCAAAAATTGGCTTTTTATGGTGAATGGTTCTCCTTTCCTTGTTTCGGAGTAATTGAAAAGTTCTATGTGCAGCAGCTTGTGAGCTTGGAGAGCCAACTCCTGCAGCCGGGAGGTGAGTGAGAAAAGTTAAGCCTGCAGCAGAGTATTGTCTGTTTAGTATGTTCGTGGGTGTCTGTATGTGGTTGCAGGTTGTCTTAAACTCAAATTGTTAATAGATAATAAAAAAACAGTATTATGCTGGGAAGGAGAATGCTGTCTTCATGATTGCATAACCCTTATTTCATGTGTTGTAGCTTTCATAATTTATTACATATGCTATTTTTGTAAGCAGCCAATTTATATTTGCATTTTTTTTGTACAATTCTTAAAACATATACAATTAAAGCAGTTATAAACCCAAAAGCAATCATTTATTATATTGCAGCTTACCAATTCTTAGATGTGATGGCTGCATTCGTTTTCTTTTTAGGCTTTTGAGCCTTTATTTTCATATGGTAATCTGGCCATAACAAGCTCTCAGCTCAGCAGTTACAGGGATGATGCAAATCATTTAGCGTGGACAGGGGTACTTTCAGTGATCAGCTATCCAAAAGGGAAAAAATAAATAAGAAAAACTGCTTATATAGTGTTAGCTGGCGTTTGGCTTCAATTTGTTAGTGTATTTAAATCTGCTAGTCCATCTAACAGTCCCCTCCCCCCAGACTGACAATGCTGCTGTCCAAAGGTGTCCCCTGTGCTCATTACCAAAAGTGGGGGCACTATAATACGAAAGATGTTTTACTGGCCAGATCACCAGGTGAAAACAGATGGTAAACAGTCTAAAAAAATGGGACGTGTCCGGATGTGAGCGCCGGCGGACGTGTATCTGGGGAGCTCTGGGAATCCTGAACGGAATCCTCTGCCATCCGTGCTTCTGCCTCGATAAAACAAGCCGATACCCTGCCAGCCCGTTCCTCTGAGTCGCCTGCCTGAAAAACGATCCCGGCTGGACTGGAGGTAAGGGACTTCCCTCCGTCCACATCTGCCTGCCCATCCACCTGCCTAGCACAGTCTGGAGGCCTGTTTGGCTGCTGGGGATGTCTCTGGTGGCCACGGCCTAGCGTGGCCTGGTGCTGCCTAGTGAGGCCTGTAAAGCACCGGTGTTTCCTGAGCCACTATCCCGCCGGGCAGTGCCGCGGCCGGCCTGCCCGAACTCAGGTGCGTGGATCATCTGTCTCTTCCCGCCCTGACACCCATCCACACCCCTGCCAAGGCCTGGTGTGCTGCCCAGCAGAGACTGCTTACCTGAGCTGGCTGTGAACTCCTGGGACCCAGTGTCTCCTGTCATCTGCCACCCCTCTGCCTCAGCCATACTGCTCTGGGCCCCCCCACTCTGGTGTCACCATCATCACATCCTCACCACTTTGTCTCTGCCTGTGTGTCTGATGGCAAACACTGACGTCCTTTCCAGCGTGTACTCTCCTGGGGCTCAGGGCCTGCTGCCAGCTTGGTCGCCCTCTAACTGCCTCCTGAACACTCATCTGAGCACAAACAAATATCCCAGATAGAGGACTCCCATGGTAAACTGCCAGATGTCCTCCTCTTCCAAAAAGGGGAAGGGGTCCTCCAAAGCCGCGAAGACCGACACACCGCTCAGGCAACCACTGCCATCTTCCCCGCGAACAGACCCAGTACTGGTAGGGCGGCTTCGGGCCTTGCTGGCCGACTTGGAAATGGATCCTGGCCAAGGCTCCAATGGCGGAGGGGTCGGTCCCATTGCCTCAGGACGGTACGGCCATGATCCTTGCTGCGACCGAACAAAGTAGGACCTTGCTGCTGGGGTGCATCGACCACCTCGCTGAGGCGTGTAATCTCATACGGAACGACCTCCACAAAATAAGGGGGAGAATGACCGAAACTGAGTCCAGAGTGTCTGCCACCGAAGATCTTACGGCCACCCATGCCGCCTCCATTGCTGAGCTGCAGTGCACAGTACAGTCCCTTGTCGCAAAATCGGACGACGCCCAAAATAGGCTGAGGCGCAATAATGTTAGAGTCCTGAGTCTGCCTGAGGGAGAAAAAGGGACCATCCTGCTGTTTTCGCGGAAGAGTTCTTTAAAAACCTAGTGGGCCTCACGGACGTTCCCCCTACATACTTTCACACCTACTATTTAGCGGCAATGCTCACTCATGCACGTAACTGGCTGGTCTCGAATGACACCAATGCGTCAGTCGTCCTAGAGTCAGCCCAACTGGGAATCCTTTGAAGCCCTTCGCAACGCCCTTTATAGGGGGTCGGGGGGGTTCTCCAGTACCTTTTTAACACTGGCTATGAAAGCAATTATTATGGGTAGTGATTAAAGGGGGTTGTAAAGGTATACATTTTTTCACCTTAATGCATTCTATGCATTAAGGTGAAAAAACTTTTGACAATACCGCCACCCCCAGCCCCCCCGTTTTACTTACCTGACACCTCGAAACTCAGCCGCTCGCTCCCGACCTCCAGTTCCTCGCTCAGCCTGGTCGCTGATTGGCTATAGTGGATGGATTGAAAGCAGCGCAGCCATTGGCTTGCGCTGCTGCCAATCACATCCAATGACGCGGCGCGCCGGGGGGCGGGGCCGAGTGAAACAGCGAGCGGCTATAGCCACCGGCTGTATCAAGGGAGCGCGCCCGCAATAACTAACCACCATGCGAGGGAAATCGCATTAAGGTGGTTAGTTCTTGCGGGGAGGAGCTGAAACAGCCGCCGAGGGACCCCAGAAGAGCAGGTTCGGGGCCACTCTGTGCAGAACGAGCTGCACAGTGAAGGTAAGTATAACATGTTTGTTATTTAAAAAAAAAAAAATTAACTTTACAACCCCTTTAAACCTAATTTGGTAAAGGCCATATGGTCCCCTAATACACCGCTTTGGTGTAACTCAAGGTTGAAAGAAATCCACTCTCTGCAAGACGCGGGTTTGTGGGCCAGTGAGGGCATCAAGTACTTGAGGGATAACTGTGATGGGTCAGGGATATTTACATTTGATAGGCTGAAAAGCAAACTCCAACTTCCGAACTCTTTTTCAGGTTCCTGCAGCTCCGCCATGCCTTTGATTCACAATTCAAAACAGTTCAGCTTTGGCTGGAATACAATGACATGGAGACCCTTCTAGAAGATACTGAACTCTTAAAACCATTATCCGAAATTTAGCACTTCTACCATCCATCCAGGTCGGACTGGATGGTCTGCGTGGTCTGTGGCGGGCGGAAGTGCAGGGACTGGTTGCTACTAGGGACAAACTGATCCAATTAAAAATCCTACACAGGATCTACTATACGCCCCACTGCCTCCACCGCATATACCCAGCCGTGTCGGCCAGCTGCTGGAGATACTCTGGTACTCCTGCAGATTTCATGCTTATATACTGGGATTGCCCGCAAATCCAGGACTATTGGTGGGAGGTAACTCAATTCATTCATGGTTTGACCACTATTCCTATTCCCCTGACAATTAGTGTCTGCCTCCTTGGCCTAGTGGAACAACTGGCATTTGCCAAAGCAACACACAACTTAATAGGTATCCTTCTTTTTTTATGCGAGAAAAGCCATAGTACTAAAGTGGAAGTCAACCACTCCCCCCACCCTGTCCTCATGGAAGCAATTAGTTAATGCAATGATACCCCTCTATAAAGCAATATATCGGTCTCGAGGATGCCCCAAAAAATATGGCAAGGTCTGGCATTTGTGGACAGACTCGCACTCCACAACAACTGATCAGCCCTCAGGGGATCAACCCAGATAGATCTCCTCTATCTCTGTCTAGCCTTGCTGAGGCCCAGACCTGAGATGGCTAGTCGGAGGTGCTAGCTTAAAAATCAAAACAACTACATTAATTAGTCCAGGGCCAATAACTAAAAAGGAGAGACGGTCCCCCAAGAAACAATATCTCATATCAAAATCCTACCATGTGTTACCTGAGCAGTGATTGTGTTGTGTTTAGTTAAGAATATGTAGCTTTTAGATAATCTGTTAGTAATACTATGTTATGCATATGACTATGTGTACCAGTTGGCCGGGGCATGCCCCAATGGCCCTGTTTTGTACTGCCAAGAAAAATTTCAGTAAAGAGAATTTAAAAAAAAAAAAGCCTAAAAAAAATTAAAATAAATGCAGCTATCACATCTAAGTATTGGTATGCTGCAATATATAACATTTTTGGTTTTGGGTTTAATACCGCTTTATGGTAGTTATTGCTGACTTGTTTTAGAGGTGCAACCTCCAGGGCGGCCATTCTTATCCATTTTTCACTACTTGGTGTCTCACTAACCTGGAAGAGGCATATGCAGTGTCTGGTACTTGATATATAAATAAATGCTTCTTCGGGGGTAGTGACACAAGTAGTGAAGGATTGACCTGGATGACAGACCCAGGGATTTAAAATTCAATGGCAAGTCAGGAATGGCAGCTGATAGTTTCTGTCCTGACAGGTTTCAGCAATTAAAGTAAAATTATTTGAGCAACAGCTATGAGTGGGCTATGTGGAAGTTAAATGAAACATAATTATAAGACCTGAGAGTGTTTTAAATGCTATTCAGCTATTACGTAAAATCTGCACAAGTAATTTTACACTTTAAGGCTTCATGCACATTGCATTGGGCTTTTCAAAAGCTCCTCTTGGTGCCAGAAGTCGCAGCAGAAAAAAACACACTTTTAGCCGCGTTTTGCTCATACGTTCGCGTTTACACGTTGTCTTTTTTCGCAAAACACTCCCCTCTGCTAATTTTTCACTCCCAAATGCCCACAATGCATTGGAAAAAGATTATATATCTACAGTCTGGGTGCCTCTCCACCACCTTATCCTTGGTCTTTTTTTTTACATCAGATATTTGGACCAAATATTGCCACACAGGAAGCGGATGTGGTCAGAGTGTGACAGAACAGAGGCCACATAAATGTCTAAAAGAGCTGATGTCATCTACACCATGGGGTTAAGGTCACAAGAGTCTGTAGATACGGTGGTATGACGGCTGCCGGCTCTAAAAAGAGCTAGAAGGAACACAAAGGAAAATTGGCGTGCTCTCCCATCTAATGGGAGTGCGCCATCTAAGTGCAGTATCAATACACCTTTCATAGGACAACATAAGAATGCAGCTCACAATGTGGCTGAATTTTTAGCGCATATCAACTAAGGATGAGTCATTCACTTGTGTGGGAGAGATGTGGGGCTGACAGGTGGAACGGCCACTGGTCCAGGTCGCACTGGGTATTTTCCGGAGCTTCCTGGATCCTCGGGCAGCTCAGTGAAAGCCGTTGACGTCATATCCAGGTGGAAGGTGGAGAGAGAGGTGCATAAACGTTCAGCCACATTGTGAGTTGCATTTGTATGTTGTCCTATTAAAGAGGTTGTAAACTCTCTGTGTCAGTTGTACCTATAAGTCAGCCTAGAATAAGGCATAACAATAGGTACTGTAAATATCTCCTAAACGTGCGCCATTTAGGAGGTATTTACTGTATACTGCGCCGATGATGTCATCGACGCATTCGCTGTGAAGAAACTGCCGCCCGGCAGCTGCACACACGGGAGTGACGTCAAACGGCTGCGGCCAGTCACAGAGCCGGAGTCTGTGCCCACGGAAGGAAGAGAGGCAAAAATGGATGTGGCCTGCAGCAGGGATGGCGCTGGCTTCGTTTGCAGGTAAGTGTTAGATAACGTGCTAGTATGCAATGCATACATGCATACTAGCACATTATGCCTTTACTTTACAGGGGAAAAGAAAGGAAGAAAAGCCATTGTGGTTTACTTCCTCTTTAAAGGTGTATTGATACTGCACTTAGATGGTGCTGCTCTTCCATTATTTTTTTTTTTTTAATATTTTTATATATATTTTTATTATAGCAATGTATGTTGTATGAGCATTTTGTAGCATTTAATCCTTGGACATTAACTTTTGCCTTTGTTATGGTAACTACAAGCCATTTGTCTAAAACAGCTTTGTATCCTTTTTTAGAGCATGTTTTTTCTTAAATAAACTTTCTCTGTTCACAACATCTGGCACCAAAACCTGTTTATACAACGTGGTCTTGGCTGGAACTTGCCAATTTTAAGACGTACGAGATCAGATTCCCAGCTTCATCTGGCATGCTTTCACGGGCAGCATTGTGTTATTTATTTAAATATCTGTAATCAAGCTAAATCCCATCAATACAAATTGAGATGCAAACATATTTTATATAATGATGGTAAAAAGAGCCATTCAGTATTTCTGTTTACCTTACGAAGTATATTCTTATAACTACAAAGCATTTATAGTTTTATTGCATTATGCACTTTAAAACTTGCCATCAGAGACATTAATATCCACTTCAGCTCCAGAAAATTTTTACCCCCTTCATGACCAGGCCATTTTTCTATTTAGCACTGCGCTACTTTAACTGGAAATTGCATAATCATGCAAAGCTGTACGCGAACAAAATTGATATCATTTTTTTTTTCACACAAATAGAGCTTTCTTTTGGTGGTATTTGATCACCACTGGGTTTTTTTATTTTTTATTATATACCGTACATTTTAAAAAAACAGTATTTTTTTACTCTCTGATATAAATCATATACAGTAAAAAAAAAATGTCTTTAGTAAAAAAAAAAAAAATGAAAATCTCAATAAGTGTATATTGATTGGTTATAGCGTCTATAAACTATGGTGTGTGTGTATATATACTGGAATTTGTATTCTTTTTTTATTTTATACTAATAATGGCAGTGATCAGCGACTTATAGTGAGACTGTGAAAGTGCAGTGGGCAACCTGACACTGACACTTTTTGGGAACTGACTGACACTGACATCACCAGTGAGACAAATACAGTCCTCAGTGCTAATAATAAACACTGTCACTATACTCTGGTTTCTCTTCAGATCGAATAAATCTTTCGCCTTTTACTAAAAAAAAAAAAAATAAACACTGTCACTGTACAAATGATAATGGCTGGGAAGGCATTAACATTTTTAAGGGCAATCAAATGATTAACTGTGGGCCTAACCATGTTTACTGTGTGCTGTTTTTACTACCAATTTTTACTCCCTGCTTAGCAGGGAGACAAAAAAAAAAACTTATCGCTGCTTGTAGGGAGCTCTGTGTTGTTTACCTACACAGGGCTCTCTTCTGTCATTCGCTGAGCCGATCAGCAGGTTCCAGCCATAAATCATTGATCATCCTGATCGTCTTGTGCTGTAGCAAATGACAGAACAGCTGGGGCGACGGGCGCCCCTACCCATAAGTACCAAATCATATACATGTACATGATTTGGCACAGTGGGGCCGCCCTGCCACGATATAATTGCAGTGGGTGATTCTGAAGCGGACATATATATTCCCAAGGGTGGCCAAGTACATGCCTGGCTAACCCACAAAAAAATCCATGCAAATCCAAAACGGGTATAGAGGCACTCACGAATCTTGCAGCAGAGGTAGATAATACGCTGTTACTTTGATTTATGTATATATTAATAGTAGCAATTCAAAAAAAAAATCCCTTTGCAGACTTCAGACAAAGCACTATGGGATTGTCAGATTCCACAGGGGTTATAGATGTAATATGCTGGATCAAGATAATGAGCATGATAGGGCATGTGTGTGTATGTATATACAGTATCTCACAAAAGTAAGTACACCCCTCACATTTTTGTAAATATTTTATTATACCTTTTCATGTTACAACACTGAAGAAATGACACTTTGCTACAATGTAGAGTAGTGAGTGTACAGCTTGTATAACAGTGTAAA
Organism: Lithobates clamitans; assembly: GCA_037952925.1. Lineage (NCBI taxonomy): Eukaryota > Metazoa > Chordata > Amphibia > Anura > Ranidae > Lithobates > Lithobates clamitans. The sequence goes on along the minus strand of JBBGZY010001024.1, from coordinate 2,445,254 downwards.
TTTGCTATCCCCTCAAAATAACTCAACAGACAGACATTACTCTCTAAATCGCTGGCAACAAAAGTGAGTACACCCCTAAGTGAAAATGTCCAAATTGGGCCCAATTAGCCATTTTCCCTCCCTGATATAATGTGACTCGTTAGTGTTACAAGGTCTCAGGTGTGAATGGGGAGCAGGTGTGTTAAATTTGGTGTTATCGCTCTCACTCATACTGGTCACTGGAAGTTCCTACTGTGCAGAAGAATATATTGAGCACATTCTGAACCAAGCGTTTTTACAAGCTGTATTAAATATACAAAACCCTTATATATATATATATATATATATATATATATATATATATATATATATATATATATATATATTTTTTTTTTTTTTTTTTTAACAAGTACATACAGTAATGCTGTTGTTGTTTTTGCTTGCCTGAAGCTTTCTCAAACAGAAGTCATAAAGTGAAAAACTATTATGTGAGATTTTATGAAAACTGCGGAGTCCCTATATTAAATCTTATCAGATTTAGCCATCCAAAATGAGTTTAGCAGTCAAATTGAACATTCCCCCATTTTGTTACAGCATGAGTTTGCATATACAATGTAGAGATGTACATTTCCAGATATTTAATGATGTTTGTGTTTACTTGTCAGGCCGCGTATTGATCTGTGCCAGTGATGATCGGACATGTGCTCAGTTGAGAGAGTACATTACTGTGGGGGCAGAGCCACTTTTAATGAGGCTGTACAACAAAGCCTTCGGGAAGGATGAAAAAGCAGCAGAAGTATGGCTGAAAAACAGAAAAGCAGTCAAGAAAAAGGAATTGGCTACGGGTGGGAAGAACATGCAAAGTAAGAAAGTGAAAGATGGCACAAGTAAACAGAAGAGAAACTGCAAAAAAACTGAATTAACTTTAACACAAATGATAGGAAAAGTGGATGATGATGGCATGACAAAAGAACAGGAAGAAGGCTTATTCAAAGAGGAAAGCATTAGCATGGAAAGTAGCCTAGAAGAGCCAAAATATGAAGATCTCCAGTTGAACTTGCCTTCAGACTCTTATTATGGCATCTTAAAGGAACCCCTGACTGTCATCCATCCTTTACAAGGCTGCAATGACCCCTATGCGCTGATGAGGTTATTGCATGAAATAGAGCCAAGATATGTCGTACTGTATGATGCAGAGCTCAGCTTTGTTCGTCAGCTTGAAATTTACAGAGCTAGCAAGCAGAAAACATTAAGGTACTTCAAATCCCTGTATGTATATTATAAATATAAATACATGGTTACAGGACTTTTTTGTAAAATGAGGCAGATACTCACCCTCTCCTCCCCCAGGCTGCCTTTGTTGCCCTCCACCCTTCTTTCCCTTAGAAAATACTGTAGTACTTAACCTGAAAAAATATATCTGATGCTAGGTCCACCACATGTCAGGTGTGATGTGAGTAGTACAATGTTACTGCACGTATCTGTGATGTGTACATAGTGTACATTTATGTCATGCTGCTGGGGGAAAGCAGACAGTCACTGACAGGCACCCAGCAAAGTCCACTAACTTGAGGTATACTATGTATATAAGGACACACCTTATGGATGTGGCATGATGCACACTAGTCTGATCACAGTATAGCCGCACTACCTGCTCACCATAGTTAACTAAACCCCATATCTGCTCTTACTGGGATAAAATAAGCCTTATCGTTGTAGTCAGTAGAAGCTGCCTCAATACTATAGGCCAGAATCTCCCCCGTGCTTCCCAGGCAGGCTGCAGGAATGGAGAAAGAGTCTATGACACCTATGATAACTTCACAAGGAAGGAGGAAATGTAGCAATGCGAGATCTCATCCCCCTTGTCACCATTTGAGCCAAAGACCTCCCTTATGAAGAACCAGCAACCTACAGATTTTTGAAGGAACAGGACCTCAGAAAGCTCCATTCTTGCTTAACATGCACAGGCTGACTCACAGCAGAACAATGCACTTTCCTCTACACAAGTGCATGTAAGGAAAAGAACACAGCAGCTCAGTGGCTGTACTAGGATTGTTGGTTTGAATCCCAAACACGGCACTACCTGCCTGGAGTTTGCATGTTCTCCCTGTGCCTGCATTGGTTTCCTCTGGGTCCTCCAGTTTCCTCCCACACTCTAAAGGTTTGCTGGTAGGTCAATTGGCTCCTGTCTCAATTGGCCCTAGTATGTGTATGAATGTGAGCTAGGGACAAAAGATTGTAAGCTCTTAAAAGTCAGAGACTGATGTGAATGAACGACATATATGTGTAAAGTGCTGCGTAAATTAAAATATAAGTACCTGTAATAGGTAAAAGAGGACATGGGTGAGGAGGGGCGGCCCAATTAATGAAGCTGTCCTGTTTGGTTAGTGTTGGCAGTAAAGGTCTATAGATGGCTGGCACTGCAGGAGCATGGAGCTGCAGAACTGTAGCAGTGTTTCCGGTGTGCAAAATCATGGCGCTGTCCCACAGGATCCAGGACACTTAGCAAGAGTGCTTTTCTAGTGACCGGAAAATACTCCTGGTTTAGCCCTGTGACAGCTTTTCTTATGAACACTTGTACCAGGGAGTTGTTAAACAACTGATAGGAAGTGCACAGGACCAGTGCATTTTGGGACAAAAAAAGGCCTACATTACTAAAGCTGGTCAAATGTTGTCCAGTCCTTTCAATCATCCAGTATGCTAATCGAAAAAAAAAATGAATTTAATTCCCCCCCATCCACACAAGCGAGGTTTATGGGGGAATCCACCCCACTGTGCTATTGTATTCTGACTGCAATACTCCTCCACTGTCGGAATACAAATGATCATCTCTGCAGGAGATTGGCTGCAGCGCTGCTCAAAAGAAGATTTTTCAATAAGCCCATTTGTGAGATGTCAATCATTAGAATAGGATCGGCCATAGATCAATATTCAGCCAGTCGCTTCTGAACTGGCCGTATTTCAATCAATCTGTTGACAGATTAATTGTGTCAATTGCTGTGTAGAAGCAAAATACACTGAATTGTGATGTCATGGCCTTATTTGATGTAGCAAATGTCATATTATTAAATATTGTTCTTTTAGGATAATTTCTTGATTTTTTTTTTTCTTTCTCTATTAACAAATATTCTTGAACTTTTTAGGGTTTATTTTCTCATCTATGGAGGCTCTACAGAAGAACAGAGGTATCTCACTTCCCTCAGGAAGGAAAAAGAAGCATTTGAGCACCTTATCAGGTAAAATATACTTCTCTACAAAGCGTTTAAAATAATGAAGAAGCTCAAAATTATAGCTTAGAGGGAAGCAAATACTGTTATAAATTGTTTACCAACTGAGTCAGGATAGATTTACACAGGATATGATATTTTTGGGCATTTCTTGACAAATAATTTGAGCCTCATGATTAGGTATTGAGATAAGGGGCTGATACATTTTTTACATTTTTTAACAGAATTCTTGTTCAGGGTATGTGACTCAAAAGCATTGAAGACAGACAGAGAGATAAATTGTATATTTAGCAGTGGCAACCCAACCCCCCCCCCCCCCCCAATATGCTGATGATAATAGGTGTATCTTAAAGGTACAGTCCAGCATTGCCTACACTTCTTCTTTTGGTAGATGCTAGAGAAGTTTGCTGGTGAAATATCTGCATTTAGATTTTTGAGACTGCTCACTTGCTGTACTTATTATGAGGGGTTCCCACTGTTTATTTTTTTTATGTTAATTCTATACTTTGGAGACTGCAACTAATGAAGTTGGACCATGCAAATGTATGTGGCAACACCTACAACCATAACAGGATTTGGAATTCGGCTCACTGATAGAGTATCCAAGACATACCCCACCAGACTCCATCTAGATGTAAAATGGTAATTTTAGGTGTATAGACTTGATAAACAAAAGGACTTAAACATAGATACTACAATGATACTTTTAAGTTTTTCCGGAGTTCTGCTACCCACCCAATTATAAAACATTGAATGATTTTGGTAATTGTATAATTCCCATTTGTAGAAGTTTAGACACCGAAGCTAAAATACAATAGGATTTGGAGCAGCTACACAAGTGGCACAGAGTCTAAATTGTAAAGAGTACAGAATTCCCGGCATTGAGGGGATCTTTTTGGGGTACAGTTATTGTGGAAAAAGAGAAGCAAAAGTGCACTAAATTAGGTTACAGTGAGACAGGTTACAAAGGAGAATCAGCAGTGGTGTGAGCAAAGTAGGTCCACAATCCCTTATTTTATCAAAAAGAGACCGGTGGCCTCTCTGTATGGTAACTTGTATATGCTTGATATACACTAAGCAAAATTCAGCTGGGTTGGGAAGAGAAGGTGGGTGGGGGATTCTTCCATCCACCCTCTTTTTTGTGGATGAAGCAATCTGTTCTCCTTTTTTTTTTTTCTTTGGTCAGCTGAACGAAAAAAACAAAAGCTAACCATAGATGGCCAGCTTTAATCTGACATATCCACGCAGAGACTAATGGAGGGCAAGGGACCTTCCAATTAAGTAAGATGTACACTTTTAGCATTAAAGTACATTGTCTGTAAGAACCTTTTTACAATCTTATGTTAAGGGGATGTCCACAAAATTAAGGTTGATTTAAAAATCGACTGAGCTGGGTTGATAATGATCAGCCAAAATATAACTGCATCCTATGAGGTACAGTAATTATTTGGGTGATCAGACAGCTGCAGGTGCTAAGGCTGCTGAATACAATAGCCAGCAGGTGAGTATTCTCCAACCATCCATGCCATTTACCGATTGATTTATCTCATTCCGCCCAAGCCATCCACACATGCACATGTATGGCTTGCCTTAAAGTAGAATACCCTCCTAACACTAACTATGCTTATTTTCCCTGCCCCCTCTTGCTACCTTTCCTGCCTAACCTGTGTAAAAAAAGATGTGTGTGCTTACCTATTTTTTATTCTGCTATGATCCGGTCATGTGACTTGCAGCTTTGTCTCCCCCGTGTCAGTGATCTGCTGCTGCAGGGGAGAGGGAGTGCTGACAATGGCTTGGGCATGGGAGTCTGGGTCATGTCACAGCTCTTGGAATTCCAAGTTGTTGAGAGCTGCCTCATCTCCCCTGCAGCTGCTGCTCACTATCACGGGGGATCAAATGACTGGACTACATTGGACTAAAAATAGATAAGTGTACACGCATTTTTTTTTTTTTTTTTTTTACACAGGTTAGACAGAGTAGGTAACAGGTGAGGGGAAGAGGAAATTGGGCTGGAATTCCACTTTAAGGTATCAGTGTTTTTATTGTGCACAGCTATCGATCTGTTCTAAGCAGGTTGTGATCTAAAATAACTTAGAACCAAATATATAGACTTTTGGTACATACACTTGATTCAGATATTAAATTCACTATCGCGTTTGCTTGCAGAGAAAAGGCCAGCATGGTCATCCCAGAAGAAAGAGAAGGACGCGATGACACAAACCTGGATCTGCAGAGAGATGTGACTCCAGCTGCTTCTGACACACGCAAAGCTGGTCAGTCCAGTTCATTTTCTTCCATGCTATTTATTACAGTGTGTAAACTGTGCCTATACCTCTCACGTTTTCTAACACAAATGATATTTTATTATTCAAAAAAACCTATAAGGAATATCTAAGTAAATCTCATGTAACAAAGAAACTAGGTACCAAGGTTTAAATACTTGTCATTTTGTGTTTTTAAAAATAGTTTTTTAGTCATTAACACAATTTTATTTTTTATCTTTGTTTATTGAAGTCTAATAGCTGTACATAAGTATAAAAGAGCATTTATGTTCGCATTTACAGTAATCATATAGAAGAATCTATGCAAATATGTTTCAAAATAAGAATTGGAACAGTGACCGTAGGCTCCAATCACAAAGCGGTATCTTATCACATCCGAGTATGCAGTAAGATATCACACAGCCTTTTAAAAAAAAAAAAATTGCCAATCACTTTAAAAACTTTACCAAAATACCTACTTGAAAAAAAATCACTGCGCTACTCTGCACACAATAAATTTGTGCAAATATGTGATCTTGAAAACGACATAAATAAAAAACAGGGCTTGGTTGCCGTTATATATTGACATCCATTCCCGCATCCAACAAAAACTTAAATACAAAAAGTAAAGCGCAACACCACTAAAAGAATTACTTGTGTAGAGTATATGGGTATCAAACATATAATGTCAAAAACCCCATGAAATACTTCATGTACATATGATCATAATCCTCATATAAACACACAAGTCATTAATTGTGAATCATACTACTAAGAAAAATATACACTATATAAGTTATGTGCTATAAACTACATACAAAGTGCAAGCCAAGCTGAGATGGAACAAAAGTCCACATCCATAAAAGAATGTCCTGCATTAATATTGCATAGATGCTCTACATGACAAACGTGCCCATTTTCTAAATCTCATGTGCAAAACAACGGCATATCATGCAGGAGTGCTCCACCTCTGTGTATCTACTACCAGTTCCTGCTGCCTCTTACCTCCAAGACCGACCTACACAATAGGTAAGATCAACCAGAGCTGTCCCAGAAACCTGGGCATATATTAATTTAGCAAACCTCCAAAGGGCAGGTAAGACCAAAACCCCAAACAATGCCTCTGGATACATATCACTCAGTAGCAAAAATGAAACAAAAAACCTCCCATAGTGTAATACGTTCAGATAAAAGCATTTTTTCAGTAAGAGATTAACCTCTTCAGCCCCGGAAGATTTTACACCCTTCCTGACCAGGGCACTTTTTGCGTTTCGTTCGGCACTGCGCCGATTTAACGGACAATTGCGCAGCCATGCAACGTTACACCAAAACAAAATTGACGTCCTTTTTTTCCCACAAATAGAGCTTTCTCTTGGTGGTATTTGATCACCTCTGCGGTTTTTATTTTTTTTGCTAAAAACAAAAAAAGAGCGACAATTTTTGAAAAAAAAAGCAATATTTTTTACTTTTTGCTATAATAGATATCCCCAAAAAATATGTAAAAAAAAACAATTTTTTCCCTCAGTTTAGGCCGATATGTATTCTACATATTTTTGGTAAAAAAAAAAAAAAAGCGCATTAAGTGTATATTGATTGGTTTGCGCAAAAGTTATAGCGTCTACAAAATAGGGGATAGATTTATGGCATTTTTATTATTAATTTTTTTATTAGTAATGGTGGCGATCTGCAATTTTTATCATGACTGCGACATTATGGTGGACACATCGGACACTTTTCTGGGACCATTGTCATTTATACAGCGATCAGTGCTATAAAAATGCACTGATTACTGTGTAAATGACACTGGCAGAGAAGGGGTTAAACACTAGGGGCCGATCAAGGGGTTGAGTGTGTCCTAGGGAGTGATTCTAACCGTGGGGGGGGGATGGGCTACCACTGACATGACAGCGATCACTGCTCCCGATGCCAGGGAGCAATAGCTCCCTGTCATGTCACTAGGCAGAACAGGGAAATGCCTTGTTTACATAGGCATCCCCCTGTTCTGCCTCTCTCTGACACGATCGTGGGACATCGGCTGACATTGAGCCCGCGGGCACGGTCACACTGTACGCGGCCAGTGCGTGCGCCCATTTGCCCTGCCAATTAAAGTGGATGTACAGGTACGCCCATTTGCCCACCGTTGCCATTGTGCCGACGTATATCGGGCATGCAGCGGTCGATAATACTCACTAAGTACACTGCAAATCCCATGCACAAGGTTAAACACCAAGAGTTATTACATGTACATTGCCCCCCTTAAGCAAGGACATCTGGAGAGGAAATGTCAAAATGGACGCTCCACAGCTTCCGGGCAGGATGTCACGTGGCGCTGCCTCTGATGGCGGTTCGTCACGAGATAATACGACGACATCAACGCCAAAATGTGACCTCTTCAACTCCTTATCTCAGCCTGTAGCCATCAGGAAGAGGGGGGCGAGCAAGCAGCCCCCCTGAACCAAACCAGGCCACATGTCCTTAACATGGGGATCCCCCCTCAAAAGTACTTTGTCCCCATGATGAGGACAAGGGCTTTTTCCCTACAACCCTGGCCGATGGTTGTGAGGGTCTGCAGGCAGGGGGTTTATTGGAATCTGAAAACGCCCCCTTGTGATCCCAGTTCCCCCATGTTGAGTATGGGGTACATAGTACCTCTAATCATTCTCTAAAAAAGTGGTACAAATGAGTAAAAACGCAAAAACAGTTTATGAAAAGTCCTTTATTGAAAAAAAAAAAAAGGTTGTCCCCGGGTGTAGATCCAACGTCAATCATGATGCCGGCCTGAAAGGGAAAAAAAAGGGTCCGTCCCGCAGAATGAAAGCTTTGCCACCTCCCACTGCAAAATAAATTAGGGGGCGGGGCCACCTGGTAAGATCGCTGTGACATCATCGACCGGGGGAATGCTGGGTTGATAATGCCAAAAGGGGAGGGGTCCCTGGGTGGCACCACTGCCTAGTTTCTTTGGTGGGAGGTGACGTAGCAGTCCTTTGTTTTTCAACATGGGAACAAGGTGCTTTGGGGGGAGGGCCCCTGCACGAAAGAACCCCCTGCACCATGTCGAAGGCATGTGATCTGTTTCAGAGAGGGGGGCTGCCTGCTTGTCCCCTCCTTTTCTGACCTGCTGGACTGCATGCTCAGATAAGGGTCTGGTATGGATTGGGGGGGGGGGGCATTTTTTAAGGCCATTTTTTTTTCAGCAATTTTTAAATGCAGGCAATTATTTTCTTTACATTCAGCTGTCAGCTGTTAACTCATCGGTTGTTAAGGACGCGGCAGCCATCCGTTCATTAACAACCATGTTGTCTACTGGTTGTTAAGGCTGCCGGTTCCTTAAATTGGTTGTTGGGCCACTTTGTAAACTACACACAATCCCCCTCTTATGTTCTTGCTAAAATGATGCCCATTTCTACCTTATTTCACAGCGCCACTCGGCACTCACGTGACTCTTTTCTGCTTCCTCTCCCTGACACCTAGAGCGGTAGGGGCTGAGAATGCCCCACTGATGTTAGTGATACCACTCTAGGTGTCAGGGAGAGTTGGCAGCGAGGAGTCATGTGAGCGCCGAGTGGCGCTGTGAAATAAGGTAGAAATGGGCATCTTTTTACAAAGAAAATACACTGCATCATAGGACATTTGTGTGTATTTTCTACAGTTATTTAAGCAGCAGGAGGGCACTGGTAAGAGCTGATAGGCAGCGAGAGAAGGGGGGAAGAGGAGGAGAGAGGAGAGAGTGGATGACAGAGGCACTTAAACTGGCCACAGTGTCAGGGCTCAGCAGCCATGATAAACCATGGTCAGTTTACAGGGGGGAGAGCATAGCCAGGAAGGATCAGCCAGGTATTTCAGGTGATAGAGAGGGCAATATTACACAACGCAAGCACTGTGCTGTATAACATGCTTTAAAGTAACAGGATACAATTTTTTTTTTCATTTTTTTTTTTTTTAGGTTTACAAACACTTTAACCATTGCATGCCTGGATGACTACTAATTTACCTCATGCATTTATTTATTCATTTCCTTTTGTGAATTGACTCCTGTTTTTTGCTGTATTTACCGATTTGCTTCATGTGTCAAGTGCTTTTGTAACATAAATACAGTATTCTGAAATTCTAAAACATGTTGCCAAGTATTTTACACATACTGAGTGGGGTAGTTGTAAATATAAAATTGGTCACCCTGATCTTAATGTGATCTTAATGCAAGTAGGATTACACCATAGGTCCCAAATGTTATGGGATTTTAGGGGACAATTCCTATTGCTATATAAAACTTTTTCATAATTAAGAATTTTAATGTGCATAGGTGCCAAACACTAATTACTAGGAAAGGGGTACTATATTTAGCTTTAATATTAGGGAATGGGCTGTGTTTATCTATCACTCTATTCCTGCGAATTGCGCTTTTATAGGAGTGGCAGTAAATAATACTGACAGTCAGAGAATAGTGTGTACAGTATTACCATTAACAATCTGCAGTTCATTTACTAGGAAATTAGCCCTTTCCATCTGCATCTGCCATGGTATGTATAGTAACTTTATATGCAGCTGCTCTCTGGAAAAGGACTTCTAAATAATATTTGATGTGGTGGACTAAACTAAACAGAGTAATTTTAGGACATTGCCTGATTTACAAGCATCTCCCACAAATTCTTCTCTAACAATGGTCCTTTTTTGGCTCTTTTTTTAGGTGGCCAGCAGAAAACATTGCAGCAAAACATCATTGTTGACATGCGGGAATTTCGGAGTGAACTGCCATCTCTAATCCACAGACGTGGCATTGATATAGAACCTGTCACATTGGAAGTGGGGGATTACATTCTCACCCCAGATATATGTGTAGAGAGAAAAAGTGTGAGTGATCTTATTGGATCTCTCAATAACGGACGTCTCTATACGCAGTGTGTTTCCATGTGTCGTTACTACAAGCGGCCTATTCTTTTAATTGAATTTGACCCTAATAAGCCGTTTTCTCTCACATCAAGAAGTTCAATCCACCAGGAGATTTCCGTGAATGACATCACATCAAAACTCACCCTCCTCACGCTCCACTTTCCAAGACTGCGCATCCTTTGGTGCCCTTCACCGTATGCCACTGCAGAACTCTTTGAGGAGTTGAAGCAGAACCGAGCACAGCCTGATGCTGCAACTGCAATGGGTATAACCGCAGACTCTGAAACTATCCCGGAATCTGAGAAGTACAATCCAGGCCCTCAGGACTTCCTTCTGAAAATGCCAGGGGTCAATGCCAAGAACTGCAGAGCTATAATGAATAATGTAAAGAACATAGCTGAACTGACAACACTGTCTTTAGAGAAACTGACTGAAATTCTCGGCAACTCAAACACAGCAAAACAGCTTCATGACTTCATTCACGCATCCTACACAGAAACTGTTTCTCAAGGGAAAGCTAAACGTTAATATGTAATAGCTTATTTATATATTTAAGAAATACTTGAATTTTACATTTTTGTGTGAAATTTCAATTTTTTTAAGAAATAGATACATTTTTCAGGCCTATGTCCAAAAAGAACTCAAAACAAAGAAAACTTTATCTAGTTGATGTAGTCAGCACCTGATACATGTAACAACTTTTCTTTTTCTGTATCACCAGTTTTTTCCATCTGTCCATGCGCCTCAAGTTATTTGCTAAACCTAATGGCCATAGATAGGTTATTTTTGTTTTAGCCAGCGGGCTGAACCCCCCCCCCCCCCCCCTAAAAAAAAAATCCTCCATTCACACAAGTCAGGTGGATGAAGGACACCCCCCCCCCCCCTGCTGAGATGCTGAGACATTGAATTCTGAGAGTGGGATTTTCAGTTATCGGAATAAACTGATCAGCAGCTGCAGCTGACTTTTTTAAAACAGGGGCTGCCACTAATGGATCGAAATTTGGCCGGTTCGTGATGAACCAGCCAAATTTTAGTCCATCTGTGGCCAGCTTAAAGGGTGATGATTCTGTGTCATAAAATGGGCATTTCCTTTATCCACGTAGGGCAAAGGAGAAAGGGCACTTTACCCCCATCCTTCCCCAGCAGCAAAGTACTCTGCTTTCCCTGTGTGTCTCTCCAATTCAACCTCCAGGACTGAGATGAAATATCTGGTACTTCTGGGTATAGGAAAGCACATGAAAGCCAGAGGCACCTCATAATTGGTCTAGTGACAGGTAAGCAGTCCTGTGTAAGTAGACAAGTCTGGCGCTTACACAGCACTTTTTCAGGAGTCCTAGTGACCAAAGGGAACTGCATTATCCAATTCTGTAATCTTTCTTGTCTTTTATTTCAGCACACATATGGGAATTTAAGCAAGTCTGATTTCAAATAGCTATAGAGGTTAATGAGGATGGAGGCTGGTACAACATAAATATTGTGCTACTGAAACATATTTAAAAAGCTTAGATGTTTTGTAGCAGCCAACGTGTACTATTCAGTGCCTTTACTTACCAAATCCACTGCAGAACTTCTTTCAGAATTGTCATGGATATGTCAACATAGAAAGACTGACCCGTGTTGTCTTGACCGTGTCTTGATGTAGGAAATTGCTATCAGATTCTGGAGGTTCTTGGGTGCTTCTTGATGCAGTTTTGGTATGTACTGGTAGCTTATGGTGCTTTTTCTTGCAAACTGCTTAGCTGCTCCTTATTAACCTTGGAGGATCTCTTTCCGCAGCTGTTCAAAAGCAGTTCACAAACTTCAATTCTCAAATGTAGAACTGAAGCAGCACTGATCCATATCAATCTTCTGAAAGACTTGAGGCAACTGCCATACATATCAACTGTAAAAAATGATAGCACAGATCATGTATTCTTGGTCCCTATGGTCTAAAACATGTTATATGTTCTGACTGCAGGGCTGGACAAAAGTGCACCTGGGGGCTGTTTGTCATTCTTTGATTTTAAAACCCCCTTTCTGTGTGCTGTTTGTCAGTATGAGCGCTAAATCTAGATGTTGAGAGAGAAAAGAGCATTGCTCATAGCCATAATTCAGATTCCGTTGCTACATTTCTTGCACTGGTTAGAAAATGCAATTAAAAATCTTTTTGGAGGTTAAGGGCATCATAGCTGCTTTTCTTTCTTCCGCTGTTTATAAATCAGCCCCATTGTACTGCTAATTGGCTTTGTGCCACTATAAGGAAAATGTGATGTTCCTTTCCTACAAAAAAACACTTGGCATAATTAATGTTAATGTCATGAGTTTAATCCAACACAAGTCTATATTCATTGGTATAATCACAGAATAAAACAAACATCCATGAATTGTCCAAGGTACAGAATGGAGACCCTTATATACCCTCACAGACCAAGGGCAAAAACAATGAACAATTATCTAGGGTAGTTTATATTTAAAATAATAGGATTATAAAAGGTCTTGCTAAATCTTTTACATAAAAATTACATATCTTGCTTTTATTTTCTGTTATGTTTTCTGAATGCACTTGGGCTTAAAAAAAATTGTATAATCTGCACTTTGCATGCATTTTGCTGATGCACTTTCTGAAGTTGGGTTTTTTTTCTTCAAAATTGGCATTGCTTATAATTCCAAACTGAGTGTTCTTTCTTTATTTCTCAGGATAAATACTTGGCGAAATACAGAACAGAACACAACCCCTATTCTGTCTGCGATTTGATAAATGTCTTCCAATATAAACTAAAACCTAAGTTCAGCTATCTTACCTCCAGTAGTACCTTTGCTAAGTGATGCAGCTGCTGTCAGTGTTGTATCATACTGTCATATCAGCTACGTACAGTATGCAGCATTGTAATCTGGCAGCAGTACAGGCAACTTCCCATCTGCTGCAGGAACAAAATCAAGTCAGGCTTCTCAGCCTTTCAGAGGAAGCCTATTTTTTATCAATGAATACAAGGCTTTCTCTGATTAGCTGAGGTGAAGGGGCAAGCGGTTAATGTTATGAGATCCATCTTATCTAATCAGAGGAATTGTATCCCTTGTTAAAAATTTTCTTTGTATAGGAAATAGTTTGCCAGCTTGTCTCAAGCAAACTATTTACAGTGAAAGGAAACCTGAACTTGGACTTTAAAACGCATCTAAACTCATCAATGAAAATGTTTCATATACAGTAGATAGCAGTTTATCAGTCATTAGATTTCTATTTTTTTCCTTTGTTTTCTCTTAGTGATTGTACCAATTCACTTCATGTCCTACAGTGACATTGATGGAGAAATGGCACTATCACCCTAGAATAGGAGGCGGGGTTCGGACTACATAACACTCTTCTCATCTCCAACACTATTCGAAATCACTATGAAATTATGTTTTTTTTAAAATACATAGGATTTGAAGTTTAATCATTAATTATAGCCAAAGGTAAAAAAATCTTTATTTACAGGCTGATGTGACTCTGCGCTGGGGCAGCTGATACTACCTAGACATTGTTTCATATTGCAAGATGAATTTCTACTTGTGCAGACTCCTACCATACTAGGATGCATATCTCCTTCCTGAACAGTTTGATAAATAATTGGCAAAACAGTAGGGTGCAGGGAAAGTAACATACATTTTCTTTTTAAAGCATGTACTGGCACAAATACTATTTATTGCGTTTATTAACTTATAAAATATTGGTGAAGTATAATTATTCAGAAATCTATTTTCTGACATTTTTTTCTATTAACATTTAGGTAAGTGGATGTGCTCATGGTGATTTGATAATAAAATAAGTGATTTTGTGTTTTCTTTTTAATTTTTTTTTTTTTAATTTTAAATAAGTTATATGAATATTGTGATAGAAAATACCCCAGATGCCTCTGAAGATCTATAGTTTGGTTATGAAGTCAAGGAACCACTTGTCACAATAATCCTTGCCAAAATTATCTGGTTGTATACAACCCCTGTCAAAAATTATGGAATCACCAGTCCCTGAGGATGTTCCTTCAGTTGTTTATTGTTGTAGAAAAAAAAGCAGATCACAGACATGGCCAAAAACTAAAGACATTTTAAATGGCAACTTTCTGGCTTTAAGAAACACTAAAAGAAATCAAGAAAAATAATTGTGGTGGCCAGTAACAGTTAGATTTATAGAACAAGCACAGGGAATAAATTATGGAATCACTCAATTCCGAGGAAAAAAATTATGGAATCACCCTGTAAATTTTCATTACAAACACTAATACCTGCATCAGATTAAATCTGCTTGTTAGTATGTAGGTAAAAAGGAGTGATCACACCTTGGAGAGCTGTTGCAACAAGTGGACTGACATGAAGCATGACTCCAACACCAGAGATGTCAATTGAAAAAAAGGAGAGGATTATCAAACTCCTTAAAGAGGGTAAATCATCACGTAGTGTTGCACAAGATGTTGGTTGTTCACAGTCGGCTGTGTCTAAAACATGGACCAAATACAAACAACAAGGGAAGGTGGTTAAAGGCAAGCATACTGGTAGACCAAGGAAGACATCAAAGCGTCAAGACAGAAAACTTAAAGCAATATGCTTTGAAAACATAAAAAATGCACAATAAAACAAATGAGGAACAAATGGGAGGTAACTAGAGTCAACATCTGTGACCGAACTGTAAGAAACCGCCTAAAGGAAATGGCATTTACATACAGAAAAGCTAAAAGAAAGCCATCTCTAACACCTAAACACAAAAAAACAAGGGTACAATGGGCTAAGGAAAGGCAATTGTGGACTGTGGATGATTGGATTTCTGTCTTGACGCTTTGATGTCTTCCTTGGTCTACCAGTATGCTTGCCTTTAACCACCTTCCCATGTTGTTTGTATTTGGTCCATGTTTTAGATGCACATATGCGGTGTGCCTCCATCCCTAAAATGTATGCAAAAGAGAAGGGAAAGTGGGACTTTAAATGAGATAGATGACTTTGTGGAGGCAAAGTTGAAAAAAATTGCAAAATTATTTTATTAATAAAGAACGTTATAAAGAATATGGCAATATGATAACCACATATACATTCGGTGCAATGATTCATATAGACTCCACCCACACATAACATACAGGTGTGGCATGGGTAAAAAGTTTGCATGAGTATGATATTGTCAAAGCAGTTCAGAGATATATTACATGGGGTACATTTGTATTTATACATATGACATATAAACAGCACCAGCGACAGGAGTATAAATATAGGAAATAAAACCATGATAGATGAGTAGATAAATGTCAGAATTAATAATCTGCTGGAGACCAAGATTCAATGTGTTCATTACAGACACAGGTCAGCATCACTTGTGCCCGACGCGTTTCGTGTAGAGACACTCCTCAGGGGCAGATGCTAAAATATGTCTGCAGAGTGTAAAGAAAGAAATGATGACATTAGTCTAGTTCTAATTAGTAATGTAGAAATAGGGCAAATTAGCCCGTCCTAAGTACTCACATAGGGTCCAATACGGTAAAATGCTGCGGCCATGTGATCAAAGTCCCAAGAAAGTCTCCCCTGGGAACTGAGGTAATTGCAGCCACGCACAGCAGGGCGCATGCAACAAAACCTCCCGATGACCCAAGGCACAAATTGCTGGTGCCTGTCACTTTTGTTTGATGTTTTTTATTTTTTGTTATCACTGTTGCCACTTTTTGTTTTAACATTAGCTCTCACTACCCAATCTTTCACTTTTTCATGCAACATCAACAATGCTCACATAACTCACACATTGAGTCAACATACACCCCCTTTTACATCACATTAAATTTTTTTTTTTTCCTCATTCTCAATTTCACATTTTTTTTACACTTTTACAGATCACTTTAGTTTGCCTTCACAGGCCACTGCAACTTTCCACCTATGCACCAGCAATTTGTGCCTTGGGTCATCGGGAGGTTTTGTTGCATGCGCCCTGCTTTGCGCGGCTGCAATTACCTCAGTTCCCGGGGGAGACTATCTTGGGACTTTGATCACATGGCCGCAGCATTTTACCGTATTGGACCCTATGTGAGTACTTAGGACAGGCTAATTTGCCCTATTTCTACATTACTAATTAGAACTAGACTAATGTCATCATTTCTTTCTTTACACTCTGCAGACATATTTTAGCATCTGCCCCTGAGGAGTGTCTCTACACGAAACGCGTCGGGCACAAGTGATGCTGACCTGTGTCTGTAATGGACACATTGAATCTTGGTCTGCAGCAGATTATTAATTCTGACATTTATCTACTCATCTATCGTGGTTTTATTTCCTATATTTATACTCCTGTCGCTGGTGCTGTTTATATGTCATATGTATAAATACAAATTTACCCCATGTAATGTATCTCTGAACTGCTTTGACAATATCATACTCGTGCAAACTTTTTACCCATGCCACACCTGTATGTTATGTGTGGGTGGAGTCTATATGAATCATTGCACCGAATGTATATGTGGTTATCATAATGCCATATTCTTTATAACATTCTTTATTAATAAAATAATTTTGCAATTTTTTTCAACTTTGCCTCCACAAAGTCATCTATCTCATTTAAAGTCCCACTTTCCCTTCTCTTTTGCATACATTTTAGGGATGGAGGCACACCGCATATGTGCCTCATTTAAAGTCCCAATTCCCTCGCTCCATTCGTATTAGCATTTCATAAAACTCAAAATTAAACAGAACTTTGATAGAAATGTGGAAGCTGCCATCGCTTCTCATTCTGAAAATGCTAGTTGACTGGCTGTCATGCTGACCCTCTGGCCTTTTTGTCCCAGAGTGAGTACGCAGATAAGGACTTCTCACTTTTCTCTGACTCTCCTGACCTGCATAGTTGTTTTGGCTCAGTACCACACAGTATTGAATCCAGAGGGTCAGTATTCATAGCCGGGTGACATTTTTAGAGGAGGAGCAGCAAAGGGTGCCTTTGTTTTCTTCTGGAAAAGCTTTTCTAAATGTAAAGCATATTTGTATGACACTTAGTATGCTGTAGCAGTGTGTAGCATATAAGTGTGTCTGATAGGGTAACCGTGCACAAGAGCAATTGGGGAAACTATAACAGAGCAGTGTCACCCCATAACAGGATGTGCTGAACAAGAAACTTCATGACAAAATCACTAAAGAATTTTTTATGAAAACTGCAGATTTTAACGTGTCCACATTTAAAATATATATATTTGGTGTCTGCATTAGTTTTAATTTTTGAGCAAGTAAAGAAAATACCTTTTCTTGCCAGAAATGCAGTCCTTTTGACACTTCCTGTTAGCTGAATAGAAGCGGAATTTTAAAATCCTTTTTTTTTGTGTAAACTACTAGCTTTGTCAATCCACCCTGTAATAGAGGTGAATAAAGGCAGACATTCTAGATGTCCAGCCATGATAACCATGTCTCTCTCTATAGATATAGTGCATAAATCGTTGTACACATGAAGGGACAGGCCGTGTGCTATGTGAAGGATTACCACATAAAAAAAGGGGAAAAGCCATAAAAAAAAGCCATAAAAAATGGAAAACTAATGCAGATACTACATCTAAGGACTGATAAGCTACGATATAAAATTCATATTTATTTTAAAGTTTAGATGCACTTCAAAAAAGATTGAACGTAGGGGGCGTGGCCTCGAATGACATAAGCTACCCAATGCTACGACTTTCCTGACATCATATGGAGCTAATATCCCACGAAGCTCCCCTCCTAAATAATGTGCAGTACACCTGCCATCGGATTCCAGACGGAATCTCACTTTTTTATGCACCAGTTTCATTTTTGTTTGTTGACTCTGGTTTTTACCTTTTGTACTTTTTCTTTTTATTATGCCTTACCCCTCCTCATCGGTGATGGAACATAAGATCATACACGTGAAGGAAACCTATCCCTCTACGAAGCTGACAAGATACCACTCAAGACCTCTGGAATCCTGCTCTGGATTACTTAAGGTACCAACATCTCACCACCTCACACACCTTACATGGCAGTTAGAGTGACCTCCTTTAACGTCCATGGCTTGAACCATCCTGCTAAAAGAGCTTCAGTTTGGAAGGAGGCTCTCAAACTGAGCTCTGACATCTTATGTCTACAAGAGACACATTGGGCAACCTCATCAATCCCCAAGTTTTCGCATCACAAATACCCCCACATTTTTCATGCATCAGCTTCTAAAAAACAAAAGGGCGTTCTTATTGCCATCAGAGACTCTGTGTCCTTCTCACTTCAAGAGACCCACATGGACTCAGAAGGTCGATACCTAGTCTTGATCGGAGAATTCAACAACCACCTATACACGATAGTCAACCTCTATGCGCCCAACACACACCAACTCCGCTTTTTGAAAAAGTTATTTCAAAAGATCAACTTAATCAAAAACGGAGCAGTAATAATGTGTGGGGACTATAATGTCACAGTAGACTACAAGATGGACACCCCCTCCAAGTCAAGACGCCCTCTACCTTCAATTCAACACATGCTACATACCGAAGAGATGTATGATGCCTGGAGGTGTCAGCACTCCAATGAGCGCGATTATACCTTTCATTCCCCCAGGCATAATTCGTACTCATGCATAGACTTAATTTTGGTGGACAGAACTTTGCTACAAAAAATCTCCTCCTCTGCCATACATGACATTACGTGGTCAGACCACGCTCCTGTGTCTATTACGGTAGAGGAGGGATATCCATCGGCTCCAGCTTATATCTGGCGTGCCAACCCTCGTATTTTCCAGCAACCTATCTATGTTGCTCTTGTGAACATACATCTGAAGGAATATTTCGCTCTAAATGCTAAATCTGTAAGTAATCCATTTGTTATGTGGTGTGCCCATAAGGCATATATTAGAGGTATTTTACTCCAGATAAGCTTGCGGATGAAGAGGCAGAGGACACAAAAATTAGACTCTCTTTTAAAAGATATAAAACTCCTAGAAGCTCAAAACAAAAACTTTCCTGACCCTATCACAGCAAACAAACTAACCCAAATGCGCTCGGATCTCAGACTCCTGCTGTTAGAACAATATGACAAGCATATTCAATTTCTTAAATTGAATCATTCTTCTGGCAACAGGGCTGGCAAATATCTGGCCCAGAGGCTAAAAGACCGAAAAACACAAATGAAGATTCCCTATCTGATCCGCAACTCAGACAACAGTAAAATGTTTAACCCAAAAGAAATGGCAAACAATTTTGCTGAATATCCTCCCCCCCCCCCCCCCCCAGCTCCCTACCTTACCTTTCCCCCTCTCCCTTTTTCCCCTTCCTCTATTTTCTCATATTATTGTTTCATGGAAATGCACTAGTCTACCTGAAAGAACAAATATACCAGTATATTATGGTTAAGAATGTAACAGGATTGTAAGAATTAACCATCCTCAAGAATGTACACTTTGAGTACTTTACATTTTAATGTGTGTTCTCATGCTTTGTACTTTAAGAAAAACTTGTACTATGTTTTGTACTTTGAAAAACCTTTAATAAAAAATTAATTGAAAAAAAAAAAAAAAGATTGAACATGTCTTTTGAAATTATATTAACATAATAAATATTATGAGATTTTAGTGATTGAGTATACATCTAAATTTAAATTCTGCAATGCTGATGGGGATCTGTGTTTCTCATTGAGTTACTTATTTCAATTTCCAGGCCAGCTGCAACCTAAATGCATTTTTATCTATGGATGTGAGGATCTATCTATGGATCTTAGCCACCCACATCCCTAGAGTGGACAATTTGCATGCCAATGTCCTAAGCTGCCAATTCCTAGACCCGAGTGGGTGGAGGGAAGTGATCACTCTAATGCCCCGTACACACGGTCGGACATTGATCGGACATTCCGACAACAAAATCCTCGGTGACGTCAAGCACGTACGACGAGACTAGAAAAGGCCAGTTCAGAACCAAGCGAGGCACCCTTTGTGCTCCTTTTGCTAATCTCGTGTTAGTAAAAGTTTGGTGAGAGACGATTCGCGCTTTTTCAGACTCGTGGCTTTCAGATCGTTTTCTGCCGTTCAGTTTGTGCTTGTGGGTTTGTATTTGCTCTTCAGTGCGTGCAGTCAGTTCGTATCTGAGTTTTCTGTGCGATCTTGTCCGCTCGTTGCTGTTTTTCAGGTCGCTCTTCACAGGCCTTGCTATTCTTCAGTGCGTTCTGTTACTTCGTTCTGAGCAGCCGACCGTTTTCTAGCCATGTTTCGTATGCGTACTCCTCGTACAGTTCGTGCTGTGCGGGGGGCTTGGTGTTGGGGTCCTGACCTTGACACAAGTCCAGTCCATGAACAGGGTGGGGAGGAGTTCATGGACCAAGAATTGGTTGCTTCAGCGTGACCAGTTCTGTCATATGCCTTTGCTCCGTGAGATCCGTGAGAATAATCCTGATGATTTCAGGAACTTTCTCAGGATGACGGACCCCGTATTTCACCGTTTGTTGGCTTCGCTGACCCCCTATATCAGCAGGCAGGATACCTGCATGAGGCAAGCCATCACTCCGGAGCAGAGGCTCGTCGCTACCTTGCGGTATTTGGCCATAGGGAGAAGCCTGCAGGACCTCAAGTTCTCGACAGGCATCTCCCCCCAGGCTCTTCTTTGTGGACATTTACTGCTTGTGTTTGTTTGAGCTGACCCTGACAGAAATGTGTGGAGTCCAGAAAATGTCGTGATTGTGTAACCTTATACAAAGCACTGTTGGCTGTTATTTACTAAATGCAAAGACACTTTTCACTACAAGTGCACTTGCAACTGCACTGAAACTGCACTTGTAGTGCAAAGTGGATTTGCCCTTAGGAAATTACCCCCATTTTCTCATCAAACAACAATTACATCACCCCAAAAGTGTTGTAGCGTTGAGACAATAATCCACACATTCTTGATGAACAATCTTTTTAATACCTGCACAATCACATGTGCATTTACCAAAGGTTTTTCTGACAAACCGACATGTTTGTTGTATAACAATTTTTGTGGTGTCATTATCCAAAATTAAAATGTGCATTTTATAGAAAACAGGCCTGTGTAAAACCCACAAGAAAGACACAAATCTTGATCTTACAAAGTTCACATTTGGTAGAACTTGAAGGCAATATCAGACATGAGTATTTAGGAACTGTGTTTGATATTGCGTGCAGATGGGGGGAAATCACCCCTGGAAAAGCCAAATTTGGAAGATGCACACAAATTTCACAATGTCAACATGTGCTATCTGCCATCAGAGGGGATCAAGGGATGTGTTTTGGGGGAGAAAGCCCTTCCTCACCGCTACTTTATTATTGAGGAAGCAGTTGCACCCCCAAAACGCGTCCATTGATCTCCTGTGATGGCAGATAGCACATGTTGACACACTGTGTGCATCCTCCAAATTTGGCTTTGTGAAAAATCACAAAAACATTTCGCACATTGTAGCACACAAAAGAAGAAAGTGATTTTGAGGGGCTTTAAACTCGCCCCAAAACATCAATGATGTTTTTATATTTTGGAATAACATCATTGATGTTTTGCTTGATGTTTTCCAATTGTAAATTACACCCCATGATCTCCCCGATCAGGATCTGGGCACTTTCGGATGTGAAAGGATCTGGATCCACAACCTCACGATCACCTAAAAAGAGTGGAACCCCAAAATAAATTAGGTCTAAAAAAAATGCCGCCATCCATCTCTTATCTGAGCCTGTGGTCGCAGACACTCACCTGTTGTGACTACTTCCACCACGTCTTCTTCCTCCTGCTTATCTTGTGTTGGGGGGATTTTCCCTTCTTCCAGAGGGGGGGGGCTCTGGTCTCCTCGGATGAGGGGTGTCCTCCGAGTCTTTTCTCCCCTATGTAAAACAAAAATGGTATACTTAGCACACAGATATTTGATGGCAGAACTCTAAAGATGAAACATTGCTTGGAAGTGGGGTACAATTGTCTATTTTAGCCGAGTTCCAAGATGTAGCTTTTTTAGTGTCCTTTGTCAAGCTGCAATACTTTACCTGTTTGGTACAAGCTTCACAGATGGAGACCCCCCTATAGTATACACTGGAGCACCTGTGTGGCCCCCCTAATAAAAAGGGTGTTCTGGGGTCCCACACTAGTGCTCCAGTGTCCAGATGTGAAAACAGCTGCTCAGTGTCCTCTCCTTACACACAATCTAGTTTGCATTTCATTCTAGTAACAAAGCCATCTACACAACCCAATTCTTTGAAGACAAGTATAGGGCCTCAAAATGGTGGCCAAATGCATATGGGCTAAACAATGGTATTTTATAGTCCGAAAAAAAAAATGTGTGATCCGAACGAATAATGTGCCCATGAACATGAAAGTTGCCATTTTAAACTGTACAACAGTTCCTAAAAGCACATGGAGCAACACGAACGTAATAAACACAAGAACAATAGGAACACAGCACAACTACTTACTTTTTTGCAGCACTCTCCGGATCTTTCTGTACTGCTCATGTTCTCGTAATTTCAGGTCCGACCACCGATTCCTGAGCTGATCTTTCGATCGTCGTACCCTGAATTTCCGGTGCAGACTCCTGACCACTTTCGCCATGATCTTGGCCTTTCGGACATTGTGGTTGGGGTAAGGCCCATACTTTCCATCATAGTCGGCCTTCTTCAGGATGTCCACCATTTCCAACATCTCCCCAAAGGACATATTTGAGTCCTTTAATCTCCTTCTGGATCGGGACGTTTCAGGCTCCGGCCTTTCCTCCTCCTCGTTGCTGTAATTAGCACGATCCTGCTGTCTCTCCGCCATGTGCTCTTCCTCCACTGCGCCAAACGAAAAGGGGCGGGGAATAGAATAGAAAGAACGTCAGGGGCGGGCGGAGTTATACGCATGCGCAGTGTGTATAAATCGTAACGCGCGCGTCTTACGTACGATCTGTGAGCGGAGGAAGGAGCATCGGAGACGCCGATCGTGCTAACGAAGGTAGGATCTAAACTTGGGCCTATACTGCTTCGAAATTGAAGCCTATATTGTAACAAGATTAGGGGAGTTTGGCCTGACATTAGGGTTTGTCTTGTGTTGTGTCTTGCAGAGAAAATGGATGGGTTCAACGACCACAATTTCCTGCCCCTGTTTATTGACAAGTACAGGGAGCTGCCCTGTCTGTGGCAAGTGAGACACCCCCACTATAATCACAAACAGAAGAGGCAGGCAGTGCTGGAGAAACTGCTGGAGTTGGTGAAGCCGGTGGTTCCCACAGCAACCATCCCTTATTTAAAAGCTAAAATTGGTGGCCTGAGGAGCACTTATCTTAGGGAGCGCAAGAAGGTCACAGATTCCCAGAGGTCCGGAGCTGCAGCAGATGACATTTATGTCCCCAGACTGTGGTACTATGAGAGACTGCGATTTCTGTCAGACCACACTGAAGTCAGGGAATCCCTCTCTACTCTTCCTTCCACGCTTCCTTCCATCCCAGCTGAGGCTTCCGATGTCCAACCTGAGCCTTCCAGCCAGGAAGAAGTGGAGGAGCCCAGCTGGAGTCAGGTATAGCATTCTTCTACAGATTTCTGGGCAATAAAGAAATGATGTTTACTAGATGTTATTATTGATCACTAATTGCTGCTTGAAAGTGTTTTACATATCAATACACAGTAGTGGGCACCCAAAATTGGGACAAGAATGCAAAATGCTGGGCTCAGAAGGATAGTCTGTTATATTTGTTAACATTGAATTTGCAGCAGTCAGGAGGTGAAAATTGTGTGTGATTGATGAAAACAATACTAAAACTATGTCCCTTTTTCATACACAGGAAGACCTCAGCCAGGAGGAGGCTGTGGAATGTGGCAGTCAGGAGGAGGCGGGGATTAGTGGCAGTCAGAAGGAGACGGGGATTAGTGGCAGCCAGGAGGAGGCGGGGCTAAGTGACAGCCAAGAGAAGCCTGGGACAAGTCGCAGCCTGACTGAGTCTCAGGTCCCTCCCCTCCGCCTGCCATATAAAAGGGCCAGGAAGGCCACTCCCAGTCCTATGCAGGATTCAGTGTACAGGCAGGAGGCTTCGGCGTCCCTCAGAGCCTTCCCCAGTCCTGCAGAGGCCTTTGCCTGCATGGCTGCCACCAAATTTCTGGGCATGCAGGAGGGCCAACGCAAGATTTCTGAGGACCTGATTTATAAAGTCCTTCGTAAGGGGGAGAGTGGGGAACTGACACACAAGACGGATGTCATGGAGAGGGACGATCCTCCTCCTCCTCCTCCTCCTCCTCCTCCTGCTGCCACAACTCCACCACCACAGCCAAAGCCTGGAAGGAAGCGTGGAAGGAAGACCACAGAGTGATTGCCCTGGGTTCAGTCTGGTCTGACAGAAGCTGCAGTCTCTCGTATGACCACAGCCTGGGGACACAGATGTCATCTGCTGCTTTCCGGATCTCTGGGACTTCTGGACCAGATTGCCCTCCCTTAGATATGGACTCCTCAGGCCACCAAGTTTTCTTTTAAATAATTGATGTCTGCCCTGGGGGTCCAAGGCTTCGCCCACTTCTGCAGTTTCTCCAGCGTTGCCTCCCCCTTTGTTTTTTTATAGTTGTGACCCCTTAATAAAATATTTTAAGGTAAATTCTACTCTCCTGTGTGTGTTTTCATCCAAAAAGGACAGTTTGTTGGTGAGTATTCAGGTACATTTCTAAAGTACAATGTGAAATTAACAAGGGACAACAACACCAAACAATCTCCTCCTACAGATTAAATAGAACAACATATCAATGGTGTTGTGGGAACTTGTCACAAAAAACACACAAACATTTTCGGGAATCCAAATCAAAATCAACAAAAAAAAAAAAAGAGAAACACAAAAAAAGATTCTACATTAAAGTAAAAAAAAAAAAAAAAAATATGTTGTCAGATGTGAGAAATCAAAATATATTGAGGGAATCCCGATAAATAGTAACAAAAGAAGTTTGTGAGAAGTGTGTGTGAATATGAGCTTTAAAACGACTTAATTCTTGTCACATTATAAAGAAGAAGAGAGTGCGCTGTATTAAACCATTTTTTACATTGCAGCGTGACGAAAGTGCTTTATCCATTACGAACGCTAAGTTTACCAGAACGAGCTGTCCCGTGTCGGAATTTCTTCTGAGCATGCGTGGCACTTTGTGCGTCGGAACAGGCCACACACGGTCGGAATTGACGCGATCGGATTTTGTGGTCGGAAAATTTTATCTCCTGCTGTCCAACTTTGTGTGTCGGAAAATCCGATGGAAAATGTCCGATGGCGCCCACACACGGTCGGAATTTCCGACAACACGCTCCGATCGGACATTTTCCATCGGAAAATCCGACCGTGTGTACGGGGCATAAGAGTTTTCAAAATCTCTCAAAGGTGGTGAAAACCAGATGTGGACATCCTAGTCTCAAGGTTTAACAGCAAGCTGAACAAATATTTGTAGCCAAAGCCAGGGATCCTCTAGCTTTCACAGTAGATGCCCTGATGATTATTTGGACTCCATTCAACCTTTTTTATGCCTTCCCTCCAATGAAGACCCTTTCTCAACTGTTGTGCAAGATGGAGGAAGAAAAGGTTTCAGTGATTCCCATCTCACCAAATTGGCCCAGAAGAATGTGGTACATAGACATAATCAGAATTCTGATAAACAAGCCTTGGCCTCTTCCAAACAGACCAAACTTACTGGCCCAAGACAACCTGTACCATCCTGTTCCTCAGTTGTTGGCTTTACCAGCATGTTTGAATTGGGTATTTGTAAAGAACCCAGTGTGGGCCATAGCTCTGGCATCGGAAAACCGCCTGGGCCTGGGTTAGCAATTGGTTACTGTGCACAGCTGCTCCAGTCTTTGTAAATTCGCCTCAAAGAATGTATAAGGGGAAATGTTAGAACTTTTGTCAGATTTTTATTGTTACCTGTCTGTTGGGGAGTATTGCTCTAATTTCCAGTCCCAATTGCACAACAGAAAGTGAATAGAAATCTCTCAAACAAAAGACAAAATTGGGGTAACCATTTTTTTTACACTTGCTGTTTGGTGAAAAATGTTGGATTTACTCACACTTAAACTGGCCATACACGTAGAGATTTCTTTTGTTCATCTTGCAAACAGATTACAATATCCATGCTAACAGCACAACTGGATGAATCTCTTGCTGCATGCCATTGTATGTGGAAAAACCATAACAGTGCCTGCATTGGATGCAGGCGCTATTTAGTAAAAAATTTCCAACTGGCTCCTTCAACAAAAGTCAATTGAAAAATCAACTTTTGTCGATTTTAGATGTTGCCAATAGGGACGCTCACATAGCTTATTCTTGTTGATTCAGCATGATTTTGACAAATTTAATGTGTGTGTGTGTGTGGCCAACGTTACTTTCCTAGCAGATAAATAGTAACCATTGATAAACTGTAAAGCTGGCCAAAGTTGGGGATTGATAAAACCACACCAGTGAGATAGATGGAGGCTCCCTCCATTGGGACATTGTGCCCTGATAGCACGACTTGTCACTGTCAGAATACACTGGTTAGCAGCTGCACTCGCTGAATGACAAAGGTTTTTCAGTATCAAACAATCAACTTGTGTGGAGTAGGGACAGCCACATACTGATTAAATCAATCTGTTCCCGCTGAATCAGAAAAAATGTGATCTATGGCCAGCTTTACCATGATTTTGCAAAGTGAACACAAGCCTACACCTGACAGTGGTTTCCAGCCCACAGTCTATGCAAAAAAAAATTGTCTGCAAATTCACATAAAATGTCAGGCTCAGAAAAGTAAAGCTAAATAAGATGGCGCATACATTAGGTCCATATATATTTGGACACAGGCACAATTTTTATACTTTTGGCTCTGTATGCCACCAGAATAAAATTAAAATGAAACAATCCAAATGCAGACTTTCAGCTTTAATTCAAGGGGTTGAACATAAATATCAAGTACAAATTTTTAGGAACTGCAACCGTTTTTATACACTGTCCCCCCATTTTGAGGGGCTCAATTATAAATTGGACAAATTAGTATAATCATAAATAAAATGTTCATTTTTAATATTTTGTTGAGAATCTTTTACTGGCAATGACTGCCGGAAGTCTGGAACTCATGGACATTACCAAAGACTGGATTTCCTCCTTTCTGATGCTTTGCTAGGCTCTTACTGCAGCCATCTTCAGTAGTTCTTTGTGGGTCTTTCTGCCTTTAGTTTTGCCTTCAGCAAGTGAAATGCATGCTCAATTGGGTTGAGATCAGATGATCGACTCGGCCATTGCAGAATATTCCAGAATATTCCACTTTTTTCCTTCAAATGCTCCTGGGTTGTTTTGCAGTGTGTTTTGGATCATCGTCCATCTGTACTGAGAAGTGCCATTCAATCAATTTTGCGGCATTTGGCTGAATCTGGGCTGATAGTATATCTCTAAACACTGCAGAATGCATCCGGCTGCTTTTGTCTTATGTCACATCATCAATAAACACCAATGACCCAGTGCCACTGGAGGCCATGCATGTCCTTGCCATCACACTGCCTCCACCATGTTTTACAGATGACAATGTGTGCTTGGGTCATGAGCTGTTCCAAGCCTTCTTCACACTTTTTTTTCTTCCCATCATTCTTGTACAGATTAATCCTAGTTTCATCCATCCAAAGAATGCTTTTTCAGAACTGGTCTGGCTTTTTTAGATTTTTTTTGGCAAAGTCTAATCTGGCTTTTCTATTCTTCAGGCTTATGAATGGTTTGCACCTTGTAGACTTTGACAGTGATACACCCACCTCCTGGAGAGTGTCCTTCACTTGTCTGGATGTTGTGAATGGGTTTTTCTTTACCATAAAGAAGATCCTGCGATCATCCACCACTGTTGTCTTCCGTGGACGTCCAGGCCTTTTTATGTTGCTGAGCTCACTAGTGCGTTCTTCCTTCCTCAGAATGTACCAAACTGTTGATTTGGCCACTCCTGCTGCTATCTCTCTGATGGATTTGTTTAGTTTTTGAAGCCTTACAATGGCCTGTTTCACTTGCTAGGACAGCTCCTTTGAACGCATGATGTAGGTTAACAGCAATAGATTCCAAATGCAAATACCACGCTTAGAATCAACTCCAAACCTTTTACCTGCTTAACTGATGAAGAAATAACGAAGGAGTAGCCCACACCTTGCCATGAAATAGCTTTTGATTCAACTGTCCAATTACTTTTGTTCTCTTGAAAAAGGGGGGATGGCTATTTTTAAGAGCTTCAGGTCCTAAACCCTTCCTCTGATTTGGATGTACATGCCCTCAAATTAAACATGAGAGTGTGCACTTTCAGCCCATGTCCATTATATAACAATACCTTAAATATGTTTTGGTAAATACCTGAAAACAACTAAAATTATGCCTGTGTCCAAATATATATGGACCTAACTGTATATGTTATGCTTACGTAAGCCTGCACAGTTACAATGGATTTATAAAATAAACATTCTTTCATAACCCCAGTCGTGACTGGTTCTCTTTGAGTAATAGACAAAATGTTTTGAACATAAGTGGTTGTGGGTTGCCCAGTTACTAATTTAAAGCAGATTCACTTACAATGCCAGGGGCAACATTGAATGAATCCATAAAGCATTTGTCTGCTTGTATTTAGTGTTGTAAGATAAGACGGCTGACACTGCCACAAGGAAAGCAAATTGTATAATAGTTAAATAATACATTTGGATCTGCATATGCCAGAAAGTAGATTGAAAACAAATGGTGGGTAAATGAAAGATACAGAATGTCATTTATGTAGTTTACAAGGAAACATGTTCTTCAACTGAAATCAAATTACGTTGTGTGTAGCAATGAAATTCCAGCTCTACTGCAGTTAATGCAGAACCAAAAATACATCAGACTGTTTGTTTTTCTTAGAACTAAACCACTTCAGCCCCGGAAGGATTTACCCCCTTCCTGACCAGAGCACTTTTTACAATTTGGCACTGCGTCGCGTTAACTGCTAATTGCGCGGTTATGCAATGCTGTACCCAAACGAAATTTGCGTCCTTTTCTTCCCACAAATAGAGCTTTCTTTTGATGGTATTTGATCACCTCTGCGTTTTTTATTTTTTGCGCTATAAACGGAAAAAGACAGAACATTTTGAAAAAAAATGATATTTTCTACTTTTTGTTATTAAAAAAATCCAATAAACTCAATTTTAGTCATACATTTAGGCCAAAATGTATTCGGCCACATGTCTTTGGTAAAAAAAATGTCAATAAGCGTATATTTATTGGTTTGAGCAAAAGTTATAGCGTCTACAAACTAGGGTACATTTTCTGGAATTTACACAGCTTTTAGTTTGACTGCCTATGTCATTTCTTGAGGTGCTAAAATGGCAGGGCAGTACAACCCCCCCCCCCCAAAAAAAAAAAAACATTTTGGAAAGTAGACACCCAAAGGAAATATTTTTTTTTTTTGTCCCAAGTGATTGAATAATGACAAAAAAAAAAATTGCAAAAAGTTGTCACTAAATGATATATTGCTCACACAGGCCATGGGCATATGTGGAATTTCACCCCAAAATACATTCAGCTGCTACTCCTGAGTATGGGGATACCACATGTGTGGGACTTTTTGGGAGCCTAGCCGCGTACCGGGCCCCGAAAACCAAGCACCGCCTTCAGGATTTCTAAGGGCGTAAATTTTTGATTTCACTCCTCACTACCTATCACAGTTTTGAAGGCCATAAAATGCCAAGATGGCACAACCCCTCCCCAAATGACCCCATTTTGGAAAGTAGACACCCCAAGCTATTTGCTGAGAGGCATGTTGAGTCCATGGAATATTTTATATTTTGACACAAGTTGCGGGAAAATTACAAACTTTTTTTTTTTGCACAAAGTTGTCACTAAATGATATATTGCTCAAACATGCCTTGGGCATATGTGGAATTACACCCCAAAATACATTCTGCTGCTTCTCCTGAGTACGGAGATACCACATGTGTGGGACTTTTTGGGAGCCTAGCCGCGTACGGGGCCCCGAAACCAAGCACCGCCTTCAGGATTTCTAAGGGCGTAAATTTTTTATTTCACTCCTTACTACCTATCACAGTTTTGAACGCCATAAAATGCCAAGATGGCACAAAACCCCCCCAAATGACCCCATTTTGGAAAGTAGATGCCCCAAGCTATTTCCTGAGAGGCATGTTGAGTCCATGAAATATTTTATATTTTGCTACAAGTTGCAGGAAAACAATTTTTTTTTTTTTTGCACAAAGTTGTCACTAAATGATATATTGCTCAAACATGCCATGGGCATATGTGGAATTACACGCCAAAATAAATTCTGCTGCTTCTCCTGAGTATACTCACTATACCTCTCAGCAAATAGCTTGGGGTGTCTACTTTCCAAAATGGGGTCATTTGGGGGCCACCTGGGCATTCCATGGCCTCCGAAACTGTGATAGGCAGTGAAGAGTGAAATCAAAAATTTACGCCCTTAGAAAGCCTGAAGGCGGTGCTTGGTTTTCGGGGTCCCATACACAGCTAGGCTCCCAAAAAGTCTCACACATGTGGTATCCCTGTACTCAGGAGAAGCAACAGAATGTATTTTGGGGTGTAATTTCACATATTCCCATGGCATGTTTGAGCAATATATCATTTAGTGACAACTTTGTGCAAAAAAAAATTTTTTGTCTTTTTTCCCCCAACTTGTGTCACAATATAAAATATTCCATAGACTCGACATGCCTCTCAGCAAATAGCTTGGGGTGTCTACTTTCCAAAATGGGGTCTTTTTGGGGGGTTTTGAACTGTCCTGGCATTTTATGCACAACATTTAGAAGCTTATGTCACACATCACCCACTCTTCTAACCACTTGAAGACAAAGCCCTTTCTGACAATTTTTGTTTACATGAAAATTTATTTTTTTTTGCAAGAAAATTACTTTGAACCACCAAACATTTTATATTTTTTTAAAGCAAATGCCCTACAGATTCAAATGGTGGGTGTTTCATTTTTTTTTCACACAGTATTTGTGCAGCGATTTTTCAAATGCATTTTTTGGGGGAAAAAACACACTTTTTAAAATTTTAATGCACTAAAACACACTATATTGCCCTAATGTTTGATGAAATAAAAAAGATGATCTTAGGCCGAGTACATGAATACCAAACATGGCATGCATTAAAATTGCGCACAAACATGCAGTGGCGACAAACTGAATACATTTTTAAAAGCCTTTACAGGTTACCACTTTAGATTTACAAAGGAGGTCTACTGCTAAAATTACTGCCCTCGATCTGACCTTCGCGGTGATACCTCACATGCATGGTGCAATTGCTGTTTACATTTGATGCCAGACTGACGCTTGCGTTCGCCTTTGCGCGAGAGCAGGGGGGACAGTGGTGCTTTTTTTTTTTGCATAATTCTTTTTTTGCTTTTTTATCTTATTTTTAAACTGTTCCTTTCATTATTTTTTTTAAATCATTTTTATTGTTATCTCGGGGAATGTAAATATCCCCTATGATAGCAATAGGTAGTGACAGGTACTCTTTTTTGAAAAAAATTGGGGTCTATTAGATCCTAGGTCTCTCCTCTGCCCTCAAAGCATCTGACCACACCAAGATCGGTGTGATAAAATGCTTTCCCAATTTCCCAATGGCGCTGTTTGCATCCGGCGAAATCTAGTCTAGAGACTAATTAGCCGCTAGGATTGCTTTTACATGAAAGCCGACCGCTGGCTGAAAAGAATGATACCAAGATGATACCTAAACCTGCAGGCATCATTCTGGTATAACCACTCAAAATCCAGCAACATACCAGTACGTTGCTGGTCCTTGTTGGGCATATATTGTAAACGAGATTGATCGGTGGGTATTCCCACCATTAGAATAGCCCCCTTCATCCACCCACTTCTAATAATGGGCATACATGCACCGTTTATATATGCCGAAGCATGGGGGCATCCGCCCCAAAACTTAGGAGCAAATCGCTCCTCTGCCCCTGCTGCCCCTATGCTTTGGCATATATGCTCTTTTTTTTAACTGTGGTGGTGAAATCGCCTCCTACAGCGCTGAAGTCACGGCTTTATGTATCGTGGGAGCAAATGCTGTTGCTGTCAAGATAAATAAATCCGCGCTGCAACTGAATGGCGTACCTGCTAAGCAAATGATGGTTAACAATAAAACAAAGTAACATTACAGTATAACAGTAATGCCCCGTACACACGGTCGGACTTTGTTCGGACATTCTGACAACAAAATCCTCGGATTTTTTCCGACGGATGTTGGCTCAAACTTGTTTTGCCTACACACGGTCGCACAAAGTTGTCGGAATTTCCGATCGCCAAGAACGCGGTGACGTCAAGCACGTACGACGAGACTAGAAAAGGCTGGTTCAGAACCAAGCGAGGCACCCTTTGGGCTCCTTTTGCTAATCTCGTGTTAGTAAAAGTTTGGTGAGAGACGATTCGCGCTTTTTCAGATTCGTGGCTTTCAGATCGTTTTCTGCCGTTCAGTTTGTGCTTGTGGGTTTGTATCTGCTCTTCAGTGCGTGCAGTCAGTTCGTATTGGAGTTTTCTGTGCGATCTTGTCCGCTCGTTGCTGTTTTTCAGGTCGCTCTTCACAGGCCTTGCTGTTCTTCAGTGCGTTCTGTTACTTCGTTCTGAGCAGCCGACCGTTTTCTAGCCATGTTTCGTATGCGTACTCCTCGTAGAGTTCGTGCTGTGCGGGGGCTTGGTGTTGGGGTCCTGACCTTGACACAAGTCCAGTCCATGAACAGGGTGGAGAGGAGTTCATGGACCAAGAATTGGTTGCTTCAGCGTGACCAGTTCTGTCATATGCCTTTGCTCCGTGAGATCCGTGAAAATAATCCTGATGATTTCAGGAACTTTCTCAGGATGATGGACCCCGTGTTTCACCGTTTGTTGGCTTCGCTGACCCCCCATATCAGCAGGCAGGATACCTGCATGAGGCAAGCCATCACTCCGGAGCAGAGGTTGGTCGCTACCTTGCGGTATTTGGCCACAGGGAGAAGCCTGCAGGACCTCAAGTTCTCGACAGGCATCTCCCCCCAGGCTCTGGGGATCATTATCCCAGAGACCTGTTCTGCCATCATCCAGGTCCTACAGAAGGAGTATATGAAGGTAAGATTTTTATCCTTTTATATCACATTTTATTGTATTGAATGTTTGATAATATATTGTATTTCTTTCCTCATTCCCTAATTACCATGATTGTATTATGCTGTGAATGTCCCCTTTGTCCTCATGCATGCTGGATTTTTATGTAATTATTATTTTAGGTCCTTCATACATATTTGCCCTTCAATAACCTCCCCAGCATGGTGTCTCCTGCCCTATATTCACCTCATGTAGTTACTTAACAATTTATTTTATCAGCTCCATAGTAGTGCTTTACCCCAAACACCCCCTAAAATGTTTT
Organism: Lithobates clamitans; assembly: GCA_037952925.1. Classification (NCBI taxonomy): domain Eukaryota; kingdom Metazoa; phylum Chordata; class Amphibia; order Anura; family Ranidae; genus Lithobates; species Lithobates clamitans. The sequence continues at coordinate 2,411,611 of JBBGZY010001024.1, read as the reverse complement.
GAAATATTATTTTTGATTTAAATTCAGGCAGAGGGCCAGAGGCTTTTTTTTGTGGTGTCCCCAAATTTTTTGTAACCCTCCCTCCCCCAACTGCTAAGTCAGCTGATCCCAATTCTCTATCCTCAATCATCTATCTGCTGACTTTGCCAAACCCATACACACTATACCCACCTCTTTAGTGCTCAGATTTATGGATGAATTCCCCAAAGCATGTAGTGCAAGGGCCTGCCTGTATACTTTCCAATGGTACTGTTTAAAGTTCTTGTATCCTATTATGATCTTGATAGGTAATAGCAGAATGTCCAAATGTGCTCAAATGTGTACAGTGTGTATTTATATCTTTGTATTATGACACTTCTTACCTGTCCAGTGGGCTGCCAATAGTGTAACTAAGGAGGGGCTGTTCCAAGTAATACCCTGTATTTAGGCATTCATCTCTCAATGAAGTGAAGAGGGTTACCTGTCCAAGAGTTCCCCCCCCCCTATAATGTTAGAAATGGCCCATGAGAGGAAGGGGGGGGGAATATGATAGGTGTACCTTATACTTTGTTGTTGTTAAATTCCCCTTAATAAATGCTATCTGGAGGTTGACCCATAATGTTTGTGTCTAATCTGCTTGCCAGGTTTCTGTGAAAAAATAGTAATGTTTATTGTTTTTTCCTCAACAGTTTCCTTCCACGCCACAGGAATGGCAGACTGTGGCCTCCCACTTTGCCCAGCGGTGGGACTTTCCTAACTGCGGAGGGGCAATTGATGGGAAACACGTCCACATCGTCCCACCACCCAACTCGGGGTCGTACTATTATAATTACAAGGGGTTTAATAGTATAGTGATGGTGGTGGTGTCGGCTAATTACGACTTCTTGTATGTGGACGTGGGGAAGAATGGCCGGATGTCCGATGGTGGAGTGATCGCCCAGATGGAGTTCTACAGGCGTCTCCAGAATGGCAGCTTGGACTTGCCACCTCCACAGGACAATGTTGAAGGTCTCCCATTTGTGTTCGTTGCTGATGAAGCATTTGCGCTGGGGGACCACCTGATGCGGCCATTCCCGATGAGGACCCTCACCCCGGAACAGAGGGTTTTTAATTACCGGCTGGCCAGAGCCCGAAGAGTGGTGGAGAACACATTTGGAATCCTGGCCAGCCGGTTCCGATTATTTCTGACACCCATCCATATGGCGGAGTATAAACTGAACCATATAATACTTGCCTGCTGTGTTCTCCATAATTTTCTACGAAAACATTCAGCCAACTATGCTGGCTCAGTTGGGCCTGAGGCCGGAATCCCAAATACATCAACAATGACGGCACTTGAAAGCGGCCGTCCTGGCTTGCCCTCCCTGAATGCCCGTGATGTCCGGTTACGATACCTGGAGTTCTTTGCGGGTAGGGGGGCTATCAATATGCCAGACAATATGTGACACCTTTTTCAAATAAAAAACAACCAAAAGAAATTCTTGGTGGACATTTACTGCTTGTGTTTGTTTTAGCTGACCCTGACAGAAATGTGTTGAGTGCAGAAAATGTCGTGATTGGGTAACCTTATAAAAAACAGTGTTGGCTGGTACTTCCTAAATGCAAAAACACATTTCACTACAAGTGCACTTGCAACTGCACTGAACCTGCACTTGTAGTGCAAAGAGGATTTGCCCTTAGGAAATAACCCCCATTTGTGCATAAAACAACAATTACATCACCCCAAAAGTGTTGTAGTGTTGAGACAATAATCCACACATTCTTGAGTAAGGCACTTTTTTATACCTGCACAATCACATGCGCATTTACCAAAGGTTTTTAAAACAAACCAACATGTTTGTTGTATAAAATGTTTGCAGTAGCATTATGAAAAATCAAAATATCCATTTCAGATAAAACAGGCCTGTGTAAAACCAACAAGAAAGCCAAAAAACTTGAACTTACAAAGTTCACATTAGGTAAAACCTGAAGGCTATATCAGACATCAGTATTTAGGAACTGGGTTTGATATAGCGTTCAGATGGGGGGAAATCACCCCTGGAAAAGCCAAATTTGGAAGATGCACACCAATTTACAAATGTCCACATGTGCTATCTGCCATCATGGGGGATCAAGGGACGTGTTTGGGGGGAGCAAGCCCTTCCTCAACGCTACTTTATAATTGAGGAAGGGGTTGCCCCCCCAAAACGCGTCCATTGATCTCCCGTGATGGCAGATAGCACATGTTGGCACACTGTGTGCATCCTCCAAATTTGGCTTTTCTAAACATTGAAAAAAGTTTGGTAAGATTGGACCACGATAAAACAGGTGATTTTGTGGGGTTTAAATTCGCCCCAAAACATCAATGATGTTATTATTTTTTTTTAATAACATCACTGATTTGTTGCTGGATGTTTTGCAATTGGAGATTACACCCCATGATCTCCCCTATCAGTATCTGGGCACTTTCAGATGTAAAGCGTTCTGGATCCCTCACATCACGATCACCTAAAAAGAGATAAAGAACAAAAAAAAAGGTCTCAAAAATCTGCCGCCAGCCATCTCTTTTACCTGAGTCTGTGGTCGCAGACACTCACCTGTTGTGGTGCCAATCTCCACCACGTCTTCTTCCTCCTGCTCAGCTTCTTGGGTTTGCGGTATTTCCCCTTCTTCCAGAGGTGGGGGGTCTCTGGTCTCCTCGGATGAGGGGTGTCCGAGTCTTTTCTCCCCTATGTAAAACAAAAATGGTATACTTAGCACACAGATATTTGATGGCAGAACTATAGAAATAGGAAACATTGCTTGGAAGTGGGGTACAATTGTCTATTTTATCCGAGTTCCAAGATGTATATTTTTTATTGCCCTTTGTCAAGCTGCAATACTTTACCTGTTGAGTACAAGCTTCACAGATGTAGCCCCCCCTATAGTATACACTGGAGCACCTGTGTGGCCCCCTAATAAAAATGGTGTTCTTGTGTCCCACACTAGTGCTCCAGTGTCCAGATGTGAAAACAGCTGCTCAGTGTCCTCTCCTTACACACAATCTAGTTTGCATTTCATTCTAGTAACAAACCCATCTACACAAACAAATATTTGGCATCCAAGTAGGTCCCCAAAAATGTGTGAAAATGCATATGGCCTAAACAATGGTGTTCTAGAGGCCGAAAGAAAAATGTTTGATACGAATGAATAATGTGCCCATGAACATTAAAGTTGACCTTTGGAAACGTTACAACTAATCAAAGCATATGGAGCAGAACGAACGTAATAAAGACAGAAAGAATAGGAACACAGCACAACTACTTACTTTTTTGCAGCACTCTCCGGATCTTTCGGTACTGCTCTGGCTCTCTCAACTTCAGGTCCGACCACCGCTTCCTGAGCTGATCTTTAGACCTTCGTACCCCGAAATTCCGCTCGAGACTCCTGATCACTTTCGCCATGATTTTGGCCTTTCGGATGTTGGGGTGGGGGTAAGGCCCATATTTTCCGTCATAGTCGGACTTCCTCATGATGTCGACCATCTCCAACATCTCCCCAAACCACATATTTGTGGCCTTAAAACGTCTCCTTCTGGATCGGGACGTGCCTGGATCCGCCCTTTCCTCCTCCTCCTCGTTGCTACAATTAGCCCGCACCTGCTGTATGTCCGCCATCATGCTCTTCCCCCACTGCGCCGAACGAAAAGGGGCGGGGAATACACTAGAAAGAACGTCAGGGGCGGGCGGAGTTACACGCATGCGCAGTGTATATAAAGCGTAACACGCGTGCGTATTACGTTTGATCTGTGAGCGGAGGAAGAAGCATTGAACGCGGCAATCGTAAGAACGAAGGTAAGAGACAAACTTGGGCCTATACTGCTTCTATAGATTGAGGCCTATATTGTAACAAGATTAGGAGAGTTTGGTGTGACATTAGGCTTTGTCTTGTGTTGTGTCTTGCAGTGAACATGGATATGGTACTGGAAGATCAGGACTTCATTTCAGTCCTCATAGAGATGCTAAGGGAGCTGCCCTGTCTGTGGGAGATTAAACACCCCCATTACAAGAACCAAGCAAAGAGGAAGGCAGCACTGGAGCAATTGTGTGAAATTGTGAAGCAGGTGATCCCCACGGCAGACATCACCTATTTAAAGATTTTCATTGGTGGCCTGAGGAGCACATATCTGAGGGAGCGCAAGAAAGTCCTGGATTCACAGAGATCCGGAGCAGCAGATGACATCTATGTCCCCAGGATGTTGTACTACGACAGGCTGCACTTTCTGGCAGGCCAGACTGAACCCAGGCCATCCCTCTCCAGTCTTCCTTCCACGCTTCCTTCCCCCCTGGCTGAGGCTTCTGACGCCCAACCTGGACCTTCCAGGCCACATGTGGAGGAGCCCAGATTGAGCCAGGTATAGCATTCCTCTAAATATTTCTGCTTGTCCAATCAATGATGTTAACTAGATGTTAGTTGGGAGTACTAATTTAGGATTGTGATTGATGATGCCAAAACTAAAACCATGTCCCTTTTTCATACACAGGGAAGTCTCAGACAGGAGGTGGCTGATCTGCAGGTCCCTCCACCCCCCCTGGAAACAGAAAGTGGCAGGAGGAGGAGTACCCTAGAGGAGGCTGCTATCAGATTTTTTTGTAGGGCTACAGAGGTCCTGGGATTACCACACACCAGGCAGGAGAACCTTGCTGCATTCATCGCCTATAAAATGCAGAGGATGGAGGAGGGCCAAAAAGCCATGTGTGAGGCCCTCATATCAGAGGCTCTGGCGAAAGGTGTGAGGGGCCAAATTACACCTCACACACAGCTTTGGGATGGTCGTCCTCCTCCTCCTGCAGGTCCTACTCCTCCTCCAGGTCCTACTCCTCCTCCTGCCACATCTCCAACTGCACAGCCACAGCCCGGAAGGAAGTGTGAAAGGAAGACCAGACAGTGAGGACCCTGGATCCAGTCTGGTCGGCCAAAAGATGCAGCCTCTTGTGGTACCACAGCCTGGGGACACTGATGTCATCTGCTGCTATCCGAGTCTCTGTGAATCCCGGACCAGACTGCCCTCCCTTACATATGGACTCCTCAGGCCACCAATTTTGAGGTTTAAGAATTGATGTCTGCCATGGGGGTCCCAGGCTTCACTAATTTCTCCTGTTGATCCAGTGTTGCCTTCCTCTTTGCTTGGTTCTGAGCCCTTAATAATGGATTTTTGTTTTGAATTATACTCTCCTATGTGTTTTACTTCTTCAAAAATGATGGTTTGTTTGTGAGGATTCAGGTACATTTCTAATATACAATGTGAAATGAACAAGGGACACCAACAACAAAAAATCTCATGGAGATTAAATAATAAAAGATATCAATGGTGTTGGGGTAACTTGCCACACAAAACACACACAAAAATATTCTGGAGTAAAAATAAAAATAACATTGAACAAAGATCAGCCTTGGAAAAAATCCAAACATTAAAGAAAAAAAAAGGCTTAAAAAAAACAAAAAACAAAAAAAAAACATAAAAAATATAAAACTGTCAGATGTGACAACTAATAACAATATATTGAGGGAATCCCACTAAAAAAACACAAATAAAACTTTGTGAGAAGTGTGTGTGAATATGAGCAGCAAAACTACTTAATTCTTGTCACATTATAAAGAAGAAGAGAGTGCGCTGTATTAAACCATTTTTTACATTGCAGCGTGACGAAAGTGCTGTATCCATTGCGAACGCTAAGTTTACCAGAACGAGCTGTCCCGTGTCGGAATTTCTTCTGAGCATGCGTGGCACTTTGTGCGTCGGAACAGGCCACACACGGTCGGAATTGACGCGATCGGATTTTGTTGTCGGAAAATTTTATCTCCTGCTGTCCAACTTTGTGTGTCGGAAAATCCGATGGAAAATGTCCGATGGAGCCCACACACGGTCGGAATTTCCGACAACACGCTCCGATCGGACATTTTCCATCGGAAAATCCGACCGTGTGTACGGGGCATAAGACTTACCATACCTGCAAAGCAAATACAAAAAAACATAGTAAAAAATAAAACATTTAACGCAACCTGTGCCTAAAATATATATATGCCGAAGCATGGGGGCATCCTCCCGCAAAAGGTAGGAGCAAATTGCTCCTCCGCCCCTGCTGCCCCCATGCTTCGGCATATATGCTGAAGTATGTAACTGTGGTGGTGAAATCATCTCCGACATCGCTGGAGTCACGGCTTTATGTATCGTGGGAGCAAACGCTGTTGCTGTCAAGATTAATAAATCCGCTCTGCAGCTGAATGGCGTACCTAAAAACAAAAAAATGGTTAACAATAAAACACAGTAAACAGTAAAGTATAAAAAAAAATTGCATACCTATAAAACAAACATGATAAAACATAATAACAATAAAACATTGCAGAATAGAATACAGTAAAAAAGAGCAGAACACTAGAGAGAGAATAGAGAGAGAACAATAAAACGACAACTATTTTTGGTTTTTTATTTTATATATTTTTTTGTGTTTTTTTTTTTACACTTTTTTTTGTAACTGTAACTTTTGTAACTGTAACCGTTTCCAGGTTCGGGTCTCTCAAAATGCAATGGCATCTTGGGAGACCCTGTGAAAGTGTGTCCTAGTCTGTGCAGTGCTGTACCCTACGCTAATACTCAACTAGTGTATGGTAGCATTCAAAACATTCACCAATGCAAAGACCAGGATTGTCAGGCCAGGAGGTACAATAATAGTGGGTGTCACGCCTATATCCGCGCTTGCTGCAGAAACGACATCTTTTTTGGGGGCTCGTTGGGTAGGGGTACTCGGGAGGACATAAAGAAAATGCCTCTCATGCAGCCGGCTTACTGCATTTGGTTGGGGAAGGTGAGGTGGAGCACCGTCTGGAAAGAGAAGGGCTCTGACGATCTCTTCCTGGAATTTAAGGAAGGATCCAGTCTCTGTATAGCACATAAGCGTTCAGCAAAGCCAATTGAAAAAAATAAACAGACACTTTTTTGTTCCAGCGTCTGGCCTTATGGGCAACTAGGTACGGCGCCAACAAGTGGTCGTTGAGGTCCACCCCTCCCATATTTTGGTTATATTTGTGGACACAGAGGGGTTTCTCCACAACACCAGTCGCCGTAGTAATTTGGACCGTCGTGTCTGCATGAAGGGAGGTAAGAACGAAAACATTCTTATTATCCCTCCACTTCATAGCGAGCAAATTATTACACTGCAAACAGGCTCTCTCCCCCAGCCTAAGACAGGAATCTACAAGCTGCTGGGGAAAGCCCCGGCGATTAGGTCGCACGTTGCCACATGCTCCAATCTGCTGATCAAACAAGTGACTAAAAAGTGCCAATAATTGTCCACGTACAAGTGGTACCCCTTTCCGAATAAGGGTGACACCAAGTCCCACACAATCTTGCCAGCGCTTCCTATGTAGTCAGGGCAGTTTGTCGGCTCTACGTGACTATCTTTTCCCTCGTAAACCATAAAACTACATGTATAGCCTGTGGCCCTGTCACAGAGCTTATACATCTTGACCCCGTATCTGGCACGCTTGCTGGGAAGGTACTGTTTGAATGACAAGCTGCCAGAAAACAAGTCTGCAAAACATTGGTTGAAGGGGTTTACGAGGGGCCGAATTTTGTAGAGCCAATCGTATCCAGGGTCTCCACGAGGACGACAGAGTTCATTGTCATTGAAGTGCATGAACCGCAAGATCTGCTCGTATCGTGGCCTGGTCATGGAGGCAGAGAACAAGGGCATATGGTGAATTGGGTCAGTGGACCAATTTGACCAAAACTCACTCTTTTTGGTTATGCCCATGTTGAGGGAAAGGCCCAGAAAGAGCTTAAATTCGGAGACCGTAATTGGTCTCTAAACTCTGGCAAGGGAGGACTGGGGAATAGTGGCGATGTGTTGACCAGCGTACAAATTGCTTTGGTCCACAATAGATCTATAGAAATCTTTGGTGAAAAATAGCGAATAAAAATCAAGTGATGTAAAATCAACTGTTTCCACCTGAATTCCGGGTTGGCCATTGAATGGGGGAAGTATGGGTGCTGCAGAAGTGGTGGGTTCCCAATTAGGATTGGCGAATGCAGCAGGAAGGGCACTATGGGCACGACGGGCCTGTGTTCATCTTCTTGGTGGCAGCGGGACACTACTTGTGCTTGCCACCTCGCCAGCTTGAACTGCACTTATGGGACTCGCCACGTCACCACGTGATATTGCAGTGCTGGATGCACGGCCAGGGTGTACTAGGCCGCTGGTGCTTGCCAGTTCACCAGAAGGAATAGCGGCGCTAGTACTGCTCTGCTCCATATGAGGGATCTGCGGTTCTTGCACATCAACGACAGAAGAAGAAGTTCGGGGTCTGGTACGCCTGACCTTGGCAGGGAACACAACTCCGTCATCAGAGCTATCTGTCATGGAGCCGCTGTCATCTACAGGATCGTATTCTGAGCCTGAATCTGACAGATGAGTGACTTCCTCTTCACTATCTGTCATGCTCAGAAACGTGTAGGCCTCTTCACTAGTGTACCTTCGATTTGCCATTTTGGGCTCTAAATTTAGTGGTACACTAGTGAGACTCACAGGTAAAAAAGCTCCTGACTGTTAGCAACTGTATCAAAACGCTACCAAAAAAACTGTTTGTGATAGCAGGGATCAGGCCTGACTCTGTGAACGCTGCATCTATGTGTGTTTAGTGTTTTGTAAGTGACAGTGATCGATCGATACTGCACTTGGGTGGGCTGGGCAGGGCTGGGCCGAGGGGCAAAATGCAGGTGCTAGCAGGTATCTGGGCTGATCCCACTAACACTGCGCTTTTGGGAACCCTAAACTGCTGGGGACGCTAGTATAGATCTGATCGGATCAGATATTGATCCGTTCAGATACTATATTACTACGGGAGGTGTATGCTGCGTGCGTGGGTGTTAGCGGTACTGGCGCTAACCTGCCGCTGCCTGGGGCGACGCAGACCTTATCTGACCCTAAAACTTAACTTATATCACCGCCGGGCGATCAGGGGGCTAAACCTTTATTAGGTAATAAATGGCGGGTGCCCTGAAACGATAAAAAACAAACTATATAACCAGTGTCACCCGTAACAGTTATACGGTGATCACTGGTGAAAGGGTTAACTAGGGGGCAATCAGGGGGTTAAAACCATTATTAGGTAGTATATGGGGGTCCCTGATGCTATAAAACGCTGAGGGCGATTCTATATACTTACCTCCCTAACTAGCGTCACCTGTGACACTAATACAGCGATCAGAAAAACGATTGGTTAGTGACACTGGTGATGGGGGGTGATCAAGGGGTTAAAACTTTATTAGGGGGATTAGGGGGTATCCTAGACCTAAAGGGGGCTACCACTAACTGCCCTACCACTTATAATTGTCAAAAACTGACACCGATGCAATAATCAGAAAAAAAAAAAAAACTGCTGTTGGTGTTACTGTGACATGGGTACAGGCTGATGTTCGGGGGTGATGGGGGGTGAAAAGTGTGCCTAGAGTGTTCTACTGTTAGTGTAGTGTTGGTGCAGCTCACATTGATGTCTTCTCTCCTCGGCGCCGGAACGAAAAGACAGACTCGAGGAGAGGTGACATCACTTCCTCTGCCGCTGTTTACATTACAGCAGCAGAGGAATATTGTCATTCGTTGGGAGCGATCACGAGGGGGTGGCCACGAATGAGTCGGCAAGTGGTTAAAAGTGGAACTGTGGTCAAAATTAAAAAAAATATATATGTGATGCAGCCTGTTACTAGCATTAAAGTGGTTGTAAACCCTCAAGGTTTTTTTGTACCTTAATGCATTCTATGTATTAAGGTAAAAAACCTTCAGTTGTGCAGCAGCCCCCCCTTGGATTTTAGCAGCAGCACTTTCGCCCCACATGTGATTTGTACCTTTTTATCTCTTTATTTCCCCCACTCTCCTGTTGTTCGAGACCCCTTACCAATAGCTGAACCTTACTAATTTCAGATACCACCAGCATCTGCTCCTGAAACGCATCAAGCTATTCTGATGCTTTCATGTTATACACTATATGGGATCATTTCACCATTTTTACCTTTTTTTATTGTATTATGCTGTAACAATCATGATTTCTTATATACCTATTGTGTGATATATGGACAGGGCTGGACTGGGACAAAAATTTGGCCCTGGACTTCATCCAGACTGGCCCACTTTAATTTTGCAAACACGCACAAAAACAGATCAATCCGCAGCAGTGCTCCCGGCCGGCTCCAGTGTACTGATATAGCACAGGCCGGCCTTTAACTGTGTAGTGCGCTGCTGCAGATTAATCCGCCCAAAGCCAAAAGTGTTAAATAGTCCGCTTTCTATCCCCCCGGCCCCCACTGAACACAGGGTGCCCAGAGAAGATTTTTTTCTAAACAGCTGTACAGCGGGAGATTACCTTATTGGTGGACAGGGTTTGGGAGTCCCCACCCGCTCTACCTCCGCTGTCACTGAAACCGGCCCACTGAGCCATCGGCCCACCGGGAAACTCCTGGTAGTCCCGATGGCCAGTACATGCCTGTATATGGATTAATGTGCCTCACTTTTTACAATGTTACTATCATTTAATATTATCCTTTTAAGCTAAACATGTATTATATATGAAATAAATATTATTTCTATGCATATATTGTCCTGTGTTGCTGTGACATTGAGATCCAGTATGTACAGTCACAATTTTTTGGGTTAGACACCCACTGTCCAGTATCACTTTTTAGTTGCATGTTTCATAGAAAGTCCCAACCTTTCTTTCAGTCATAATGACAACCAGGGATGGAGGCATTGGACTAACTTTCTTATGCCTCATATAAAGTCCCAAACTCCCTATTTCCCCCTTCCTTCTATTTCAATAGTTACATAGTAGTTACATAGTAGGTGAGGTTGAAAAAAGACACAAGTCCAACCTATGTGTGTGATTATATGTCAGTATTACATTGTATATCCCTGTATGTTGCGGTCGTTCAGGTGCTTATCTAATAGTTTCTTGAAACTATCAATGCTGAAACCACCACCTGTGGAAGGGAATTCCACATCCTTGCCGCTCTTACAGAAAAGAACCCTCTACATAGTTTAAGGTTAAACCTCTTTTCTTCTAATTTTAATGAGTGGCCACGTGTCTTATTAAACTCGCTTCTGCAAAAAAGTTTTATCCCTATTGTGGGACCACCAGTATGGTATTTGTAAATTGAAATCATATCCTTTCTCAAGTATCTCTTCTGCAGAGAGAAAACGTTCAGTGCTCGCAACATTTCTTCATAACTAATATACTCCAGACCCTTTATTAGCTGTGTTGCCCTTCTCTTTACTCTCTCCATTTCCAGTACATCCTTCCTGAGGACTGGTGCCCAGAACTGGACAGCATACTCCAGGTGAGGCCAGACCAGAGTCTTGTAGAGCGGGAGAATTATCGCTTTATCTCTGGAGTTAATCCCCTTTTTAATGCATGCCAATATTCTGTTTGTTTTGTTAGCAGCAGCTTGGCATTGCATGCCATTGCTGAGCCCATCATCTACTAGGACCCCCAGGTCCTTTTCTATCCTAGATTCCCCCAGAGGTTCTCCCCCTAGTGAGTAGATTGCATTCATATTTTTGCCACCCAAATGCATTTTTTTACATTTTTCTACACTAAAGCGGAGGTTCACACAAAAATTGAACCTCTGCTTTTTGGAGCCCTCCCCCCCTCCGGTGTCACATTTGGCACCTTCCAGGGGGGAGGGGGGTGCAGATACCTGTCTAATACAGGTATTTGCACCCACTTCCGGGCGTAGACTCCCACGGGAATCTACGCCACTTCCTGTCCCCCCGCGCTGTCTGCTGGGACACACACGGGTCCCAGAGACAGCAGGGACCGTTCTGATTGCGCAGTGCGACTCGCGCATGCGCAGTAGGGAACTGGGAAGTGAAGCCGCAAGGCTTCATTTCCCGATTCCCTTACAGAAGATGGCGGCGGCAGCATCCGAGAGCTGAGCGACAGTTCGGCCTCGGGTGCCGACATCGCTGGACCCTGAGACAGGTAAGTGTCCTTATTTTAAAAGTCAGCAGCTGCAGTATTTGTAGCTGCTGACATTTAATTTTTTTTTTTGCTGGACTCCCTCTTTAACCAATTGCTGACCAGCCGCCGCAGTTGTACTGCGGCAGAATGGCATGGGTGGGCGAAACGACGTTATGTAATGTCGATTCGCCCTGTGGCCACTAGGGGCGCGCGCGCCTCCCGAGCCGATGCGAGTCCCCGGCGGTCACGATCACTGCCGGGCTCCCACGATCGCCATTGACACATGGAGAACCGGGGTCTGTGTGTGTAAACACACAGTTTCCGGTTCTCTGAGGGGAGAACAGACAAATCGTCTGTTCATACAGAGTATGAACAGCGATCTGTCATCCCCCCTGCACAGTCCCCTCCCCCCTTCGGTTAGAACACCAACTAGGGAACACATTAACCCGTTGATCGCCCCCTAGTGTTAACCCCTTCACTTCCAGTGACATTTTTACAGTAATCAATGCATTTTTATAGCATTGACCGCTGTATTAATGCCAATGATCCCAAAAATGTGTCAAAATTGTCCGATGTGTCCGCCATAATGTCGCAGTCCTGATAAAAACCGCAGATCGACGCCATTACTAGTAAAAAAAAAATGTAATAATAAAAATGCCATAAAACTATCCCCTATTTTGTAGACGCTATAACTTTTGTGCAAACCTTTTGCGTATATAATCAATATACGCTTATTGAGACTTTTTTTTTTTACCACAAATATGTAGAAGAATACATATCGGCCTAAACTGAGGAAAAAAATTGTTTTTTTTATATATTTTTGGGGGATTTTTTTTTATATATTTTTGGGGGTATTTGTTATAGCAAAAAGTAAAAAATAATGTGTTTTTTTCAAAATTGTCGCTCATTTTTTGTTTATAGATAAAAAACCGCAGAGGTGATCAAATACCACCAAAAGAAAGCTCTATTTGTGGGAAAAAAAGGACGTCAATTTTGTTTGGGTGCAACGTCGCACGACCGCGCAATTGTCAGTTAAAGCGACGCAGTGCCGAATCGCAAAAAGTGCTCTGGTCAGGAAGGGGGTAAAATCTTCCCGGGCTGCCATGTAGTTGCCCACCCCATTCTTTTGTTCAGATCTTCTTGCAAGGTTTCCACATCCTGCTGAGAAGTTATTGCCCTGCTTAGCTTAGTATCGTCCGCAAATACAGAGATTGAACTGTTTACCCAATCCTCCAGGTCGTTTATGAACAAATTAAATCAAATGCTTTTGCAAAGTCCGGATACACCACATCTACGGGCCTTCCTATGGGCTCACCTCCTCATAGAGGGTTAATAGATTGGTTTGGCAAGAATGATTCTTCATGATTCCATGCGGATTACTGCTAATGATACTGTTTTCATTACTAAAATCCTGTATATAGTCCCTTATCACCCCCTCCAAGAGCTTGCATACTATTGATGTAAGGCTAACTGGTCTGTAATTCCCAGGGATGTATTTTGACCCTTTTTTAACCACTTCAATACAGGGCACTTTCCCCCTTCCTGCCCACACCATTTTTCAGCTTTCAGCGACGTTGCTGTTTAAACGACAATTGCGCGGTCATGCTACGCTGTTCTTCCCACGAATAGAGCTTTCTTTTGGTGGTATTTGATCACCTCTGCGGTTTTTATTTTTTGCTAAACAATTTTGAAAAAAAAAAGGGGTTTTCTTAGTTTGTCATAAAATTTTGTAAATAAGTATGTTTTCTCCTTCAGTGATGGGCACTGACAAGGCTGCACTGCCTGGCACTGATAAGGTGGCACTGATAAGCACAGATAAGGTGGCACCAATGAGGTGGCACTGATGGGCACTGATAGGTGGCACTGATGGTTTCTCATAGGTGGCACAGATGGGCACTCATAGGCGGCACAGATGGGCACTAAAAGACGGCACTGGGTACTTATGGGTGACACTGATAAGCGGCACTGATGGGTACTGATAGGTGGGTATGGATGGGCACTGATGGACACTGACATTGTTGGATGGCACTGATTGGCACCACTGATTAGGAGGCACTGCTAGGTATTTCTGGTGGGCACTGATTGTCATCATGTGTGGGCACACATTGACATCATGTGTGGGCACACATTGCCACCCATGGCCACCAGGGATGCCATCCCTGGTGGCCATCAGTGGTGGCCATCCCTGGTGGTCCTGGGTGGGCATCCGAGGGGGACTGCACTGATAAACAATCAGCACAGACCCCCCTGTCAGAGGAGCAGTCGATCGGCTCTCCTCTACTTGCGTCTGTCAGACGCGAGTGAGGAAAAGCGATAAACGGCACTTCTTGTTTATATCGCGATCAGCCGTGATTGGACACGGCTGATCGTGTGGTAAAGAGTCTCCGTGTGAGACTCTTTACCTAGATCAGAGTTGCGGTGTGTCAGACTGACACGCCGCAGCAACGATCCCCGGGGGCGTGCAGTAGCCTGTTATCCTGACTACGTCATATGACGTCCGGTCAGGATATCGCAACCACTTTGCCGACGTCATTTTGCTATATGGCGGGCGGCAAGTGGTTAAATATTGATGCTACATTGGCTTTTCTCCAATCAGCTGGTACCATTCCAGTCAGTAGACTGTCAAAAAAATTTGGAACAATGGTCTGGCAATTTCTTGACTGCATTCCCTAAGTACCCTCGGGTGCAAGCCATCTGGTCCCCGTGATTTATTAATGTTAAGCTTCCCAAGTCTATTTCTAATTCTGTCCTCTGTTAGCCATGAGGGTGATTCCTGTGATGTGTCATGAGGTTAAACCCTGCAGTTTTGGTTACTGAAGCCCCCAATTCCCTTGTGAAGACTGAAGAGAAGAATAAATTCAATACCTTCGCCATCTCCCCGTCCTTTGTAACCAGATGCTCTTCCTCATTCTTTATGGGGCCAATATGGCCTGTCCTCCCTTTATTTACTGTTTATATACTTAAAGAATTTCTTAGGATTTTTTTTTGCTCTCCTCCGCTGTTCTCTCTTGTTCTATCTTAGCCGCTTTAATTGCACCCTTACATATCTTGTTGCATGCTTTGTAGAATCTGAATGCTGATGATGATCCCTCAGCCTTGTATTTTTTGAAGGCCTTTTCCTTTGCTTTTATATGCATTTTTACATTGGAGTTAAGCCATCCAGGACTTTTGTTCGCTCTTTTAAAATGTATTTCCCAGTGGGATGCACTGGCTAATGCCCTTATTTATTATGCTCTTAAAGCAAACCCATCTCTCCTCCATGTTCTTTGTTCCTAAGATTTTATTTCAATTCATATCTTCTAGCAGGGTTCGTAGTTTAGGGAAGTTGGCGCTTTTGAAATTCAGAGTCTTTGTATTCCCCTTATGTTTTCTATTCGTGTGATTTATACTGAAGCCAATTGAGATCACTGTTTCCTAAATTACCCCGTATTTCCACATCCGTGATCAGGTCTGTATTCTTGGTAATCAGTAGATCTAGTAACTCTTTGTTTCTAGTTGGTGTGTCTACCATCTGACCCATGAAATTGTTCTGCAAGACATTTAGGAACTGGCAAGTGTTAGACGAATGCGTGGTGCCCTACGCCCAGTCCATGTCTGGATAATTAAAATTCCCCATTATGATAACGCTTCCCATCCTTGCTGCTAATCCAAATTGTAATAGGAGGTCCCTCTCCCCCTCCTCCCTTAGGTTAGGGGGCCTATAGCATACTCCCAGTATTATTTTGCCCTCAGCTTCATCCCTTTGGAGCTCTACCCATGAGGATTCCACCTCCTCCCTAGCTTCCTTAATGATGTTATCTCTCTCATTCACTTGTACATTATTCCTGATATATGGGCATACCCCTCCCCCTTTTTTACCCTCTATCCCTACAATAAAGGGAATACATTTGAATGGTTGCCAGCCAATCATGAGAGCTGTTGAACCACGTCTCTGAAATTCCCACAAAATATACCATATAATACCTGCATACTTAGGTGCATTAACACATACATTTACATGCCATTTCCCCTTTTAATCCAAGTTCCCATTTGGGAGTATATCCATCTTCTATCATCACACAGACCCCATCTCTTCAGACCGCATCCAGGGGGAATCTCTGCGAGCCTGTTTTGACTGTTCACATCGGGCTGGGTGTCAGGGAATAACAACGCATGGCCCGCTGATGCATGTTCTTAAGCTTCACAATATGATTTATCACTGAAAAATTTAGGTGAGTGCAGTTTCATTATGGTTCTGCTAATGTATATGCTGATGTATATATATTTGGATATCAATATGTAATTTTATCTTGCAGAAAGTTGCATGTACTGTATATTGAAGACACTTCTGAAGAAGGAGTCCCGAAAAGCGTTAGGCTCTGTATCTAATCTTTCCACTATTTAGGTATGGTTGTTATACACCATTTTCACTTGATGTTTTGTATATGTTTAGTTTGTAATAAAATTTGATATTTTTACAATTCTTACTACCTCTTTGACTTTAATCTACCAATGCCGCTATAGTCCCGCCCCTTGAGGGATTTCTCCATTTCCATTTTTTAGGGATGATGGCACTCATCTATTGAAGCCATATTCCAA
The DNA here is from genome assembly GCA_037952925.1 of Lithobates clamitans. Lineage (NCBI taxonomy): Eukaryota > Metazoa > Chordata > Amphibia > Anura > Ranidae > Lithobates > Lithobates clamitans. The sequence goes on along the minus strand of JBBGZY010001024.1, from coordinate 2,395,087 downwards.
CTTTCCATAGGCTGTTTAGTAGTGTTTTACTCTCACAATGCAGCTCTGGGTGCTTTAGAGGCCAGTGGCCAGGTCTATGTACTTTCAAAATTTTGAAAAAAATGATATTTTCTACTTTTTGTTATAAAAAAAATTTTATAAGCTCAATTTTAGTCATACATTTAGGCCAAAATGTATTCAGCCACATGTCTTTGGTAAAAAAAATATCAGTAAGCGTACCTCTGACCAGTATGTTGCTGGTCGTTGTTGGGCATACATTGTAATGTTCTTTTTTTCATGCAGCCTGTGGGTTGAACAAAAAAAAAGGGACTGATCGGTGGGTATGCCCACCATTAGAATACCGCCCTTCATCCACCCACTTCTAATGATGGGCATACATGCACCATTTTTTTTTAACTGTGGTGGTGAAATCACCTCCGACAGCGCTTGAGTCTTGGCTTTACATATCGTGGGAGCAAACGCTGTTGCTGTCAAGATAAATAAACCTGTGCTGCAGCTGAATGGCGTACCTGCTAAGCAAATGATGGTTAACAATAAAAAAAAACAACATTACAGTATAACAGTTATGCCCTGTACACACGGTCAGACATTGACAGGACATTCCGACAACAAAATCCATGGATTTTTTCCAACGAATGTTGGCTCAAACTTGTCTTGCATACACACGGTCACACAAAGTTGTCAGAAAATCCAATTGTTCTGAACGCGGTGACGTAAAATACGCACGTCGGGACTATAAACGGGGCAGTAACCAATAGCTTTCGTTTCTTAATTTATTCTGAGCATGCGAGGCACTTTGTGCGTCGGATTTGTGTACACACGATCGGAATTTCCGACAACGGATTTTGTTGTCGGAAAATTTTATAGCAAGCTCTCAAACTTTGTGTGTCGGAAATTCCTATGGAAAATGTGTGATGGAGCCCACACACTGTCGGAATTTCCGACAACAAGGTCCTATCACACATTTTCCGTCGGAAAATCCGACCGTGTGTACAGGGCATAAGACTTACCACACCTGCAAAGCAAATACAATAAAACATAGTAAAAACAAAACATTTTTTAACGCAATATGTTCCTAAAAAATATATGCCGAAGCATGGGGGGCATCCTCCCCTAATGTTAGGAACAAATCACTCCTCCACCCCCGCCCTTCGGCATATATGCTCTTTTTTTTAACTGTGGTGGTGAAATCACCTCCGACAGCACTGGAGTCACGGCTTTGCTGTTAAGATAAATAAACCCTGTGCTGCAGCTGAATGGCGTACCTGAAAACAAAAAAATGGTTAACAATAAAACACAGTAAACAGTAAAGTATAAAAGAATTACATACCTGAAAAGCAAACATGATAAAACATAGTAACAATAAAACATTGCATTGCATAGAATACAGTAAAAAAGAGCAGAAAAATAGAGAAAGAATAGACAAAGAGAACAATAAAATTACAACTATTTTTGTTTTTTTTTTATTTGTTTTTTTTTTTCACTTTTTTTTGTAACTGTAAAGGTTGTAGTGGTTGTAACTGTAATGGTTCCAGGTTCGGGTCTCCTGAAATGCGTTGGCATCTTTGGAGACCCTGTGTAAGACCCCTTTCACACCAAGGCGCTTCAAAAACGCCCTAAAACGCCTTAGCATTATTACCGCTTTTTACAGCGTTTTAGGAGCGTTAGCGGTAAAATTAACAGTAAAAATAACACAACGCTGCAGGCGTTTTAACAGCGTTTTTCAAGCGTTATTGAAGCATGTGTTATTGATGCTATCTTTCTGCTTGCATGTTTATCCGCTCAGGGCGGATTATAGGCACTATTCAGGCGTTTTTACAGCGTTTTCAATTCATTTCAATGGAGAGGGGCGTTTTTGAAGCGCTTTTTTCAACGCCCAAAAGCTGCTCCAAAGATGCTGCTTGCAGGACTTTTCTCAACGCCCCGCCAGCGCAACGCCTCAGTGTGAAAGGGTCCTTTGAGATGCATGGGGAGCGTTTTATGAGCGTTTTTAATAGCGTTATTTTTAGCGCTAAAACGCTGCAAAAACGCTTTGGTGTGAAAGGGGTCTAAGTGTATCCTAGTCTGTGCAGTGCTGTACCCTACGCTAAAACTCCACTAGTGAGTGGTAGCGTTCAAAACATTCACCAATGCAAAGACCAGGATGGTCAGGACAGGAGGGACAAAAATAGCGGGTGTCATGCCTATATCCGCGCTTTCTACAGACACGACATTTTCTTTGGGTGGCTCGTTGGGTAGGGGGACCAGGGAGGACATACGGAAAATGCCTCTCATGCAGCCAGCTTACTGCATTTGGAAGTTGGGCCAGAGCCCATCTGGAAACAGAAGGGCTCTCTTCCTGGAATTGAAGGAAGGATCCAGTTTGTCCTGAAGCTTTGTATAGCACAAAAGCATTCAGCAAAGCCAATTGAAATAAATAAGATAAAAAACATGCAGCGCTCAAAAGGTGCGTATACATTAATGATTTATATCTATGGGGGAGTGTTAAAGAGAGAAACTACACCCATGAAGTAAAAATCAAATGTGTAACCATATCATAAAAAAAGTCCATAGGTGTATAGTGAATCATCTGTTAGTCCCAAACACACATGAGGGTTCATGGGCGTAAGTGGTGTCGTGCGTCCACGTAAAGTGGGAACCGAGGAGGACTCTGTATGAGGAGACACTCTGCACGTGGGTCTTCTAATTACACAATGGACACTGTAATCGGTAGAAATGGATATCCTTACCGGAAAAGGTGGACACAGTCACCGTATAGTGGAGTGTCATACAGGCTTGAGGGATGCACCGATCCCAAAGGTATCCAGCTGGAGGAGTCCTGACGGGGAGTCGCATCCAGGATCCGAGTCGCCGGACGGTGGTATGGGGGTTCCCCGTCTCTCAGGGTCTCTCTTTCAGATGGAAGAGGTTTGGAGATAGAAATGGTTGGGGCTCAACGAGGTCCCATTCATGAGGGGAGATAAGAAAAAAACCTCCACATAGGGCATGAATCAGTTAAAAAGAGAAGCTTTATTTAAAAGCTGGAAAAAATGTGCTAGACAGTGCACTTCATTGGGTAAAATGTGATCACAAAAGGTAAAATAAAATTGCGTGGTAACAGGTCATTTAATGGCGTGAGCAACCCGACATGTTTCGGAGCAACCTCCTTCTACTGGGGCATAAGCCTAAATGCCTGAACCACGCTTACATTTATGCACAAATAATTAGACAGAATAGCCATCAGCTGTATAAACCTGGGTGTTCACATATTTGCATGGGATCTGGGAGATCTCTTAGGCAATTACATGAAGATCCTCAGCTGCTGGAACAAACAGCTCCCTTTGTCTGACCCAGCAGCTGATACAAGACCTACATTGCTGACACTTAAATTCACTATAAAGTGAATGTCCAATCAGGGTGCTCTATGCGGAGTCATGTGACAGCGTCACCGTGCGTGACGTCATCGTGCACCGGACGCCGAGCTCCAAGCCTCCTTTCCAATCCAGGAAGTAAAGGGCTAGCTGGTGGAGTTAATTACATCCACAGCGGTCCCAGGAGGTTAATGAGGCACGTCAGTCCTGTGCGCTCCAGTGCGCTTGACATCCGGTGTCCCCACTCAGGGGAATAGAGCATTAGGTGTTACAGGGAGAAAGACAAATATATAAATGCATATATCCACAAAGGGAAAAACACCTAAGATCAAACATAAATATAATATATGTATCTGACAATATGGTTGTGAGTCTTTATACTAAAAAATATAAAACATAAAATGAAAGATATTTTTAACTTTCAAGCTTAATTGCCTGTTAGGTGATATCAGGCCCTATTAAGTGGTAATATAGCAGGTTCCCGCAACAGATAGCATAACGAAAATATTAGCAAAAATAACGTGAAGGTATATGTGTAAATCGAGGGTTTCCAACATGGTTTAGGACTTATTTATAAAAGCATTTATGTCACATTCCACGTTTAACCCATGGGGGGAGTAGCTTTTTAGTTGGTAAATCCAGAAAACCTCAAGCTGTGATACCCCCCTAGTACGTGGACCCCCTCTCCAAGATGGAATGAATTTATCTATTACTTGAAATTTAGAGCCTCTCGGATTTTTATTATGGAATTCTAAGAAGTGACGGGGGACACTGTGATTAGTGCAACCTTTTTTGATAGCAGTAATGTGTTCATTAACACGAATGTTAAATGATCTGATGGTGCGGCCGACATACTGCACATTGCAGGGACATGTGATTGGACATTCACTTTATAGTGAATTTAAGTGTCAGCAATGTAGGTCTTGTATCAGCTGCTGGGACAGACAAAGGGAGCTGTTTGTTCCAGCAGCTGAGGATCTTCATGTAATTGCCTAAGAGATCTCCCAGATCCCATGCAAATATGTGAACACCCAGGTTTATACAGCTGATGGCTATTCTGTCTAATTATTTGTGCATAAATGTAAGCGTGGTTCAGGCATTTAGGCTTATGCCCCAGTAGAAGGAGGTTGCTCCGAAACATGTCGGGTTGCTCACGCCATTAAATGACCTGTTACCACGCGATTTTATTTTACCTTTTGTGATCACATTTTACCCAATGAAGTGCACTGTCTAGCACATTTTTTCCAGCTTTTAAATAAAGCTTCTCTTTTTAATTGATTCATGCCCTATGTGGAGGTTTTTTTCTTATCTCCCCTCATGAATGGGACCTCGTTGAGCCCCAACCATTTCTATCTCCAAACCTCTTCCATCTGAAAGAGACCCTGAGAGACCGGGAACCCCCATACCACCGTCCGTCGACTCAGGTCCTGGATGCGACTCCCCGTCAGGACTCCTCCAGCTGGATACCTTTGGGATCAGTGTATCTCTCAAGCCTGTATGACACTCCACTATACGGTGACTGTGTCCACCTTTTCCGGTAAGGATATCCATTTCTACCGATTACAGTGTCCATTGTGTCCCACGTGCAGAGTGTCTCCTCATACAGAGTCCTCCTTGGTTCCCACTTTACGTGTGTTTGGGACTAACAGATGATTCACTATACACCTATGGACTTTTTTTATGATATGGTTACACATTTGATTTTTACTTCATGGGTGTAGTTTCTCTCTTTAACACTCCCCCATAGATATAAATCATTAATTTATACGCACCTTTTGAGCGCTGCATGTTTTTTATCTCATTTTCTTGTACATTGTTCACCACTGTGTTACATGCCAGCAGCTACTTTTTTCATTATTTTTTTCATTATTTCTTTTGTAATAGCGCAATTATTGTTTGGTTTTATTATAATTGAAATAAACAGACACTTTTTTGTACCAGCGTCTGGCCTTACGGGCAATTAGGTACGGCGCGAGCAACTGGTCGTTGAGGTCCACCCCTCCCATATTAAGATTATATTCATGGACACCGAGGGGTTTCTCCACAACACCAGTCGCTGTAGGAATTTGGACTGTTGTGTCTGCGTGAAGGGAGGAAAGAACGAAAACATTCTTATTATCTCTCAACTTCACAGCGAGCAAGTTATTACACTTCAAGCAGGCTCTCTCCCCCAGCCTAAGAAGGGAATCTACAAGCCGCTAGGGAAAGCCCCGGCGATTAGATTGCACGGTGCCACATGCTCCAATTTATTGATCAATCAAGTGACTAAAAAGTGGCACGCTCGTGTAATAATTGTCCACATACAAGTGGTACCCCTTTCCGAATAAGGGTGACACCAAGTCCCACACAATCTTACCAGCGCTCCCTATGTAATCTGGGCAATTCAGCAGCTCTACGTGACTATCTCTTCCCTCGTAAACCATAAAACTATATGTATAGCCTGTGGCCCTGTCACAGAGCTTGAAAATCTTGACCCCGTATCTGGCACGCTTGCTGGGAAGATACTGTTTGAAAGACAAATGGCCAGAAAACTTAATCAGGGACTCGTCAACGCAGACAACTTGATGGGGAGTAAACAAGGCTGCAAAACGTTGGTTGAAGTGGTTTACAAGGGGACGAATTTTGTAGAGCCGATCGTATCCAGGGTCACCCCAAGGACGACAGAGTTGATTGTCGTTGAAGTGCATGAAACGCAAGATCTGCTCGTATCATGCCCTGGGCATGGAAGCAGAGAACACGGGCGTATGGTGAATTGGGTCAGTGGACCAATATGACCGCAACTCACTCTTTTTAGTTACGCCCATTAGGAGGGATAGGCCCAGAAATGTATTAAATTCAGAAACCGTAATTGGTTTCCATTCTATGGCAAGGGTCAGCTGGGGATTAGCGGCGATGAATTGACCAGCATACAAGTGATGTAAAATCAACTGTTTCCACCTGAATGCCGGATTGACCAGTGAATGGGAGAAGTACGGGTGCTGCAGAAGTGGTGGGTTCCCAATTAGAATTGGCGAATGCAGCAGGAAGGGCACTATGGGCTCGACGGGCCTGTCTTTGTCTTCTTCTTGGTGGCAGCGGGACACTACTTGTGCTTGCCACCTCCCCAACTGAACTTGAACTGCACTTATGGGACTCGCCACGTCACCACGTGGTACTGCAGTGCTGGATCTACGACCAGGGTGTACAAGGCCGCTGGTGCTTGCCAGTTCACCAGAAGGAATAGAGGCACTAGTACTTCTCTGCTCCAAACGAGGGACCTGCAGTTCTTGCACCTCAATGACAGCAGAAGAAGATCGGGTCTGGTACGCCTGACCTTGGCAGGGACCATAACTCCGTCATCAGAGCTATCTGTCAGGGTGCCGCCGCTGTCTACAGGTTCGTATTCTGAGCCTGAATCTGACAGATGAGTGACTTCCTCTTCAATATCTGTCATGCTCAGAAATGTGTAGGCCTCTTCACTAGTGTACCTTCGATTTGCCATTTTGGTCTCTAAATTTACTGGTACACTAGTGAGACTCACAGGTAAAAAAGCTCCTGAATGTTAGCGACTGATTCAAACGCCACCAAAAAAAAACTGTTAGAGATCGCAGGGATCAGGCCTGACTCTGCAAACGCTGCAGTTATGTGTGTTGTGTTTTGTAAGTGACAGTGATCGATTGATACTGCACTTGGGTGGGCTGGGTGGAGGGGCTAAACGCAGGTGCTAGTAGGTATTTGGGCTCATCCCACTAACACTGCGTTTTTGGGAACCCTAAACTGCTGGGGACACTAGTATAGCTCTGATAAGGTCAGATATTGATCTGTTCAGACACTATACTACTTAGGGAGGAGTATTGTATGGCGGGTGCCCTGATGCTATTAAAATCAAACTAACCAGCGTCACTCGTAACACTAATACGGTGATCACTGGTGACAGGGGGTGAAAAGGTTTACTAGGGGGCAATCAGGGGATTAAAACCTCTATTAGGTAATATATGGGGGTACCTGAGGCTATAAAAATCTGACGGTGAAACGAATCACCTAACTGACCAAGTAGCATCACCAGTGACACAAATATGGCGATCGATTAGTGACACTGGTGACAGGGGGTGAAAGGGTTAACCAGGGGGTTAAAACCTTTATTAGGTAGTATATATGGGGGTACCTGAGGCTATAAAAACCTGATGGTGAAACTAATCACCTAATTGGCTAACTAGCATCACCAGTGACACAAATACAGCGATTGATTAGTGACACTGGCAACAGGGGGTGAAATGGTTAACTGGGGGGGCAATCAAGGGGTTAAACCTTTATTAGGGGGGTAACCTAGACCTAACAGGGCTACTACTAACAGCCCTAACACTTATTGAAGTCACAAATGACACCAATGCAGTGATCAGTGAAAAATCTGAAAACTGCAATTGGTGACACAGTGACAGGGAGTGAAAATGTTAACTGGGGGGCGATCTGGGGGGTGGAAAGTGTACCTATGTGTGCTAGTGTGCTGTTGGTGTAAGTCACGGTTAGATGCTCTCTTTCTCTCACTGGAATCCAAAAGACTCCACGAGGAGTCATCACTTCCTCCTGCCTGTGTTTACACTTACACAAGCAGGGGAAGGTTTTCATTTGTTGGGAGCGATCACCAGGGCCAGACCATAAATCATTGGTCTCGCCCTGGAGACTGATCGCTCCTCTAACGAACCCGACCGCCGCGGGCTCCGAGGGGGAGTGGGCGGGACGTGCAGGTACACCCATTTGCCCACCCGTGCCATTCTGCTGACGTACATCGACGGTCAGGAAGAGGTTAAGGTCACATGACCTTAAAAATGTGCACCGCTAGCGCCTCAAAGGTGAGAAAGGGGTCTTAAGGGATGAGGTGGCAACCCTATTCACGAGTGCGGCGGCTCTCGCCCTCCTTACAGGGCAGATTAATAGCAGCAGGAGCCAATAGCTGTCAATCATATTCTGTGACAAGCGAGCAGAGGGTGGGACCGAGCTGAGCTGTCTGTTTTAACAGAGGTAGACAGGGTGGCTCAGTATTGAGCCTTCAGGAGTGCCCCATGGAATGTGGCTTTCTATGGGGGCAATCTCCAAAAAGGAGGAGCCAGGACTGCCAGCAGGGGACCTAAGGATAGAGTTGACACCTCACCCTTTAAACCCGAACACCTTTGAATTACACAGGTTCTGAGGCTAATTAAATGCAGATAAGGCACCAAGTGAGTTTAATTACCACTTTAATCAGACACAGAACCTGTGTAATTAATATGTGTTCGGTTTAAAGGGATGAGGTGGCAACCATACCTGAGAAGAGGAGAAAAAAAACATTGCACAGAGCAGGTATGCATGTCATGTTTGGTATTTTTTAAAAAAAATCAAAGCTTTACAATCACTTTAAGCTGTCCAGTATTCAAATCCAGAGACAACATTCCAGAACTAAAGACCCGACAGCTGCAACTTCCCAGTTGTCATCTATACATATCCAGTGCCCTGCTCTGATTAGAAGTGGGGAAATCATGTGACCTCCCCTGTGCTGGGACAACCTGTCACGTGACCACTCCTTCGCTCAGCCTTCCGTCACTCGGGTTAGTTGTTTTTGTCCGCGCGGTGCAGACTCCGCCCCCCCAGCCGGAGTAGGGGGAGGAGGCAGAGCTGTGTGCGCATGGCAAGCTGTGACCAGGCTGAGGAGAAAAGAGGAAGCCAGGCACAGAGCTGTGACACTCAGGTAATGACTGAATCTCACCCTAATACTGAGTTGGGCTATTACGTCATCACTCTGCGTTCGGGGATAGCACAGAGCGCCCCATCAGTGTCTCCAGTGCGCCTCACACCATGCACACTTAGTTCTAGCAACATTCCTCCCAGCCATAGTGTGTGTGTGTCAGAGCCTGTCCTCTGTATTGTATATAAAGTGTCTATGGGGGACTCCTCATTCCTGACCTGTGGAGGGGACATTCTAGAAATACTCCTGGGCCAGCTCCTCTCCTCTCCTCCCATCCCTGCTGCCTGTGACCAGGCTGGAGGGGTGCTGCTGGTCTTCTTCACCTGTCTGCATGGAGTGTATGGGAGCCTCTGCTGAACAAGTGTGAAGTGGCCTTCACCTGTCTGCATGGAGTGTATGGAAGCCTCTACTGAACAAGAGTATATATATATATATATATATATTGCTTACAATGTACACTAAAACTAAAATGCCATTTTAGTCAAAAGACAATGACTAAAACTAAATTGCAATTACTGAAAGATTTTAGTCGACTAAAATATACTGGAGATTTAGTCGACTAAATACGACTAAAACAATTGCAGAAGACTAAAATGGGCCTAAAACTAAAATGCCATTTTAATCCTAAGACTAAAATGAACACTGACTGTACATATTGGGCCCTGTCCTCGAGGAGCTTCCAATCTTAGGTCCCCATATCCCATTCAAACATACACATACTAGGACCAATAACCTAACAGCATGTGCTTGGAGTGTGGGAGGAATCCAGCATTACCGGAGGAAACCCACCCAGACACAGGGAGAAGATGCAAACTCCATGCAGGTGTTACTAACCTGAGTCATTTAAAGTAGAACTATAGTCAAAACTTTTTTTAAAATTTTGAATAGAGTAATCCTTGTCAGGGAACATACTAAAAGGAATGATAAAATGGAATGCCCTTTATATCCCCTGTCAGTTTTTTTTTTGCCATCTGTGTCCCAGATCTGTGTTGCCATCTGGGGAGATTTACCTTTACTTCCTGTCCCGTAGCCAAAAGAGGAAATGAGAGGAAATTCCTTCAAAGTGAGGGAATCCTTGGTTGTCACCACAGCTAGTGTCCCCATTGCAAGATTTCCTCTCTTACTACTTTCCTGAAAAAAAAAAAAGAAAAGGGGCAGTGCTCTGATAGCATAAAATAGCGACTGAGGGCCGGTTCTCACCATGACTCAGGATGTGCGTTTCACATGCGATCTGGATGCAGTGCAATTTCAGCTCATTCATTTGAATATACTTTAATTGTGCCAGACTGCACCAAAAGTAGTACATGTGGGATCCTAAAAAATGCACAGAAATCAGCTTGCTACTTGCCTTTGCGGTGTCAGTGAGTTAAAGGGGTTGAAAAACCTCCTGTGATGCAGCTGCCCCTCTTTTACTTACCTGAACACGGTCTTTATAGCGACGGGGACGAGCCAAGCAGCTCCGGCCGCTGTTTTGGGTCCTGATTGGATAGATTGATAGCCGCGCAGCTATTAGCTCCCGCTGCTGTCAATCAAACCCAATGACGGAGCCAGGGGCCAGGGCAGAGTCCTGCTGTCTGTGTCAATAGACGCAGCAGCAGGACACGGGTGCCCCGAGGGAGAGCAGCTTTCCAATGGGGCACTCGAGAAGAGGGGGGGGGGCCAGGAGCGTTGCTGAGGGACCTCAGAAGAGGAGGATCGGAGCCACTCTGTGCAAAACCAACTGCACAGAGGAAGTCAGTATGACATGTTTGTTTTTTTAAAACTAACCTTTACATCCTTTTACACTGACACCCACTGCTGATCACAAGTGTAGTGCATTTTGAACGCGGCTCAGGAAACGCGCAGGGAACATGGGTTTTTCCGCCCCACATTCTGGTTCAACTGGCCCTGGAAATTATACCATTACAATTATACCAAGTGCAACATATGCAGATCCTGTAAGAGGTAGTATACAGATGGGCCACCACACTGGTTTGTAGGGGTATTGGCCCGGGTGCAATCCATGAAAAAAAGTACATAGAATATGCAGCAGGCAGTAACTGCACTCAGAATATTGAAATCCTAATAAAGTGACTCTAAGATTCCTCAGAAACCCAAAACATAGAAAATAAATGTACAAAACTGACTCCTATGCCTTAAAACAATGTGCAAGACATAACTAATAAAGTGTCCACAGAACAGCATGTACAGTATTTCAACTGGAATCCACACAAAAAGAACTCTGTGCAAAACAAAAGTTATAAACCATCGCTTACAAAGATATGGTGCTTATTTTCCTTTTCTCTTTTTATATTTGGCTCCATTCACATAATTTCCAGTGTTACTTTGATCTGACTTTATACTCTCTGGACCTAAGTCACATGAAAAGTTGCACCAAAGTAGCGCAGACACCTTTTCAAAATTGCTTAGACTTTAGAGTGTAAGTAAACCCTCCTATCGTTTTCAGCCAAGGAAGCTGCCATCTTTGCCTCTGTTTAATCTACAATTGCCATGATGCTGCACATGTGATCAGTTATGACACCAGCCATTGGATGGCTCGACAGTTTGGTTGAGAGCACAACCAATGGGAGCGTTACATTTCCGGCACGTGCCGGAAATGAAACAGTTTTATGGATGGGTTTACTTCTGCTTTAAGTTGCACCTGAACGGGTGCCATTGAAAAGAATTGGGTTTGACTTGTGATGTCTAAAGTCGCATGACAAGTCAATCTAGTGTGAATGGAGCCTAACTCTTCTGTGGACAGCCCAAAATTTGGGATTTTCTTTTACTTTCACTTTTGATGATAATGATAAACAGGACAATAAAGAGGGTAAATCTCCCTGTCGGGGACACAGACTGCAATAAAATTGACAGGGGTTCTAATCCCTCTCCACTCTATCCAAAACTAAAAAAAAAGTTTTGCCTTTCGTTAAGCTTTAATAAAACAATGGAACTTCTGCAGCAGAACTCCAGGTAAATGGCTAAATATATAGTGGAAAATCATGGGAATTATGACTTTTCCAAGGAGTTGTAATTCTGTGTAGCTGGCCTTATCCATGCACCTCCAGCCAGATGGCACTGCCAGGCTCTGCTTTCCCTGTCACCTCCCTGTAGTTGAGCAGTAGAGATGAGCTCAGGCGTGTTCAGATCCTGGTCCAAACCCACCTGAGTGATCCTGCCAGGAGCTGTCATCTGTACTGGGCAAATCATAAGTGGCTGAGTGATTTCACGCCCCACAGGCACATGTATCCAGAGAGAAGGCAGTGCCCTGGCCACTTCTGATTGGCCTAGTACAGATGACAGCTCCTGGCGGGATCACTCTAGTGGGTTTGGACTAGAATCTGAACATGCCGAGCTTATGCCTTTAGAGCAATACACCTTGGTCTGGGACTGGACAGAGAAGTAGCAGCATGCTATTCTTGTTGATCTGGAAGCCCTTAGGACTCGCATACGGGCATATTAGAAATATGTCTCTTTAAACTGGATCTTTTTGCCAGGAGATGGCAGAAAAATAAAGTGTAAGAATGCTCATTATAGCACAAAATTATGGGCATTTATGAAGGTTTACAGGCATCTGGTGTTGAGCATAAACTCATTCTACTGGCCAGGATATTATTTTATTTTGGCCTCTAGAATAAATTTATGTGCATAAACCCCGCATTTTTTCATGTGTACGCAAGTACATTTTGGTCATAAGCTCTTCTCCAAATGAAGCTTTGTGTGTTTTTTATGCCTTTAAATGCTGGTTTTAAAATATTGCTCTAAATGCCTGATGTACATGGCCACATAGGCTAACATAGAACTGAGTTTAAAGACATAAAAAAAAATATGCTGTAAAAGACTGTAATAGCTGGGTTTTTTAATGCCCATATGCATGAGGCTTTAGTGTAATGATACATAGTGAATCTTAAAAGGGCAATCATAAATTAAAAAGGGATTTTCATTATCTATCCATATTAAGTTTAAAGCAGAACTGCAAACAGAACAGGGTTGTGATATGTTTTGTGTACAATAAAGTTCCCTGTAATCATGTATGTCCTACATGTGGATCACTGCTGTGTAGCGTAAAAATCATTTTCATTAATTCCAGAAAATATAGCTATCACTATACTTCCAGCACTGTGCCTCTCATATGGGAAGGAAATCTGTCACTTACCCTCCCTTTCCTCTCCCCTTGTCCATTCACTGAACAGAACAAAAGGGGAGAGGAGGGGCAGATAAATGACGTAAGCACTAGTTAGCGTGAGATCTGTCAACTGATCCCTGCTCCCACTGGGGTTTTTTTTTACTAAAGCTGCACTCACTTCTGCATAGAAACCAATCCGCTTCCAGGTTTTATTGCTAAAGCTTAATTTTACAAGCTGGGGTTAGAAGCTGATTGTTTTCTTATCGTACATCACGGGACACAGAGCCATAGTAGTTACTATGTGGGTTATAGGCCACCTTCAGGTGATGTACACTGGCAGGTTGAGTGTCTCAGCCTGCGCTGACAGTAATTGGTTAATCGTTGAGAAACCAGTTTTAACAGGTGTTTAAAGTTATCCTGCTCAGCAGGTCCAGGAGGCAGCTTTTTGTTTGCAATAGTTGCTATGACAGATTGCGCCTTCGCTACGCGTTATGCAAGAAGCTCCTGGCTAGTCTTCCCTTTTGTGGTACGACAGCTATCTGGGGATATTTTGGATATATCCAAAGAATTTCTAGCAAAAGAAAGATACCCCTTTTGCCTTTTAAATGAAGGACTAATTGTGTTTTTTTTATTTCAAAGTTCCTTCTTCTGTGCCAGGGGCATCAGCCTCCAGGCAGTCACGATAGCCTCCGCCGTCAGGTTCACAGGGTAATCCTCAGGGTTAACCCCAGGAACAAAAGAGGTCTTGAGGGAGGAAGCCTACAAGATACTGTAGCCTCCTTATGAGGAGGTGCCCCCGCTTGCTCAATACTTACTCAATTCTTCTACAGTTCTCATGGATCTGGCAGAAGGAAGGTCAAGGCGAATGGGGGACTTCCTCAATAGCTGCAATGTACAAACTGGAGTTCCAAGAGTTTCTGTCTCCTCGTTTTCTCAGATTAAACGTTCCTAAGGATCCAGAGAAAAATAAATCTTTCTCTCTAGCATTGGACCATATTTTGGCAAAAGTGTTTATGATGGCCCCATGTAAGAGCAGAGATTGGGATTTGGTTAAATCCAAATGGACATTCTAGATCTTAAAAATCTAAAATTCAATTGCTAAATATAATCTCCCCCTTTTTGCATGAAAATGCATATCTCCATATGCCTATTTCCTCGCTCACTAGTAATATTTTCTTTCAAAGTAGAAAATCTTCTTTTTCAGTGTGTAGCTCTGCTTTCTGATCTGGCTGCTACACCTCAAGTACAAGGTTCTGGCTCCTTTTCTAGCCAGATTGAGGGCCCAAGGTATAACGATTATGGTTTACCTAGTCGATCTGTTCTTGTTAGACCAGTCGGTAGCCCGCTTAGACTAAAAGTATGGTCACCACATTCGACTACCTGGAATATCTAGGTCGGATTCTCAACCTAGGAGGAATCTTTTTTAAAACGTGAAGAAAATACTTGGGTGTGATCATAGGTACACCCAGAAAATGGTATTCGTACCCCAGGCTAAGATCAGCACCATAAAGGTCTGATCTAGGTGGTCGAAGCAAGATGTTTTTTTCTCCTATTCAACTTTGCATGACGTTGTCGGGAAAGATGTTGGCTTCATTCGAGGCTGTTCTTTATGCTCAGTTTAGACTGCTGCAAAGCAGTATCCTATCGGCTTGAAACAGAGAATTCAAGCTCTATATTCCCAATGTGTCTGACTCCAAAGCCTACAGCCACATGACCCTGATAGCGCTTGATTTTGTCCGATCTTGGAGGCTAAGCAGGGTCGGGCCTGGTTAGTACCTGGATGAAAGACCACCTAGAAAAACCAGGTGCTGTAGGCTGAGTGCGCTGGAGCCTCAGTTTATGGATAACATCCAAAAATCTGCGGAGAAAATCTTTCTTTCAGTTATCTGGGAAATAGTATCAACATATGCCAACCTTTTTTTGTTTAGGTTGGGGGACAGTCCCAAAAGAGGCAGCTGTCCAGGAGAAGTGGCCTAGATCAGAAATGGCCTTGTCCATTTAACATTTAAAATTCAGGCAGAACACTTGGTTCTGAGGCCTGAACATTCAGTTTAAGGTATTGTCCCGCTACGAGTAATCCGTTTATGCCACAGCAATGGCCTATATTAATCGCCAAGGGGGCACAAGAAGTTGTGCGGCTCAGAGAAAGGTGAAGCTTATCCTATCTTGGGAAGAAAACAATGTACTTTATCTATCGGCAATTTTCATTCTAGGAATGGAAAATTGGTAGGCGGACTACTTGAGTCGCCAGCAGTCTTTCCTGGGATAATGGTTCCTTCACCCCAATATCTTCCTGTCAATATGTCAAGGATGGGGAATCTCAGACATAGACCTGTTTGTGTCCAGGATCAACAAACAAGATTGACAACTTTGTGTCTAGAACAAAGGATCCGCTAGCATGCGGAACGGATGCCTTGCTATTCTCGTGGAATCAGTTCTCACTGATTTCTGCGTTCCCTCCTATTCTGCCTGAATTCACAACTTCTTTACAGGATCAAGCAGGAAGGGGTCCAGGAAATCTTGGTATGCAGAGATCGTAGAGATGGCATTAGGGAACCCATGGACCCTACCTTCACGACCAGATCTTGTCTCGCAGGGTCCGAATTTCCATCCTACTTTACAAACGATAAATTTAACGGTCTGGCTATTGAGGCCCACACTCTGAAGAAGCGTGGGCTGTCAGGTTCGGTAGTTTTCTACCCTGGTTTATGCAGAGCCAGCCTCCATTGTTATATATTATGGAGTCTGGGAAACATATGTCTCCTGGTGTGAAACTAGGAGCTGCACCCCAGAAAAATAAGTCTAGGTAGAGTCCTTGATTTTTTCTGCACATGGGGTGAGTGCTTTCTAAGGACAGGTCTCGGCCTTATCGGTATTATTTCAACGACCACTTGCTTCGCATTCTTTGGTCCATAACTTTATTCAGGGGGTAACTCGGCTTAATCTCCGGTTAAGTAACTCCTGAACCCTTGGGACTTGAATTTAGTTTTGTCGGTATTTCAAAACAGCCTTTTTTGGGCCGATACGATATATTCCCTTGGTCCTTTTTTGACAAGGAAACTATTTTTTCTGGTAACCATATCTGCTGCAAGAAGGGTATCAGAATTGGCTGCTCTTGTAAAGATCCATATTTTTGTTGTTCACAAGGATGAGGTAGTATTGCGTCCTCATCCTAACTTTTTACCAAAGGTAGCATCAGGTTTTTATCTAAACCAGGATATTCTACCATCCTTTTTCCAGAACCCTGTTCTTTGGAAGAAAAATCACTACATTTTTTTGATGTGGTGAGAGCAGTCAATGTCTACTTAAAGGCGATTGCTCAGATTTGGAAAACGGATGTTTTTATTCGTGTTGCCTGAAGGTCCTAAAGGGGGACAGGCAGCATCGAAATCTACTATTCTGAATAGATTCGACAAGTAATCGTTCAAGCTCATGGTTAAAGAGGTGGATTCCACCCTCTCAAATCAAAACACACTCCTCTAGGACTGTTAGTGCTTCCTGGGCAGTGCATCACCAAGCCTCCATGGCTCTAATCTGTAAGGCCACAACTTGGTCTTCAGTCTATACATTTACCAGATTCTATCAAAGAGATGTAAAAGGTCATGAGGATATCGCCTTTGGGTGCAGGGTACTGCAGGCTGCAGTATTAGTCCTCTAGTCTCTTATTGCCCTACTTTTTGTTGTCTCCCTCCCTTCAGTTGGCATTGCTATGGGACATCCCACATAGTAACTACTATGGCTCTGTGTCCCATGATGTACAATAAGAAAATAGGATTTTTAAAACAGCTGTAAAATCCTTTTCTTTGAAGTACCACACGGGACACAGAGGTCCCTCCCTTCTTTGGTATACACTTGTATTGCTTTGCGACCAAACTGAGATACTCCCAGTAGTGGGAGGGGTTATGTAGGGAGTGCACTTTTTATCTTAGGGTGTGCCAGTGTCCTCACCTGAAGGTGGCCTATAACCCACATAGTAACTACTATGGCTCTGTGTCCCGTGATGTACTTCAAAGAAAAGGACTTTACAGGTAAGCTTTTTTTAAAAATCCAATTTTTTTTGCAGAAGTGAAACTGATTTTGCACTCTCTAGCCTTAGTAAATAAACCCCACTGTGTTTGCTTTTTATACCGACAATAAAGTGGATGATTATTCAGAAGTGTAGCTTGTTGGATCCTATTCGTTACTGTCATGTATGAGAGCCATAGCTCTTGTTCATTCACATTACACAATGGATTTTGTGAACAGAATACAAGGCGTTTTCTGAATGGACAAGGGGAGAGGAAAGGGAGGATAAATGAGAACCACAGAACCAGAAGTGCAGCACTAGCCATATTTCCCAGCATGAACGTAACAGATTTTTACACTACGCAGCAGCAATCCAGACATAGAATATACGTACATCATTGCAGGTAACTTTGTTTTACACAACACATTTCACAAAACTGTTCTGTCTGGATATTTGCTTAAAATCTGAACTTAAAATAGACAGAAGGATTTTTGCACGTTCATTATTTACCAATAAATCCCCTCTAATAAGGTGTGCTCCATGTGTGAATGGCTGCTGCGTCCCTTAAAGCTATTTTAGTAAAAATAGTTTAAAAAAAATTTAAATGATTTAAAAAAGTTTTATTCAGCTCTGACAGTACAGTAAGCAGCAGACTAAAGCCTAGTACACAAAGGCCAAATGTCCGGTGGCCCTGGCCGGTTCAATAGAAGGCAGCCGGTCTGACAAAAGCTTACCAAAAAATGTCTACTGATCAGCTCCTGCTCAGCACTCACAGCCAATGACTGAGAGCGCTGACTGGAGTGTTCTGGGGGGGATCGCTGTACTTCTAGCACTGCATAGCAGGGAGGATCGCTGTACTAACATACCATTGTTAGTACAGCACCCTGAGCTATCTTTTTTTTTTTTTTTTTTTTTTTTTTTCATTCAGTCTGCTGGAAAAAAAAAAAAAAAACTACTTGTGTGTACTAGGCTTTAGGCTATAAGACTTAAGATTGACCATATAGGGGGAAAAAATGAACAGATTTCTTCATCTATACACTTTCTTCTGATAGCTTCAGCCACAGCTGTCAGAATACACTGATCAGTTTGACATGTCTGATATAGAGTATTATACATGAAGTCTGAAATTGCACTTTGGGTTGTTAACAGAATTTTTTTTTATAATGTGCGTTATAATATGCGTCTTTGCTGCCTTGCATGTAATAGGATAATCATCTCTCTTATGGTCATTTGATATACTGCCTTAAAGTGAAGAAAATCAAAATTTTCAGCTTTACATTTAGTTTCTGTTGGATGTAATATGCACTTTGAAAAAACGTTGTACTTTGTAAAACTGTTGCATTCTGCTTTCTTAATGCATTGCAGTTCTTTTCTGTGGTTTCCCTGAGATAGTTGGCTGTTGTAGCACTGTAAAACACTTAGATGTTACCGCAGTTGAAAGGTCATGACAGGTCATGTAGACTGACAGTTGTAGTAATAGGATGTAATAGGATGTAAGGGAAAGCATCTGTTAGAATAGTGAAGTAAGTTAGCTACACATGTAATTATTTTCATTCTAAAGCTCAGTAGATGAATATGATAAAGTTGTCTTGGGTCCTTGAAAATTGGTAATTTTTATGTGCATCTAAATCTACCACGTCTCTGAAGCCCGGTCCACGTTCGGGAACCTACTTTTTAGTTTTTTTTCTTTCCAAGAGGCTACGGACAAAAATGGAATTAAAAGTATCTAAAAATCTAAAATGTTGCCTTACACAGCATAGGCTTGTTTTATTTTCTTTTGTATAGATAAATCAGCTGTAACATATTATCTAGTCAGTAGAATGTTTTTATTTACACCCAGTTTGCCTGATCTGAATATATTTTTTGTTTTTTATGTGTTTTAGAAACTCCTTTATACAATATTTATGGAAGAGCCCTAATCTCAGAATTCTGACTTTTAATCTCAGAATTCTGACTTTTAATCTCAGAATTCTGACTTTGAAACTCAGAATTCTGACTTTTAATCTCAGAATTCTGACTTTGAAACTCAGAATTCTGACTTTGAAACTCAGAATTCTGACTTTGAAACTCAGAATTCTGACTTTGAAACTCAGAATTCTGACTTTGAAACTCAGAATTCTGACTTTGAAACTCAGAATTCTGACTTTGAAACTCAGAATTCTGACTTTGAAACTCAGAATTCTGACTTTGAAACTCAGAATTCTGACTTTGAAACTCAGAATTCTGACTTTGAAACTCAGAATTCTGACTTTGAAACTCAGAATTCTGACTTTGAAACTCAGAATTCTGACTTTGAAACTCAGAATTCTGACTTTGAAACTCAGAATTCTGACTTTTAATCTCAGAATTCTGTATTTTTTTTTAAACTTACAATTCTGAATTTCAATCTCAGAATTCTGAGTTTCAAAGTCAGAATTCAGTTTTTTTTTTTTATGATGGCCCCAGGGCTCTTCCATAAATATTAGACTAGAGTTGGTGATTATAATATTTCCAAAGTTAGTAAATGAAAAATGATCATAAAAAGGCTATTTGTAGTTCTAAGAAAATGGTGTCTTGCTTATTTTTAATGTGCCTAAATCTGCAACCTTCAGTCGAGTCTTTGCCTATTGCATTCTCTGTACTGAAAATAAGTGAATAACCCATCAGGGAGTGAGTTTCCCTCTTAGTTGCTATGATTGATTGACAGACAGGCTTACTCGGATGCAGAAAACTTGCCACAAAATCATCAAGAGATATATGAATGTGTAGTGTGATTTTCTTTTCTTTTCTACAGGCCTCTATTAAACTCTGACATATCTTTGACCTTTAAAATATAATAATTTGTAATGTTCTAACCTGATACTGGTCAAAAACTGAAATTCAGCCAGTTCAGCAGGGGCCGGCTAGTTTTTGATCAATGTGTGGCTGTGCCAGCTCGATAGCAGGCGAAGGGACATGTTGGAAAATGTTCCTTGATTAACAGCTGCAGATCAGTGTATTCTGACAGCGGTGGATGTCACTGTCAGAATACAATGGCCCAGCAGTGGGGATTCCTCTGACCACCTTGTTTGTGCAGAACGAAAAAAATTAAAGCAGTCCACAGATTTACTAAATTTTCTTTTTTTTCCACCACGGGGGGGGGGATAGAAAATTGCTCGATTTCCCCACACATTCCGTATTGATGGGGGAATGCCTCCTACAGCATTGTATTCTGCCAGTGGGGGGGTTCAGGGAGCCTTCCTGACCGGCAGAATACAATGATTAGTGCTAACTGCTATAGCCACTGGCAGTAATTACATGAAGAAAACATCAACAGGGTGGTTGTACCCAAGTCGATCCATGAATCAACCTAGGTACAATAAGCCTGCCCATACATGGATCGAAATTCGGATGGTCCCTGCTGAACCAACCAAATTTCGATCCATGTATAGCCGGCTTAAATGTGTATGACTAGTTTTACAAAGCAGCTTAAAGAGCTGCAGCAGGCCCTTCTCAGTTTACTCAGAAATTAGGTTACTAGGATGCAAAACCTGAAAAACTTTTCTTTGTTGAGAAAGTACTAAGGAAATTACCTGTTACATGGAGTATGAACGTTTTAGGTAGGGCAGCATAGGACTGGTCTGTAAACTAGGCTCACATTGTACTAATACATAGGCGTGGATCCTTCCAAGAAACTTGCTACACCCTGAGATTATTTTTCACGTTTATGTATTTACTTTTTGGATGTGGTTACACTCTGTATCTTGTGTGAACATTGTTGAATTCCGAGAACAGAATCCATGCTCCG
The DNA here is from genome assembly GCA_037952925.1 of Lithobates clamitans. Classification (NCBI taxonomy): domain Eukaryota; kingdom Metazoa; phylum Chordata; class Amphibia; order Anura; family Ranidae; genus Lithobates; species Lithobates clamitans. Next base: position 2,374,162 of record JBBGZY010001024.1, on the reverse strand, counting down.
GCATTGAATTATGTTGACGTTGTGTTTATTTACTAAAGCTGGAGAGTGCAAAATCAGGGTCACTGCTGCATTGAAATCAGCTTCTAACCTCAGCTTGTTCAATTAAGCTTTGGCAATAAAACCTGGAAGGTGATTGGTTTCTATGCAGAGGTGAGCCTGATTTTGTACTCTCCAGCTTTAGTAAATAAACCCCAATGTCTTTATTGTTCACTTTTATTATTTGCACTTAATTGTTTAGAAAGAGTGCATACTAGGTGTTTACTCAGCAGTCAGGCTGAAAGTCCTGGCATTGTAGTGCTCTCTTAGGTAAGTGTATGGCCTTGGCGACCTGTCCATAAACACGAGGGGTACAGTGTCCTTACATCCTGGTTTAGCATCTCCTTCTCAATTCATTGCCACAAAGAAAACCCTTCTTTTCATGTTTGTGAGCTTTGGGGCTTGTTCAGGCCAGCAACCTGGCCTGAACAGCACAGAACAGAACAGCACGTAGGTCTGTGACTGTTCTGCGAGTGCATGTAGTTCTGTGAGTACCTTTTGTATTGTCTTGTTGAGTACCTGTGTATTGTCTTGAGTATTAGTGTCAGGAAGCTAGTTGTTAGGTAATTTGGACAGAGTATAATCCCCAATCCTCATAAAATTTAATAGGTACGATGCCCGGCGGGTGTGGAGAGGCGACTCTTTGAACATCTTGCTTCATGTATGCGTTCCTTGATCATCCGATCAAGAGCGAATATTGCTGTGCAAAATGTAAGCACATTGTTTCCCTGGAAGCCCAGGTTCTGAATCTAGGGAAGCAACTGTCAGCACTAAGAAGTCCCTCCATAATAAAGGAGAGCCAGGAACGTACACGGCAGGTGCCGGCAGGGGCCAGCACAGAGGCGGGTGGAGACAAAGAAGTGCAGGCACTAGCAAAGAGTAGATGGGTAACAGTCAGGAAGGGTAGAGGGGGAAGTGTCAGGGAGGCCGATCCAGGACTGGAGCATCCCAATAAGTACGCTCCATTGAGTGACGTTGGTGAAACCAGTCAGGGACCAGCACTGCTGGAGCTGAGGGACTCTCCTAGCTGCCGGGGGAAGAACTCCTCCAGTGAGAGTGGGGGGGGGCAGCGAAGGGAAAGGAAAGACAGATTCTGGTGGTAGGGGACTCAATTCTTAGAAGGACAGAGAGGGCAATCTGTAACAAATACCTGAAGCGCCGAACAGTATGTTGTCTAGCGGGCGCTCGGGTTCGACACGTCACGGATCTGGTGGACAGATTACTGGGAGGGGCTGGGGAAGACCCAGCTGTCATGGTGCACGTTGGCACCAATGACAAAGTCAGAGGCAGATGGAGTGTCCTAAAGAACGATTTTAGGGACTTAGGAGCTAAATTGAGGAAAAGGACCTCCAAGGTAGTATTCTCAGGAATACTACCGGTACATCGAGCCACACCAGAAAGGCAGAGGGAGATTAGGGAAGTAAACGAGTGGCTGAAGAGCTGATGTAGTAAGGAGGGGTTTGGGTTCCTGGAGGACTGGGCCGATAACTGGTACTATAGAAGGGATGGACAGCACCTAAATGAGGAGGGTACAGATCAGCTGGGAATGAAGATGGCCAAAAAGTTAGAGGGGTTTTGAAAATAGGTGTTGGGGGGGTGGGGGGGGGGGAGAGTCCAGAGGTAGAGATAGTCAGCGCAGAAGATATTCCAGAGGGTAGTATTGGGGGCATTAGTGGTAGGTTGACCAAAGCACAAAAACCCAAGGTAAGTATAGTAGCAAGTCCTAGTTGCAATCTCGAAACACCCAATACGAGGACAATATGCGACCGGTCTAAACTATGTGACATGTTCACCAATGCCAGGAGCATGGCGGACAAGATGGGTGAACTAGAGATACTGTTGTACGAGGAGGATTTGGATTTTGTGGGAATTTCAGAGACCTGGTTCAACAGCTCTCATGATTGGCTGGCAAACATTCAAGGGTATACCCTTTACCGCAAGGATAGAGAGGGTAAAAAAGGGGGTGGGGTATGCCTATATATCAAGAATAATGTACAAGTGAATGTGAGAGATGACTTCACTGAGGGAGCTAGGGAGGAGGTGGAATCCTTATGGGTAGAGCTCCAAAGGGATGAAGAGGAAAATAATCCTGGGAGTATGCTATAGGCCCCCTAACCTGAGGGAGGAAGTGGAGACAGATCTCCTATCACAATTTGGATTAGCAGCAAGGATGGGAAGTGTTATCATAATGGGGGATTTTAATTATCCAGACCTAGACTGGGCGGAGGGAACCGCGCATTCATTTAAAGCGGTAGTAAACCTGATGACTTTTTTTTTTTTTCCCCCCTACACCTGTAAGGGAAAAGGCATAATGAGCTAGTATGCACCGCATACTAGCTCATTATGAGATACTTGCCTTAGAACGAGGCGCCGGCATCTCACCCTGTCCACGCCGAGGGAGCTGACATTTCCCCTCGGCGTGCCTTCCGGGTATCGCGGCTCCGGCGCTGTGAGTGGCCAGAGCCGCGATGTCGTCACTCCCGTGGGAGACTTTTTTCCGGCAAAGTCCGGCGGCTGCCAGGCTTTCAGCCGAGAATCCCTGGTGCGCATGCGCCGCTGCAGTCAGCGGCTCATTGCGAGGGGAATATCTCCTAAACCGTACAGGTTTAGGAGATTTTTTTTTACCTACAGGTAAGCCTTATTATAAAAGTAAAAGTTTTAAAAAAAAGGTATACAACCGCTTTAAGGCTCGCCAGTTCCTTAATGTCTTGCAGGACAATTTTATGGGTCAGATGGTAGACGCACCAACTAGAAATAAAGCATCACTGGATCTACTGATTACCAACCAAGACCTGATCACGGATGTGGAAATACGGGGCAATATAGGTAACAGTGATCACAGGTCAATTAGTTTCAGTATAAATCACACAAATAGGAAACATAAAGGGAATACAAAGACACTGAATTTCAAAAGAGCCAACTTCCCTAAACTACAAACCTTGCTAAAAGGCATAAATTGTGATAAAATATTAGGAACAAAGAACACGGAGGAGAGATGGGTTTGCTTTAAGAGCATATTAAATAAGGGCATTAGCCAATGCATCCCATTGGGTAATAAATTTAAAAAAGCGAACAAAAGTCCTGGATGGCTTAACTCCAATGTAAAAATGCATATAAAAGCAAAGGAGAAGGCATTCAAAAAAATACAAGGTTGAGGGATCATCCTCAGCATTCAGACTTTATAAAGAATGCAACAAAAAATGTAAGGGTGCAATTAGGACGGCTAAGATAGAACATGAAAGACACATAGCGGAGGAGAAAAAAAAAAATCCCAAGAAATTCTTTAAGTATGTAAACAGTAAAAAAGGGAGGACAGACCATATTGGCCCCATAAACAATGAGGAAGGACATCTGGTTACAAAGGATGGGGAGATGGCGAACGTATTGAATTTATTCTTCTCCTCAGTCTTCACGAGTAAATCGGGGGGCTTCAGTAACCAAAACTGCAGTGTTTATCCTCATGACACAACACAGGAAGCACCTCCATGGTTAACAGAGGACAGAATTAAAATTAATATTAATTATAAATTAATATGATACAGAGTGTAAGCACATCCTAAAAAGTAAATTATATTAAAAAAGTGACCTTTAAAGTGTTACTAAATCCAGGACCCTGCATTTACTATACCTGGTCTCCCAGAGTATACAGAACATGGAACCTGCTAAATGTTATTTCTCATCAGCAGTTAGAGCAGTCTTGTGACTTCTATCGGTGTCCAGCCAAGTACTGGTTAAAGTTGTGCATTTTTACTGCTCCCCAACCACATGTCTAAATGGAACCTTACAGCATATCTGAACTGCCATTAGATTTTTGTTCAATCAGTGTCAACAGATAAAGGTGATATACTATATGACACCTAAAGTTCTCCTAATCTGTATGAACTAAAGTGCAGATTTGTCTTGTGGAAAAACGAACTACACGCCACCACTTCAAATACATAAATTTGGATTTAGGTGTTCCAGATTACGTGCTAATGCTTAGAACCTCATAGCATATGCATGTAAATATAGTCTTAATTAACCGCTTGCCAACCGCTGCACACACATATACATCGGCAGAATGGCACAAGCAGGCAAATGGGCGTACAGGTACGTCCCTTTAAATTTGCTGCCTTTCAGGCACGGTCCCGGGAACGCTATGTTTGCCAGCGGCCCACGATTGCAGTGTGGAGCGGTAGAACGGGGATATGCCTATGTAAACAAGGCATTTCCCCGTTCTGCCTTGTGTCATGACAGAGATCTACTGCTCCCTGTCATCGGGAGCAGTGATCGCTGTCATGTCCTAGTTAGCCCATCCGACCCACAGTTAGAACTCCCTAGGACACATTTAACCCCTTGGTTGCCCCCTAGTGTTTAACCCCTTCCCTGCCAGTGTCATTTACACAGTAATCAGTGCATTTTTATAGCACTGATCGCTGTATAAATGACAATGGTCCCAAAATAGTGTCATAAGTGTCTGATGTGTCCGCATAATGTCGCAGTCACGATAAAAATCGCAGATCGCCGCCATCACTAATAAAAAAAAAAATTCATAATAAAAATGCCATAAAACTTTTGCGCAAACCAATCAGCATACGCTTATTGCGATTTTTTTTTTTTTTTTTTACCAAAAATATGTAGAGCAATACATATCGGCCTAAACTGAGGAAAAATTTAGTTTTTTTATATATTTTTTGGGGATATTTATTATAGCAAAAATTTAAAAATATTGCTTTTTTTTTCAAAATTGTCACTATTTTTTGTTTATAGCGCAAAAAATAAAAAACGGAGAGGTGATCAAATGCCACCAAAAGAAAGCTCTATTTGTGGGAAAAAAAGGTATGAGGGTCTTGTGTTCTGTTTTCTGATGACATGGTGTCATTCCAAGATTCATAGTTCCCTCTAATGCCCTGTACACACGGTCGGACATTGATCGGACATTCCGACAACAAAATCCTAGGATTTTTTCCGATGGATGTTGGCTCAAACTTGTCTTGCATACACACGGTCACATAAATTTGTCGGAAAATCCGATCGTTCTGAACGTGGTGATGTAAAACACGTACGTCGGGACTATAAACGGGGCAGTAGCCAATAGCTTTCGTTTCTTAATTTATTCTGAGCATGCGTGGCACTTTGTGCGTCGGATTGTGTACACACGATCGGAAATTCCGACAACGGATTTTGTTGTCTGAAAATTTTATAGCAAGCTCTCAAACTTTGTGTGTCGGAAATTCCTATGGAAAATGTGTGATGGAGCCCACACACGGTCGGAATTTCCGACAACAAGGTCCTATCACACATTTTCCATCTGAAAATCCGACCGTGTGTACAGGACATAAGGCCCTTAGCAGGTTGTAGGTTCCTGTGAGTCTGGCAGAGAATTTAGGGCTCATGCACACAGGACATTTCGTGTCTAGCCGCGTTTTTACATTAGCGTTATTGTGCATTTTCCTGCGTTTTTTGGCGTTAGCGTCTTTGGGCGTTTTTTCATTAAAAACACTCTTTATAATGTAAAAACGCCTAAAAAGTCAAATGTGACTTGCCGTGTTTTTTGATGTTTTTCGTTATTAAGCTCGTTTTTACTGCTCCTGGAAGCATAGGCTGTTTTTTTCTACTGCCCCTAAACGCTTGTGCCTCCAAACGCCTCTGACAGTTTATGTGTGCATGGACACATAGGCTAACATGTAGGGGCTTTTAGAGGCAGTTAAAAAAAAAAAATCAAACGCCCCTAACAGGAGCTGTAAAAATGTCCTGTGTGCATGAGCCCTTAAAAGGATTGTCAAGTTATTTGAAATGAATCAATACAGTGTAAGAAAAATGACCTACAAGTGGAGTAGATATCAGGCTGGGTTCACACATGCCACGGCTTACATCAGGGGGTCCAGTGGATTCCTGTCCACCAATTTCAGGTGCGAATCAGGTCTTAATTTTTTGCCTGGATTTGCACCTGAATTGGAACCAAAGACGCGCAGGACCCTTTCCAAATGTGGACTGCGGCTGCCCCGGAGGTGCATGAGCCGGGCACACTCTCCTGTCATGCGAATTGGATGCAGGGAAACCCTCAAGTGTGAACCCAGCCTCAAACAACTGCTAACTTATTCAGCCCAGTAAATTCTGCTCAAGAGCTGACAGTTAAATGCTAAAAGAAGTCTCAGAAATCCCCCAAAATGTGTTAGAGGAACGTACATAACGCTTGCGTTGCATTCAAAGTGTTTGAATCTTGTGTGGTGAGGTGTGTCAGGAAAAAGCCTTTGCTATCCAAAGAAAAACAGAACAAGACCACAGTGTGCCATTAAACATGTAAGCAAAAACAAGGTCTTCTGGAATAATGTGCTGTGGAGTGATGAATAAAAGATTGAAGTTGTTTGGACACAGAAGCAGTGGACACAAGTGACACAAAGCAAAGATAGCTTACCAACTGTGAATCATGGTGTTTGAAATATTAGGGTTTGGGCTTGCTTTGCTGCTTCATTGAGTCAACTAGTGTGTGAAATCTTCATCATTTGAAGCTAATGTGAGGTCATCTGTCCAAAGCTGAATCCGAAATGTATGTTACAACATTGTAATGATCCAACGAGCACTGGGAAATCCATCTAGGAATGGCTCAAAAAGAAGAAATTGAGATGTATTGTTAAATCATTTTGAAATAATGTGGGGGAATTTAAATTTGGCAGTGTGTGTAAGGAAACTCACAAACATCTTGCAGCTGAAGGAATTTTTCATGGAGGATTGGTAAAATTTTTTGATGAAGCCAGCTTCTGAGGCTAAGGGTGTACTTATTTTTTCAGCAGTAAGCTATTACATCTATTGATATTTTTATTAAATAAATGATTAAAAGGGTACTTTTTTGTTTTTATTCAAGTACAGTATATACTCGAGTATAAGTCGTTCCGAGTATAAGTCGAGGCCCCTAATTTACCACAAAAAACTGGGAAAAACTTATTGACCCGAGTATAAGACGAGAGTGAGAAATGCAGCAGCTACCGGTAATTAAAGTGCCCCTTAATACAAAATGTGCCCACCAGTGTTGCTCTTAAAATAAAATTTGCCCATCAGAGTGCCCCTTAACATAAAATGTGCCCATCAGCGTGCCCCTTAACATAAAATAAGGGTCACGCTGATGGGCACCTCTTATGTTAAGGGGCACTCTGATGGGCATATTTTATTTTAAGGGGCACGCTGATGGGTATATTTATAATGTGCATGCTGATGGACACATTTTATGTTAAAGGGCACTCTGATGGGCACAACAAAATGTGTACATCAGTGTGCCCCTTAAGAAAATATGCCCATCAGTGTGCACATTAAAAATATACCCATCAGCGTTCCCCTTAAAATAAAATCTGTCCATCAGAGTGCTCCTTAACATAAAAAAATGTGCTCATCAGCGTAACCTTAAACAAAATATGCCATGCCATTAGTGATCACTAGTTCCCACATACCGGTATCTTGAATGCAAAAGGGGCGGATTGATGTAGAAAGATGTAGAAAGCCTAAGCCGGGAACCGCGAGTAGCAGGGGGGCGGGGCACGCACGTGACGTCATGCCCCTGCTTGCCCGTGAGTGCGAGCTCGTCTTCGAGAACTGCGGTGAGGAGAAGGGGGCGGGCGCACGCACGCAGCATCACTGGTTGCTGGGGAAACCCGCGGTCCCAGCAAACTAGTGACGGCGTCGGCGAACACAGCGGCACGAGACCTGCGGTGAGGAGCAGGGGGCGGGTGCACGCACGCAGCGTCACTGGTTGCTGGGGAAACCCGCGGTCCCAACAAACTAGTGGCGGCGTCAGCGAACACAGCGGCACGACCCCGCCCCCTTTTCTCCTCCGATATTTGCATTTTTGTTAAATGACTCGAGTATAAGTCGAAGTGGCTTTTTTCAGCCCAAAAAATGGGCTAAAAAATTCGACTTATACTCGAGTATATACGGTATATTGCTTTTATCTGTAGATACTATTTGTAAAAGGTTATAATGTTTGCCTGAACAAATATGTTGAAAAAGTCAACAATTTCCATGGAGTGTACTATTGTGTAGGTTGACCCAAATTGTAATCATGCAATCGCATGCTCCCCTGATGATATAAGTGTCTGCCTGTATTTTTCAACATTGAGGTCACCATTGATCTGGACCAAATCCCCAGCTCCACCTGCAGAAATGAAGCTCCAAACTTAAAAAGGAACCTCCACCATGCATCATTGTTGCCTGCAGACACTCATTATTGTACCGCCCTCCAGCCCTTTGACAAACTAACTGCCTCCTGCTACAGCCAAATATTTCAAATTTTGACTCATCATTTCAGAGCACCTGCTGCCCAGTGTTAATTTTGGCATCAAATTTTGAATTAGTTTTAGTCATAGTCTTTTGACTAAAAGGCCATTTTAGTTTTCGTTGTATTTTAGTAATCTGCAATTGTTTTAGTCGTATTTAGTTTACTAAAATCATCATTACATTTTAGTCAACTAAAATCATATTAATCGCCTAAAACTGAATAGGTTTAAATTTGTAATGCATTAATTAAGCATTTCTCTAGAATTGCCAAACTCATTTTATACTCCTGGAGAAAAAAAAATAAATCTAATATCTTATGGTATTAAGGTTTGAATAAACTATACAACCACTCTGGGCGGTGGCCTGAGGAGGCCTGTAATGCACACAGTGCTCTGGGTAGTCTAAGGAGGAGTCCTGTAATACATTGCAGTTGCACACGGTGCCTTGTGCGGTCTGAGGAAGCCTGTAATGCACACAGTGCTCTGGACAGGGTATGAAGAAGGCTGTAATGCCTCACATTGCTTTGGACGGTGGTCTGAGGAGGCCTTTAATGCTGCACAGTGCTCTGGATGGTGGTCTGAGGAGGCCTGTAATGCGCAGTGCTCTGGACTGTGGTCTGAGGAGGCCAGTAATGCATGGTGCTTTGGACGGTCAGGAATCTTGGGAGGCCTATAATGCACAGTGCTCTGGACGGTCATCTGAGGAGGCTTGTAATGCTGCACACCACTAAGCAGTTTATGGTCGCTACCTTGCTCGCTGGAAGGGGAAACACTCACAGGCTTTACAAGCGGAGCTCCATGGAAACCAGACGCTCACGTGGGTAATAGTCCCTCCCTCACATTTCTGTTCCGTTTTTGTTCGTTGACGAAAATGGAATTGATTTTTCGTCATAGTTTTCGTCACTTGATGAAAATGTGCGATAATTTTCATTTAGTTTTCGTCACTGGAAATATGCTGCTGACGAAAATTATGAAAAATGTTTTCGTCTACAAAATTAACACGGCTGCTGCCATCTTTCTGCAACTCAGTTCCTATGTTTTCGTGCATCGTTGAGTCACTTAGCCTTGTTTCCACGTTGGAGGCATGGCTTTTTGGCCTCAATTCTTCCATGAAGACCACTTCTAGCCAGACTTCTCCAGACAGTAGATGGGTGTGCCTGGGTTCCACTGGTTTCCACCAGTTCTGTGCAAATGACGTTGCTTGATATCTACTGATGCCAAAGAGAAGTAAGTATGATAAGTCTCATCTGCTGCGTTAGGTTTCTTTGGCCAACCACTGCGTCTGTGGTCCTCAACGTTGCCAAATTTCTTTGTACTTCTTTAAAAGAGCTTTAACAGCACATTTTGAAACTCCAGTCTGCTTTGAAATCTTTGCCTGGGAGAGACCTTACCGATGCAGTATAACTACTTTGTGTCTTGTTGCTGTGCTCAGTCTTGCCATGGTGTATGACCTCTGACATAAAACTGTCTTAGACAACCTCACCTTAGTAGCATAATTTGGCTGTTCCTCACCCAGTTTAAAGCTTCCTACACAGATGTTTCTGTTAATAACTGTGTTTCAACCTACATATGAAATTTATGATCATTAGCATCTGCTTGGTATAATCCTACAAAATCCCTGACTTTGTGCAAGTGTACACATTGATGGTGGTTTGAAGCCAAAGAGTAGTCACACCAAATATTGATTTGAATTAGATTTTTTTTTCTGTTCGCTCATTTTGTAAATTGATAAGGATAAATAATGAAAATATATACCGTATATACTCGAGTATAAGTCGTTCCGAGTATAAGTCGAGGCCCTAATTTACCACAAAAAAATGGGAAAAACTTATTGACCCGAGTATAAGACGAGGGTGAGAAATGCACAGCTACTGTAAGTGGAAAAGAGGGTCAACAATGCCCATTTGCAGCCTCACTGTGCCCATTTGCAGCCTCACTGTGCCCATTTGCAGCCATAGTCCCCTGAACTTCAAACTCGGTAGTTAAGGGTTCCTAGATGCCCCCTAGCTGCAGCCAAAATTTGGGGTCTCTGAACCCAAAGGGTCCCGAAATGACATTGCAGCAGATGGACACAGTTGACCGAATTTGGGGCCCTGTATCTCAGGGCCACTTAGTGCTAAGAACCCCAAATTTGGTGTGCAAACCCAGTGGAACTAGCACCATAAAATTTCCAAAGCTGGGGTTTCTAGCACCAAGTGGCCCCGAGATACAGGGCCCCAAAAATCAGTTCAGAAAATGTCAAGCACTTTTCTACAGCAGAGAATGACATTTTCCGAACCGGTTTGGGGGCCCCGTATCTCAGGGCCACTTAGTGCTAGGAACTTCAGCTTTGGATATGTTGTGGTACCAGTTTCACTGGGTTTGCACACCAAATTTGGGGTTACTAGCACCAAGTGGCCCTAAGATATGGGGCCCCAAAGTCGGTTCAGAAAATGTCAAGCACTTTTCTGCAGCAGAGAATGACATTTTCCGAACCGATTTTGGGGCCCCGTATCTCGGGGCCACTTAGTGCTAGGAACTTCAGCTTTGGATATGTTATGGTACCAGGTCCACTGGGTGTGCACACCAAATTTGGAGTTCCTAGCACCAAGTGGCCCTGAGATATGGGGCCCCAAAGTCGGTTCGGAAAATTAAATTTTTTGCTGCAGAAAAGTGCTTGACTCGAGTATAAGTCGAGGGGGGCACTTTCAGCACTAAAAAATGTGCTGAAAAATTCGACTTATACTCGAGTATATACGGTATTTCTGAAAGCACACTTACTTTACAGTATTACTTCACACTTGAAAAAACACAATTCTGCTGCGCTAAGTTATATATGGAAAACCTAACATTAGCAGCTAGCACAATATTGCTGAAACAACATGAACAGTATATTATAGTAACGGTGCAGCACTGAAACTATATAGAGTCCATAATTATATAGAATCCGTGAGTATTCAAGAAGATGTTCTGAACACACTTACCCTTAAGCAGGGAATAATAAGCATTGGATGCCATTCAGTAACAATCTCAGCAGAAATCTGTTTTATGGGTATCACCTGGCGCCTCCCCATAACAAACTTCATAATCAGAGATCAGTAGGCAATGAATGTCAATCAAGGGATTACTCCGCCAGCGATCCACCTCAAGGATATCCTCTGGTGTTCACACCACAGTAACAGTACTCTTCCCCTGCAGCTGAAAGCTCTCATGTTCACTTCCTTTGATGAAGAGACAACGGTCCTTCCTCTGTTTGTAAATGCCTTTGTTGTCCCCTTTTGCGTGGTGCCGCTCTTGAGAGGTGTGATGACGGCACACTGTAGTCTCGCGCTGTAGTTTTTAGTTCAAGCAGCTGGTTGAACAAAAAAAAGGTCTGATTCCCCCATCTATATCCCTCTGCTGTGCTATTGTATTCTGCCAGTGGGGAGCCTTCCCCACCAGCAGAATACAATGTTCAATGTTGCTGGTTCTAGCTGGCGGCACGGATCGTTTGTGAAAAAACAGGCTGGTTGCACACAAGTCTATCGATCAACTTGTGTACAACCAGCTAGCAAAAATGTGGATCGAAATTTTTCCACGGACCTTCATATAGGGCCGACTTTTAGTCCTCCTAAATAGGAACATTATGATGTGCACCAGGTTCTGTTAAAAAAAAAACAAAAACACTTCTACATTCTTTATGTGACGGTGCAGAGCAGTCGTAATACCAGGTGGCTGTTAGTTCTGTTATGGATTCCTCAGCATGTGAGTTCTAGAGATTTTTTAGATTCCTGCACACTCTCTCTCCAAATGTACATATCTAGAAGTAGGATAGACTAAAGAGAACTAAATAGACCAAATTAATTATTGCAGTGCTCGGTGCTCTTGGTTTAGTCCTCCTTACATTAGGTTGTGTCTTGGCCTCGGCTATAACGTTTCCAAATGACAGCCCTGCCATAGATTCCAGCTTTGTGAAGCTCGTGATGCAGTTTTTGTTAGGATTGGGCAGAGAGATGCAAATAAGTTAATCGGCAATGTGGAAGGTGTAAAGTGATTGACCTGGAACAAGGATGCAGTAAGTGAAGTCACTATGTCCTACATCTTTGTTCTGTCGTCTTCTATAATTAAAGCATTAGGTCTGTGTGACACACAGGCAACTAGAATTTTTTTCTATATTTGGTCAGCATTGCAATACAGTGGCTTAATGGTTAGCACCTCTGCCTTGGAGATCTTCATGGAGTTTGCATGTTCTCTCTGTGCTTGCATGGGTTTCCTCTTGCATTCTCCAGTTTCCTCCCACACCCCAAACACATGCTGGTAGTTTATGTGGCTGCTCTCTAAATTGGCCCTAATATCTGTATGTACAGTGCCTTGAAAAAGTATTCATACCCCTTGAAATGTTCCACTTTTGGTCATGTTACAACCAAAAACGTAAAGGTATTTTATTGGGATTTTATGTGATTGATCTACACAAAGTGGCACAGTGGAAGGAAAACATTAAATGATTTTCAATTTTTTTTTACAAATGCATGAAAAGTGTGGCGTGCATTTGTATTCAGCCCCCTGGGTCAATACTTTGTGGAACCACCTTTCACTGCAATTACAGCTGCAAGTCTTTTTGGGGATGTCTCTACCAGCTTTGCACATCTGCAGAGTAAAATTTTTGCCCATTCTTTGCAAAATAGCTCAAGCTCTGTCAGATTGGATGGAGAGCATCTGTGAACAGCAATTTTCAAGTCTTGCCACAGATTTTCATTTGTATTTAGGTCAGGACTTTGACTGGGCCATTCTAACACGTGAATATGCTTTGTTCTAAACCATTCCATTGTAGCTCTGACTCTGACTGTATGTTTAGGGTCGCTGTCCTACTGGAAGGTAAAACTCCACCCCAGTCTCAAGTGTTCTGCAGACTCTAATATGTTTTCTTCTAAGATTGCCCTGTATTTGGCTCCATCCATCTTCCCATCAACTCTGACCAGCTTCCCTGTCCCTGCTGAAGAAAAGCATCCCCACAACATGATGCTGCCACCACCATGCTTCACGGTGGGGATGGTGTGTTCAGGTTGATGTACAGTGTTAGTTTTTTGCCACACAGCGTTTTGCTTTTAGGCCAAAAAGTTCAATTTTGGTCTCATCTGGCCAGAGCATTTTTTTCCACATGTTTGCTGTGTCCCCCACATGGCTTCTCACAAACTGCAAACGGGGCTTCTTATGGCTTTCTTTCAACAATGGCTTTCTTCTTTCCACTCTTCCATAAAGGCCAGATTTGTGGTGTAAACGACTAATAGTTGTCCTGTGGACAGATTCTCCCACCTGAGCTGTGGATCTCTGCAGTTCCTCCAGAGTTACCATCTTGGCTGCATCTCTGATTAATGCTCTCCCTGCCCGGCCTGTCAGTTTAGGTGGACGGCCATGTCTTGGAAGGTTTGCAGTTGTGCCATACTGTTTCCATTTTCAGATCTTGGGATATTTTTTTATAACCTAACCCTGCTTTAAGCGCTTGCCGACCGGCTCACGCCGATATAAGTCAGCAGAAGGGTGCGAACAGGCATACTAACGTACCTGTACGTTGCCCTTTGAGAAGCAGCTTGTGGGAGCGCACCGCCGGCCACACACGCACACCGGCCGCGAGCTCCGTGAGTGTGATTACGGGTCCTGCGGACTCTATGTCTGCGGGGATACCTGCGATCATTTCACGGAGAGGAAGAATGGGGAAATGCTGATGTAAACAAGCATTTCCCCGTTCTGCCTAGTGACACTGACACTGATCACAGCTCCCTGTAACCGGGAGCGGTGATCAGTGTCGTGTCACACATAGCCCCTCCCCCCACAGTAAGAATCACTCCCTAGGACACTCTTAACCCCGTTCTGGTTAACCCCTTCACTGCCAGTCACATTTACACAGTAATCAATGCATTTTTAATTGCACTGATCACTGTATAAATGTGAATGGTCCCAAAATAGCGCCAAAAGTGTCCGATCTGTCCACCATAATGTCGCAGTCACGATAAAAATCACTGATCGCCGCCATTACTAGTAAAAAAAAAAAAAATATTAATAAAAATGCCATAAAACTATCCCCTATTTTGTAGACACAAACCAATCAATAGATGCTTATTGCTATTTTTTTTAACTAAACATATGTAGAAGAATACTAAACTGAGGAAAAAAAATGTTTTTTTATAAGTACAAAATAATGCGTTTTTTTCAAAATTGTCGGCTCTCCCTGTCAACGCGAACCGAGGAAAGCTGTTTACAGGCACTTCCTGGTTCATGCTGTAATCAGCTGTGATTGGTCACAGCTGATCATGTGGTAAGGAGCCTCCGTCAGAGGCTCCTTACCATGATCGGAGATGTGGTGTATCAGAGTGACATACAGCACCACCGATCGCTGCGCGCCAGAATGTTAAGACATCATATGACGTCCAGTCAGTATAACAGAACCACTACCCAGGCGTCATTCTGCTATAGGCCAGGCGGGAAGTGGTTAAAGGTTAAGTTTACCTTTTTTTTTTTTTTCCCTAAATTCCAGCTCCCCTATGTACCAATATAGTAGTCATGTACTTTTTTTGCAAAAATATCAAAGCTTTCCAAAAAATCTACAGACCCGTACCTTACTGTCCTCCATCCATGATTCCAAACGTATCTATTGCTTCTGTCTTATGTCCTTACAGACTGTAAGTTATGACCAGCTGATCTCATTAGCACACACCCTACATCATTCACCCTCCCATTCCCAGGTGCACGTTTATTAAATGAGATGCAACCAATCAGTGATTACCCTTCTCATTAAATACACAATATACAATCAGATTGCATAGTGTATGACCATCTTTATACAAGTACATAGAAGGGAGTGGACAGAAACACTCAGCTGTCAAGCCCCGTTCACATCTCTGCATAGCGGGAACTCTCATTACCACATGCGTTTTTTCTTTTTAGCTAGGGGGGTGTTTTGGAGCATTTTCACTCATCACACATAGGACAGCCCATCCACCTGAATGGGCTGCCCTACACACAGCAATCTCCCCATAGAAATTTCAGAACTTTTTTTTAGAGCGGAGCTTGGTGCGTTTTTTACTGCGATTTTTGGTGCAGCGCATTTCTGAAATGCAAGGAAACACACAGATGTGAATGGAGCCTCATTGTTCTTGTGTTATCGCACCAATTTCACTTTCAAGCCCCATTTACATCTAGCATAGTGGAAACGCACATTGTGCTTTGTGCCAGAAGGTTTGAGGCTTGTCTCTGTGCTGTTTAGTGTATTGTAAGCGGGATACTTTGTGGCATTTGCGTAGTAATGGCTTTCTTCTGGCGACTCGACCATGCAGCCCATCCTTCTTCAAGTGCCTCCTTGAAACAGCCACACCACATGTTTTCAGAGAGTCCTGTATTTCACCTGAAGTTATTTGTGGGTTTTTCTTTGCATCCCGAACACTTTTCCTGACAGTTGTGGTTGAAATTTTAGTTGGTCTACCTGACCGTGGTTTGGTTTCAACAGAACCCCTCATTTTCCACTTCTTGATTAGAGTTTGTTTGATGCCCAGTCCGGATAACTGAACTTCCGCCTGGCCGTCATTCTGCTATAGCCCGGGCGGGAAGTGGTTAAGAAAGGTTTGATGCAAGTAATCTATAGGCCTTTTATTTAATTGACATTAGTGCTGAGGATATTCATGTCCTGCCCGATGCTAGGATTTTAACAGCAGCAGGGAAATCCACTGTCTACCACAAGTCCAAAAATGTCTCACCGTGTATGCCAACAGAACTAGGGATCCCGTGCTGTCATTTTAAACGGTGACAATGTACTAGCAGTGGTGTCCGTTCAGGTTCAGAGATGAATACTATACACAGTGGATGTGAAGGAGGAAGAAATATGCAGCATGGAAAGGAGAAAACAACTTTACAGGAGACCTCAAGGAAGTGCCACCCCCAACATTGTTTTGCTTTGTTGCACATTCTAAGTATAAAGTGTATGGCAGGGCAAAAAAAAAGCAAACGCGTGCATTATATCATGTTAAAGGTGTTAATACTTTTGTATCTAGCTGGAGATGCTGTATATAGTTAGTCCCACCCTTCTTCTTTATGCTTTAGCTACCATTCCCCACATGTACTGTAATATGCTGGAGCTAGACTACTAGAATTTTTTTTAACTATCTGATATTCACCTGTTATTATTTGCACAAGTTTTGGATTAAAGCATTCTATGATCTTCAAGATGCCATTTGGATGGGGTCACTGTCTGCCAAGCTACTGAGACTATAAGTTAAACTATCTTAACAACTGGATAATTTAGAGTGCTTTCACATTGAAAGCACCGGCCATTAGAGCTAAAGCGCCGTTAGTTTTAGCAGCGCTTTAGCGACGCTTTTCGGCCGCTAGCGGGACGCTTTTAACCCCAAAAAAAGGGTTAAAAACTCCAGTTTTGCTGCACTTTGAAAGCACTTTTCAGGTATTTTGAGTGCGCTGCCCATTCATTCCAACGGGCAGGGAGTTTTAGGAGCGCTAAATACAGCACTCCCTACCCGCCTCAAAGATGCTGCTTGCAGGACTTTTGGTAAGGTCCCACAAGCGCACCGCCTGAGTGTGAAAAGTCACACTGGAATGAATGGGAGGCGGTTTTCAGGCGCTTACCAGAGGCTTTTTCTAGCGCTAAAGCGCCTGAAAACCACCCCAGTGTGAAAGGGGTCTTATAAGGATCACACTTTCAGTGCATAGATTATGCAAGCAGAACAGTCAGAAAATGTTTTATCTCCAGTCAAATCATTTAGGCCCCTTTCACACTTATACGACTTGTCCCACGATTTTGTACTGCAAAATCGTATGACAAGTCATTCTCCATGATTTTCAATGACTACCATTCATATTGGCAAGACTTTAAGTCGTGCCGACTTGAAAGTAGTCCCTGCACTACTTTGGTCCAACTTCTATGCGAGTTGTACTCCATAGAACTCAATGTTAAACCCTGAAGTAGCATGCAAGTCGTGCCTGAATATTATATAGACACGACTTCAGTACGACTTTGTAAGCACAAGCCTGACTCGCTGATCGGGAAAGGAAAACTTTTTTCCTTTCCCGATGAGCGACAGGCAGTGCTGTATGAATCCAGAGGGGGAACTCCACGCCAAGTTTTAAATGAAAAAACCGGCGTGGGTTCCCCCCCAGGGGCATACCAGGCCCTTAGGTCTGGTATGGATCTAAGGGGAACCCCCTACGCCGAAAAATCGGCGTGGGGTCCCCCCCAAAATCCATACCAGACCCTCATCCGAGCACGCAGCCCGGCCGGTCAGGAATGGGGGTGGGGACGAGCTAGCGGCCCCCCCCCTCCTGGACCGTACCAGGCCGCATGCCCTCAACATGGGGGGGGTGGGTGCTTTAGGGCATGGGAGGCACCCTGTGGCCCCCCACCCCAAAGCACCTTGTCCCCATGTTGATGAGGACAAGGGCCTCTTCCCGACAACCCTGGCCGTTGGTTGTCGGGGTCTGCGGGCGGGGGGCTTATCGGAATCTGGGAGCCCCCTTTAATAAGGGGGCCCCCAGATCCCGGCCCCCCACCCTATGTGAATGAGTATGGGGTACATGGTACCCCTACCCATTCACCTAGGGAAAAAAAGCATCAATAAAAAACACAGTACACAGGTTTTTAAAATAATTTATTAGGCAGCTCCGGGATCTTCTTCCGACTTCGGGGGTCCTCTTCCGACTTCGGGGGTCTCTCCGGCGTCCGCATCTTCTGCCGGCTCCACCGCTATCTTCTGGCGCTCTTTTGCCAGCGGTGGTCCGGACCTCTGGATCGTCTTCTTCCCTCTTCTCTTCCAGAGATGTTGACACGACGCTCTCTCCAGCCAGAATGGTCTCTGTGCGCTCCGCAACTGACTTATATAGGCGGTGGCCCCGCCCCCTTATGCCGTCACAGTCCCGGGGCATGCTGGGACTGTGACATTTTAGGAGGCGTGGTCACTGGGTGAGGACCACGCCCCCTTATGACGGCACAGTCCCAGCATGCCCCGGGACTGTGACGGCATAAGGGGGCGGGGCCACCGCCTATATAAGTCAGTTGCGGAGCGCACAGAGACCATTCTGGCTGGAGAGAGCGTCGTGTCAACATCTCTGGAAGAGAAGAGGGAAGAAGACGATCCAGAGGTCCGGACCACCGCTGGCAAAAGAGCGCCAGAAGATAGCGGTGGAGCCGGCAGAAGATGCGGACGCCGGAAAGACCCCCGAAGTCGGAAGAGGACCCCCGAAGTCGGAAGAAGATCCCGGAGCTGCCTAATAAATTATTTTAAAAACCTGTGTACTGTGTTTTTTATTGATGCTTTTTTTCCCTAGGTGAATGGGTAGGGGTACCATGTACCCCATACTCATTCACATAGGGTGGGGGGCCGGGATCTGGGGGCCCCCTTATTAAAGGGGGCTCCCAGATTCCGATAAGCCCCCCGCCCGCAGACCCCGACAACCAACGGCCAGGGTTGTCGGGAAGAGGCCCTTGTCCTCATCAACATGGGGACAAGGTGCTTTGGGGTGGGGGGGCCGCAGGGTGCCCCCCATGCCCTAAAGCACCCACCCCCCCATGTTGAGGGCATGCGGCCTGGTACGGTCCAGGAGGGGGGGGGCCGCTGCTAGCTCGTCCCCACCCCCATTCCTGACCGGCCGGGCTGCGTGCTCAGATAAGGGTCTGGTATGGATTTTGGGGGGACCCCCACGCCGATTTTTCGGCGTAGGGGGTTCCTCTTACAATTCATGCCAGACCTAAGGGCCTGGTATGTCCCTGGGGGGGAACCCACGCCAGTTTTTTTATTTAAAACTTGGCGTGGAGTTTCCCCTTATGATTCATACCAACTACTGTATGTTTTAATTTGTTAATGCCAAAAACGTGGCAAAGTAGTACTGCTCCCAAATCGCGGTAAAATCGCGGTAAAATAGCGGCAAAATCGCGGCCGTAAAATCGTGCGACTTTGAAGTCGTATAAGTGTGAAAGGGGCCTTAGCTCCACTCAAAACAATAATAGTGTCTAACTCCAACAGAATACAGTATATGTGGTGCATGGAGGCTAAAGTTTAAAGTGGATGTAAACCCTCCACTCACCCAGTATAAACTAGTGGCACAGTAGTAATGTGTATTAAAACTGGGCGATTGTTAGGCATTCCACAGCTTTAGAATTTGATATGCAGGTGCATTAAAGAGGAACTAAAAGCCAATAAAAACCCTGGTTGTGCTTATTACAAAAAAAAACATGGAAGCTTTTAAGGGATTGAATGCATTTAATCAGAACTGTATGTATACAATGCTACTCCTGCAACATCCCCACTATATGTGCACAAATAATAATGCTGCTGCTCAAATTATCCAATTTATTCTTTCACTTTTATGAAAATGCTTTATTACAGTTTGCCAAGTGAGGGAAAATCTCCTTGGTGGCCACAGGATCAACAGTAAAACCTACGAGATGCTCTAATCCTTCCCACACTGTTTAAGGCCCCTTTCACACTTATACGACTTCAAAGTCGCACGATTTTACCGCGATTTTGCGGCCGCGATTTTGCCGCTATTTTACCGCGATTTTGCCGCGATTTTACCGCGATTTGGGAGCAGTACTACTTTGCCACGTTTTTGGCATTAACAAATTAAAACATACAGTAGTTGGTATGAATCATAAGGGGAAACTCCACGCCAAGTTTTAAATAAAAAAACTGGCGTGGGTTCCCCCCCAGGGGCATACCAGGCCCTTAGGTCTGGTATGAATTGTAAGAGCAACCCCCTACGCCGAAAAATCGGCGTGGGGGTCCCCCCAAAATCCATACCAGACCCTTATCCGAGCACGCAGCCCGGCCGGTCAGGAATGGGGGTGGGGACGAGCTAGCGGCCCCCCCCCTCCTGGACCGTACCAGGCCGCATGCCCTCAACATGGGGGGTGGGTGCTTTAGGGCATGGGGGGCACCCTGCGGCCCCCCCACCCCAAAGCACCTTGTCCCCATGTTGATGAGGACAAGGGCCTCTTCCCGACAACCCTGGCCGTTGGTTGTCGGGGTCTGCGGGCGGGGGGCTTATCGGAATCTGGGAGCCCCCTTTAATAAGGGGGCCCCCAGATCCCGGCCCCCCACCCTATGTGAATGAGTATGGGGTACATGGTACCCCTACCCATTCACCTAGGGAAAAAAAGCATCAATAAAAACACAGTACACAGTTTTTTAAAATAATTTATTAGGCAGCTCCGGGATCTTCTTCCGACTTCGGGGGTCCTCTTCTGACTTCGGGGGTCTCTCCGGCGTCCGCATCTTCTGCCGGCTCCACCACTATCTTCTGGCGCTCTTTTGCCAGCGGTGGTCCGGACCTCTGGATCGTCTTCTTCCCTCTTCTCTTCCAGAGATGTTGACACGACGCTCTCTCCAGCCAGAATGGTCTCTGTGCGCTCCGCAACTGACTTATATAGGCGGTGGCCCCGCCCCCTTATGCCGTCACAGTCCCTGGGCATGCTGGGACTGTGACGTTTTAGGAGGCGTGGTCACTGGGTGAGGACCACGCCCCCTTATGACGGCACAGTCCCAGCATGCCCCGGGACAGTGACCTCATAGGGGGCGGGGCCACCGCCTATATAAGTCAGTTGCGGAGCGCACAGAGACCATTCTGGCTGGAGAGAGCGTCGTGTCAACATCTCTGGAAGAGAAGAGGGAAGAAGACGATCCAGAGGTCCGGACCACCGCTGGCAAAAGAGCGCCAGAAGATAGTGGTGGAGCCGGCAGAAGATGCGGACGCCGGAGAGACCCCCGAAGTCAGAAGAGGACCCCCGAAGTCGGAAGAAGATCCCGGAGCTGCCTAATAAATTATTTTAAAAAACTGTGTACTGTGTTTTTATTGATGCTTTTTTTCCCTAGGTGAATGGGTAGGGGTACCATGTACCCCATACTCATTCACATAGGGTGGGGGGCCGGGATCTGGGGGCCCCCTTATTAAAGGGGGCTCCCAGATTCCGATAAGCACCCCGACAACCAACGGCCAGGGTTGTCGGGAAGAGGCCCTTGTCCTCATCAACATGGGGACAAGGTGCTTTGGGGTGGGGGGGCCGCAGGGTGCCCCCCATGCCCCAAAGCACCCACCCCCCCATGTTGAGGGCATGCGGCCTGGTACGGTCCAGGAGGGGGGGGGCCGCTAGCTCGTCCCCACCCCCATTCCTGACCGGCCGGGCTGCGTGCTCGGATGAGGGTCCGGTATGGATTTTGGGGGGGACCCCACGCCGATTTTTCGGCGTAGGGGGTTCCCCTTAGATCCATACCAGACCTAAGGGCCTGGTATGCCCCTGGGGGGGAACCCACGCCGTTTTTTTTATTTAAAACTTGGCGCAGCGTTCCCCCTCTGGATTCATACCAGACAGCTGTCAGCACTGCCTGTCGCTCATCGGGAAAGGAAAGAAAAGTTTTCCTTTCCCGAATAGCGAGGCCAGGCTTGTGCTTACAAAGTCGTGCTGAAGTCGTGTCTATATAATATTCAGGCACGACTTGCATGCTACTTCAGGGTTTAACATTGAGGTCTATGGAGTACAACTCGCATAGAAGTTGGACCAAAGTAGTGCAGGGACTACTTTCAAGTCGGCACGACTTAAAGTCGTGCCAATATGAATGGTAGTCATTGAAAATCATGGAGAATGACTTGTCATACGATTTTGCAGTACAAAATCGTGGGACAAGTCGTATAAGTGTGAAAGGGGCCTAAAGCTAAAAAAGTTTTTTGCTGAAGCTGAACGTTAATCAGCCCTAAGTAATTCCATCCTTTCCTTCTCGCAGTAATCATTTTTTGCTGATTCTTTTTTTTTCTTTTTGGTAACTATTTAATATGAATATTTTCTTTGCCTTTTAGTCATTCTAAACAGGACAATTTACAGCATAAAATGTGCATTTGTAAATATACAGTATATAGCATATTTTAATGTTTTTTTTTTTTGTTTTAAACCTTTTTGACTGGAATGTATAGAAAAGTTTTTGCAATACTGCTTTAACCACTTCAGCCCCGGAAGATTTTACCCCCTTCCTGACCAGAGAACTTTTTACAGTTGGGCACTGCGTTGCTTTAACTGACAATTGCGCAGTCATGCAATGCTGTACCCAAACAAAATTTGCGTCCTTTTTTTCCACAAATAGAGCTTTCTTTTGGTGGTATTTTATCACCTCTGCGGTTTTTATTTTTTGCGCTATAAACAAAAAAAGCCGCCAATTTTGAAAAAAAAACAATATTTTTTACTTTTTGCTATAATAAATATTTTAAAAAAAGCAAATTTCTTCATCGGTTTAGGCCAATATATATTCTTCCACATATTTTTGGTAAAAAAAAAAAAAATCGCAAAAAGCGTATATTGATTGGTTTGCGCTAAAGTTATAGTGTCTACAAACTATGGGAAAGAGTTATGGCATTTTTATGGCATTTTTATTATAATTTTTATTTATTTTTTACTAGTAATGGCGGCGATCTGCGATTTTTAGCGGTACTGCAATATTGCGACGGACAGATGGGACACTTTTGACACATTTTTGGGACCATTGACATCTATACAGCGATCAGTGCTATAAAAATGCACCAATTACTGTGTAAATGTCGCTGGTAGTGAAGGGGTTAACCCTAGGGGGCGATCAAGGGGTTAGATGTGTGTTCCCTCAGTGTGTTCCAACTGTATGGGGATAGGCCTGAGCAGGAGAGGAGACATATCGCTGTTCCTCCTTAGTAGGAACAAATGACATGTCTCCTCTCCTCTGACAGCATGGGAATTTGTGTGTTTACACACACAAATTCCTGTGCTGGCGCTCGTGCGTGCGATTGCGCGTGGCCGGGAGCGATCATGCCCCCCATGTGCAGCGGGCATGCGCGTGCGCCCTCTGGTAGCCGAAAAAGGGAAGGATGTACCCATACGGGATTTCGCCCAGGAGAGCCATTGTGCCACAGTATATCTGCGTGAGCAAAATATTTGTTCTTTTATGATGACCATAGGCTTGGGGCTGAAGGTCCCCCCATGGGACCTGGACCACAGGCTGAGAAAGCTAATAGGTCCAGGTAGGGCTTGTCCTTCCCAGGGGGCTTTTTTCCCATTTCTCAGGGGGGGGGGACGCAGCAGAGGATGGAAGAGCCCCCCTGAGAGCTGAAAGACACTGGGCACAGGAGGTGTACCCAGAACTTCAGGGACCATATTTCCTGTTCCCTCCTCTTACCTTTCTGGGTGTCAGCAAGTGAGGAGGCTGTCAGTTGGATCATCCCCGGGTTAGGAGCCAGGCGAAGGCGGCGGGCCACGGCTCCTGAGTGACTTAAGTGTCCCTGGGGCTCCCGGCTTACCTGGGCTCCGGTGCCTCATGGAGATGCCGGCGGCCACGGCGATGGAATGCGTTCTTGCGATACAAGGGGAATGCACAGGTGGCACGCTTCCCTGCACACGCCGGAGATGACGTCGCTGAACCGTGTTCTCGCCAGAGAGGGGTCATTTCCGGGGACGGCATCCTCAAGAAATCGGCGGCAGCATCAGGCACTCATGGAGAGGAATTTGGGCAGACAGCAGAGCAGGAGTCCATGTCCTTCTCTTCTCCCAGTCAGCGGACGACAGGCAGAAGCGTGGTTTTCTTTACCCATGGACATGGAGATAGGGGATTGGTCGGGGGGTGAGTCTACCCAGTTGGCAGAATGCTGCAGAAGGCATGAGGGACTGGCTAATGTATTGTCATACACTTGTCTTCCAGAGACAGAGGCAGTCCAAAGTCCCCTTAGCTTCCAAGAGGTGTGGGTACTGCAATGACAAACTTCCGCAGGACCACATTAAGCCTTTCTGCTACAAATGCATACATAAACTGTCTGAGAAGGCAACCTTGCAAGTCATGAAGGACTCTCTCTGTACAGTCCAAAATGCTTGCAAACCTCAAATCCTTCAAATCAACTTCAGGGTCTAGGCATGAGGCTGAGCCCCTCTCCAGCAGGGAAGGCTCCACCTCACAGGAGGGTACGTCAACAAGACCTTGGGACTTCCAAAGAGCTCTGGCCCCCAGGATGCAGAGGATGATCAGGCAGAGCATCTGGATCAAGACAGTCAGGATGGGGAGGACTCTCTAGACCAGGCAGGCACATATTTTCAGCTGACGATATGGAGGGACTTGTCAGAGCGATCTATGTTTCGGAGGAGATCCAGAAACCGGCGCCACAGGTCTCAGCCCAGGATAAGATGTATAGGGGGCCACAGTCAAAGGTCCTTTTGATTCATCAGGCCCTCAAAGATATTATCTTGAGAGAATGGAAGGAGCCTGAGAAGAAACTACTAAAGTTCAGAACATGGAAACGCCGGTGCCCCTTCAGGGAAAAGGAGGGAGAAAGATTTTTCTTTAAGACCCCTAAGCTATAAGCTACACTGATTATCAGTGCAGCCCCAGCAGTGCTGCCAGTCAGTGCCCACCAGTGATGCCAGTCAGTTCTGCCTATCCGTGCTGCCCATCAGTGCTGCATATCAGTGCACATCAGTGAAGGAGAAAAATTACTTCTGTACAAAATTTTCGAACAGAAACGACGAAAAGGTTGTTTTTTTTGTTTTTTTTCTAAATTTTTGGTCTTATTTAGTTTTTGTTTTTTAAGCAACATATAAAAAAAAACAGTGGTGATTAAATACCACCAAAAGAAAGCTCTATCTATCTAAAAAAAAATGATTGATAATAAATTATAAAAATATCATTTGGGTACAGTGTTGCATGACCGCGCACTTGTCATTCAAAGTGCGACAGTGCTGAAAGCTGAAAATTGGCCTGGGCAGGAAGGGGGTGAAAAGTGCCCAGTATTGAAGTTGTTAAAGTGTAAGGATGCGAAAACTTTTTTTTTTTTTTTTTTATAAAGTGGGACTAGAACTCCTGGCATCTTTTTTTTATTGCTGTCTGTGCCCCTGTTGGGGTTACTCATCTTCACTGTTTGTCCTGTTGACCATTATCACCAAGCGTGAAAGTGAAAGCAAATTTAAGCATTTTGGGTTATCCCCAGAACAGGAATAGAGGGGAAATCTTCCAATGAGGATACTACTTCCAGTGATCATGGTGACGACCAAGGATTCCCTCACTTTGGAGTGAATTTTTCTCACTTCCTGTTTTGGCTATGGGACAGGAAGTTTAGCAAAATCTCCACAGCGGGACACATATGGTAAAAAAAAAAAAAAAGACAGGGAATATAACTCTCCCTTACTGTATCCAAAATGGGAAAAAAAAAAACAAGTTATGCCTTTAGTTCAACTTTAAATTTACCAGCAAGGAAAGGATTATACAAGAAAACTAAATAGTAAAAATACAGATGCTTTCATACATACAGTACACATTTTACAATAACACAGATGAATCAATTGTCTGTCAAATGCAATCTAAGAAGGGGTCAATGAATGTTATTTTTGGTACACTGGCACAAATGGGAAGCAGATGGTGTTGACTAATTATATCATGAGCAGTGTGTGGCTGGCACTTGACTTTTGCTGTCCTCAAATATTATAAAACCTTAAACTCCCATGTCTATGAGCAGGCCTAGTTGTTTAGGCCTGTTGTGTCAGTGCAGTTTAATTTTTTTTCTGTACACCATAAAGCGTGTCATTAACTATTTATGAATATGTAATATAAACTCAATTTGAGGTCGTAGAATAGCGGCTTGAAATAACCAGTGATGTATGAGGCACTGAAGTTTCAATACTGGACAAGTAATCCTCATACTTTATAACTGTGACTCGTCTTTTAATCAATAAGTAATCTGTTGAGGTGGTGATGCCCTACATGGTTTTAATATTCCAGTCAGTATTGCACGTGGCTAGTCTACTATATTTTGTTCCTAAGGTCAGATAAAAAGAGGCAACACCTGGTTGGAATACTTACGTCTTCTGTGTTAGGGCTGTAAAATAAAATAATTTAAAAAAAGTAAAAAACAACCAAATGAATATTTTTTGAACTTTTTTTATCATTTTAATAGTAATTAAGATTGTAACCAAATAGCTAATGTTTCTGACATGTTGAATCAAATAATTGACTGTACATTTGATTTAAAAAGAAAAAATGCGTGGCTGGCATGGTTGCTCAGAAAACTCCTAGTGCAATTAGGGGAATGTGCTGTGCTGTAGTGACATTCACAAACTTTTGTGCTTGACTGGCAAAAAATGTTGTTTCTTCCTTGCGTTAAGACATGGTTCACACTAGAGCGATTTCACTTATGTCTCAAATCGCACAGAATCACATGACATTGGTAATTACACTATTCTCTCTTGTGCCCATTCATATCAATACAGCCTAGTTTTTGGAAAAGGGTAAAAACAGGATTTAATGCCTGAACACAGTTTTGCAACTTTGACATATGTTAGTAAAACTGGACATATCGCAACTACTTTTTATTCTCAATGGAAAACTGGAACAAAATAGTAAAAAAAAATTATTTTAAAAAATTTGGTTGTATATTTCTTGCTATTTTCAATAACCTACCACCAAAAAACAACCCTCCAAAAATGTCCCCAGCTTCTAACGTTTACAGCAGTACCACATTATGTGTGTTTTGTTTGTTGTTTGTATCTGTACTAGGGCCCAGAAAAAATAGTACTCTAAAACATACAAACACTGTTACTAATAAAATTTTTTTTATATATATCCTACCTAAAATACACTGACATTTGGTCCTAACCTTAACCCTAACCCTGACATACAACCCTAATCCACCTGTTTTTTCTTTATTTTTATTTTTGTTACACATATTTGTTCTTGTTTACATTTTTCTCCTCTAGTAGGAGAAAAACAGTACAATGTATCAATTACTCCATTTAAGAGGAGAAAGAAAAAAAATTGTGAAAGCCAATCAAAAGCTATCAGTGATCAGGTGATCAGGAACCGCCTTCCTAGTTCCCATTTGTTAGTACGGGACTCAGGGCTGAAAAGTTCTTAGAATTCCAGCTATTGGCTACCAGTGTTAATGCCTGATTGTTAAGTGTTCTGACCAAGATGTTATGTGCTCTTTATGGTTCTGTATGAGAAAACTTAAGTTTTCTCATTATCTTGCTTACTTTCTCTAAAAGTGTTACTTTAGTGTACTTTTAACATATTTTATAGATTACTTTTTGACTTAATATGATTTGAAAGAAGACTATTTGCCATATTTTCAAGACCACTGGTAATTCTAGGCAGAAACCCACAATAACTTGTAGAAGAATCTGATAGTCTCATTCATATGCTTTACAAGTTGGCACTCCTAAATGAACTTTACTCCTATGACTGTCTCTTTATAGTGCTTGCTGAGTAACACGAGTGCATGTTGTACAGAGGGATGGGAGGGTGAGAGGTGCCTCACACTACAGTCAAACTAAACATGTCTTATTTATAGGATTGTTTTGCCATTTGCATTTTTAACCTGCACAGTCTTATCTGATGTTTTTTTTTTCTTAAGGGAGCTAAAAGTCATAGTGTGCTTTAGCTGACTCTAATATATGAAGTACTTGCCTATGTATCTTTATATATTGATACTTAGTTAAGCTATAAATACAGTCAATCTATGCAGGCTTAAACGAGTCACACTTAAAGTGGAAGTTCAAAATCTAGGGTGGAAAGTGGATGGTCAAAATCTAACTAAAGCTAAACCTAAGGCTGGCCATACATGGTTCGAATCCTGATGAATCAGCCAAGATTCAAACCGTTAACGGCCAGGCTGAATGTACCAAGTGGATCGATGAACTTGGGTACACATCAGCATGACGGATTCTCTTACCTCTGCTAAGAGAAGACAATGGTCCGGCTGGAGGGTTTCCTGCAGTAGCACCATCAGTGTTGATGGGGGAATCCAGCACATTTCTTTCCTGCAACCCGTGGTTGCAGGAAAGAAATTTGCTCGATGTATGGCCGGCTTAAGACTATTCTATCTACCCTGTGAAAGGAAAAATATCTATACTTAACTATTCTGAAGCTGCTCCGGTCCAGTCATTTGATCTCTCCAACGGCTTTAAAGCAGAGTTCCGCCCTGAATTTTTTTTCCATTAACAGACTCCTTTTAACCTATAAAGAAACATTTGGAGGAAATTTTTTTATATACTTACCAGACACGCTCTGTTGCTATATAGTCCTCCTAATCTGCCACTTCCTGCTCAGCGGAGCTCCTCGTCACTTCCTCCCTCGCCTATGCTCCTTGGAAATGATGTGTTATCATTTCCCAGGAGTCTGTGGGCAGTACTGTGATCAAAAATCGTGTTATTTCTTGACAGGAAATAACGTGATTTAAGGCGGATTACATCGTTGAAAATCACATTTTTAAAAAGGGAAGAAAGCCCTTTGTTGCCATAACAACAGGGCAGGACCTTTTTCCGTCGCCGCCCGTTGTTATGGCAACTTTAGAAACAATCGGTGAATCGCCGGCGAAAAAGACATTTATTTATTTATTTATTTTATTGCATTTAAGTGTAAGTGTGAGATCTGAGGTCTTTTTGACCGCAGATCTCACATTAAAGAGGTCCTGTCATGCTTTTTTTCTATTACAAAGGATGTTTACATTCCTTGTATTAGGAAAAAAAGTGACCTAATTTTTTTTAAAAGGACAGTGTAAAAATAAAAAGTAAAATAAATAATAATAAAAAAAATGTAAAGTGCCCCGTCCCGCTGAGCTTGCGCGCAGAAGCGAACGCATACGGAAGTAGCTCCCACATATAAAACAGTGTTCAAACCACATGTGAGGTATCGCCGCGATTGTTAGAGATACTTCTAACAAAAGACCTCCTCTCTAACTCAAAACTGGTAACCTGTAGAAATTTTTAAACGTCGCCCTGGAGATTTTAGAGGGTCAAAGTTTGTCACCATTCCACGCTGCACAAATACGATGTGACATAAAGTATTGCAACAATCGCTATTTTATTTTTTCTCTAGGGTGTCTGAAACAATATATATATATATATATAAAAATAATGTTTGGGGGTTCTTCTAAGTAATTTTCTAGCAAAAAAATAATATTTTAACTTGTAAACACCAAGTCTGAAAAATAGCCTTGGTCCTTAAAGTGGTTGTAAACCCTTTTTAAAGTTCAAAAAAAAAAAACCTGCAAGGCCGTCATCTCTCCAAGGGGTTACTTCCCGGTATTGCCGCTCCAGGGCTATGATTGGCCAGAGCCGCGATGACGTCACTCCAGCGCATGCACGCGGCAGCCACCAGTAACGGCACACTACAACTGAAGCAATGGCTTGCCTATAGTTTAAAGTGGTTGTAAAGGGTTTACAACCACTTTAAGTAGTTAAGAAACAATTTCAGAAAGTATTTCCTTTACCCCAGTGGCTGTGGAGGAGTGTGGATACACCGTTCAGTAATTGAACTGCAAGAATAGGAACAATTGAGCTCCACTATATTCTGTTTAAATTCATAGAGCTACCAGCCCCCTGCCACCCCAGTCAAATAAGAGGGATTGACACATTCATTTGTAGGCAAGTTTAGCTAAACAATTATTTTAAGCATTCTTGGAACTCCTTCATCTATGCCTAGAGACCAAACATAACTATTGGAATTGTTACAGATTTTTAAAGCATGTATAGTAGTTTGGAAACATTTTGGGCACTTATGAAAAAATGCTGTAAAGTGCATATAACTCTTTTGGCCAACGATCAGTTATTGTTCTTGGAGGGCAGTGGGTAGGCTAAAAGGAGGGTTGCATCCTGCTAGTGCTGGCAAGAAGTGGAGAAGAATTTTATGGCATAGTTGAGCTTTAGGCATAATAAGGTAATCACTGTATTAGAGCTGTACAATTAATCGTTAAAAAATCGTGATCTCGATTCAACCCCTCTGACGATCTCTATTGCAGAGTTTGCTGATTCTTTAATATAACAAGTGGAGAGACTTATCTGCTCACTCAACTGTCCAAAGAAAACATCGGGCAGTCTGCCAAGTTTAACATGAAACATTGTAACTAACTCTTCTTTCTTAGATCAAAGGGAGAAACTTCTGTGTGAAAAAAATCAGTCTGCCAAGTTTTTAAACAATGTGCGAATGCAGGAAGATTAACCACTTAAAGTCTAAATCTTTTTCCTGACACTTGTTTCTTAAAGAGGAGGGCCCATCAAAAAAAAAAAAAAAAAATTAAAGTCAGCAGCTACAAATACTGCAGCTGCTGACTTTTAATTGGACACTTACCTGTCCCAGGGTCCAGCCATGCGGGGGATCGAAGCCCCGCTCGTCTCCCCCTCCATTCAGCGGCGCCGGCATTGCAACTGTGGGCGCTGGGCTGTGGCTTCACAGCCTGGCACCCACTGCGCATGCGCGAGCGGCGCCGCGCGCCGTGATTGGCCACTCAGTCACCTGGGACCTATAATGGGTCCCAGATGATTGACAGGAGGGAGGGAGCAGAGCCGAGCCCTTCCTGTGCCGAGGGGGAAGTGATGTCACCAGCCCAGGCACTGGAATGCAAATGCATTCCAAATCCAAATGCTTTTTTTTATTTTTTTTTTAGGCACAGTCATGAATTTTTTTTTTTTTTAGGGTGGAACACCACTTTAAGTTAAAATCAATATTTTTTGCTAGAAAATTACTTGGAACCCCCAATCATTATGTATATTTTAGCAGAGACCCTATGGAATAAAATGTCAATTGCTGCAATATTTGCTCAGCGGTCTTTCAAACGCAATTTTTTGGGAAAAAATACACTTCAATGAATAAAAAAAAAAAAAAGAAACAGTAAAGTTAGCCCAATTTTTTTTGATTTAATGTGAAAGATGTTACACCACGAGAATCGTGGGAGAATCGTGATCTATCTTCTAAGCAAAAAAATTGTGATTCTCATTTTAGCCAGAATCGTGCAGCTCTACACTTCTACACTGTATATGGTGTAAGGATGCAGTTACTTATTGTATTGGTTACTGTGTGTGCTATGTGTGATGTAAGGTGCAGAATGTATAATGTGAAGTGAAGTTTGTATTGCCAGGTCTGGTTGCAGCTACAGATTGAGTGTAAGGCTTCATGTACACGGGATGTTGTTCAACCTCTCCTGAGAGAGACAGCTGGAAACCGGCGTCTACAAACTGCTATTTAGCCCTGTTTACATGTCGCTTTTAGTCGCGTTTAGCTGCGTTTGCGTCTAGAAGCGTTTAAAAAAAAATGTTTTGTTTTTTTATTTTCAAAATAGCCAAAAATTAAAAACGCCTGTAAACGCGAATTGCCGCATTTAGCTGCGTTTGGCATTGGAAATGCCACTAAACAGTTTCTGAACACATTTTTTTGGGTTCCAAAAAAAGCCTCTTAACACAACTGCCTAGAAAGGACTATAAACGAACCAGTGTACATGTACTGATAATATAACATAGAGGAGAGTTCAGGAGCAGTTGAAAAAAATGCCCAACTGCTCCTAAACGTCCGTTTACCAGCAGCAGTGTACATGAGGCCTATTACTCTACATGAGAAGATCTCATCGGTCCCACAAATTCGTGCAATCGCCCAAAGTAGCCTCCTTTGCAAAAAAAGAAATAGACAGGAGAACACTGATATGGGCTAGGTTGTATGATATTATAGGACCCCTGCTTCTATATTGTAATAAGTATTAATAAAGAAAACTTAGCTATGGTTGTGAAGAAGGTGCACTTGCTTGAAGGGTTTGTCTTCCATCATCACTGTTTTTTTTCTGATTACAAGCATGTGCCTAATCTTTGCTGGAACGTTTTTTTTTTTTAATCAGAAAAGATATTTTATTGTGCATAAAATAAAATAAGATATGAACAGTTACAACGGGTAGAACATACCCAAGAATCAGATACAAGTTATACATTAAAATAGGGTAATTCGACTGCACAATAAGTGTAGTATCAGACATAGTAATCAATGTAAAACTAACCGTAACTCAGAGAACTGAAAACATACAGTTCCCAAAGTGTATACCATTTATTAATATACAAAAGGTAAAAAAATTGAAACAAAATATAGAAGTATCTTGAACGAACAAGAGATCCCATACTTGTCTATATAGCTGAATCTAGTGCACTCCCATTTTCTTTAACTTTACCTGGAGTAATCTAGTAAGAACAAGTTGAGAAGGGGCTATCTCAGGGTTCTCCAACCACTCCTGCCAGACTTTGGTAAATTTACCCGATACATTCCTATGTTGATAGGCATGCCTTTCCCTGACAAGTATTGTATTCACCTGTTGTACCCACTGAGCAGAAGTGGGAGCTCTGGGTGAGAGCCAAAATCTTGCAGTCAATTTACTGGTCAGATAAAGCAACCTAATTAAAGCGATATTAGAGGGAGGGTACAATTCCTCCACCAGACCACCCAATAGACATGTAATTGGGTCCACTGGTAGTTGAAGATGATACACATTATTAATAAGATTGACAACATAGATAGTCTACTGACTGGAATGGTACCAGCTGATTGGAGAAAAGCCAATGTAGCACCTATATTTAAAAAGGGCCCAAAATACATCCCTGGGAATTACAGACCAGTTAGCCTAACATCGATAGTATGTAAACTCTTGGAGGGGATGATAAGGGACTATATACAGGATTTTAGTAATAAGAACGATATCATTAGCAGTAATCAGCATGGATTCATGAAGAATCGTTCTTGCCAAACCAATCTATTAACCTCCTATGAGGAGGTGAGTTGCCATCTAGATAAAGGAAGGCCTGTAGACGTGGTGTATCTGGATTTTGCAAAAGCATTTGACACAGTTCCCCATAAACGTTTACTGTACAAAATAAGGTCCGTTGGCATGGACCATAGGATGAGTACATGGATTGAAAACTGGCTACAAGGGCGAGTTCAGAGGGTGGTGATAAATGGGGAGTACTCAGAATGGTCAGGGGTGGGTAGTGGGGTTCCCCAGGGTTCTGTGCTGGGACCAATCCTATTTAATTTGTTCATAAACGATCTGGAGGATGGGATAAACAGTTCAATCTCTGTATTTGCAGACGATACTAAGCTAAGCAGGGCAATAACTTCTCCGCAGGACGTGGAAACCTTGCAAAAAGACCTGAACAAATTAATGGGGTGGGCGACTACATGGCAAATGAGGTTCAATGTAGAAAAATGTAAAATAATGCATTTGGGTGGCAAAAATATGAATGCAATCTATACACTGGGGGGAGAACCTCTGGGGGAATCTAGGATGGAAAAGGACCTGGGGGTCCTAGTAGATGATAGGCTCAGCAATGGCATGCAATGCCAAGCTGCTGCTAACAAAGCAAACAGAATATTGGCATGCATTAAAAGGGGTATCAACTCCAGAGATAAAACGATAATTCTCCCGCTCTACAAGACTCTGGTCCGGCTGCACCTAGAGTATGCGGTCCAGTTCTGGGCACCAGTCCTCAGGAAGGATGTACTGGAAATGGAGCGAGTACAAAGAAGGGCAACAAAGCTAATAAAGGGTCTGGAGGAACTTAGTTATGAGGAAAGGTTGCGAGCACTGAACTTGTTCTCTCTGGAGAAGAGACGCTTGAGAGGGGATATGATTTCAATTTACAAATACCGGACTGGTGACCCCACAATAGGGATAAAACTTTTTCGCAGAAGAGAGTTTACCAAGACTCGTGGCCACTCATTAAAATTAGAAGAAAAGAGGTTTAACCTTAAGCTACGTAGAGGGTTCTTTACTGTAAGAGCGGCAAGGATGTGGAATTCCCTTCCACAGGCCATGGTCTCAGCGGGGAGCATTGATAGCTTCAAGAAACTATTAGATAAGCACCTGAATGACCACAACATACAGGGATATACAATGCAATACTGACACATAATCACACACATAGGTTGGACTTGATGGACTTGTGTCTTTTTTCAACCTCACCTACTATGTAACTATATGTAACTATGTAACATCCTGCCAATACCGCACCAATTTGGGGCAGTTCCAAAGCAGATGGATCAGAGTGCCCTGATGTAGCTGACACCTTGGGCACAATTGGGAATCTCTCCTTCCCCATTTATGTAGTTGTACTGGGGTTTTGTACACCCTGTGAAGGATAAATAAATGTGACAACTTTTGAGCCGCGGAAACAGAAACTAGGGGGCCATTCGCCAAAATCTGATTCCAGCTATCCCCTGCTGGAACTTTTTACTTCATGAGATATATATAGTACAAGGTCATGACAGCCTGCATTTGTTTTAGAACTGTCTTTCATACTGGTAATTTTTATAGGATTGCCTTCGTCTTCCTGCAGATAGAAATAGAAACAGACTGGACCTGTTTATAGCATTTGCTTAGTTTCTAGTACTTGTTTTTAAAATGTGTTCTTATGACATTTTCTGCATTTTAAATGTAATCCTTTTTTTTCACTTCCTGATGACGCACGCATGCGCAAAATGCATTGAAGTTTTAGCCTATGCACCATTTCCAGAGTCAACCCCTCACCACCTCAGAACAGTGGAATGCACACCTTTATTTGGAAGCCATGAACAGCGTTGCAGGATATGACAAGTATGAAAACTCAAACCGATACGCCCTCCTTAAGTTCTCACCACTGCGCTCAATGCCAAGCAAAGGGGTGTTAGCCCCCTGCAAAAGATGTAAAAAAATACCCTAATGGGGTTAATCCAAAGCTGCCACTTTATATATAAACTGAGCAGAACTTCCTATTGTTTCCAAGAGCCCATAAACGACCCCTGCAAATCAATATAAGTGGCGCTAAATGACAGTAATGGCACTATCTAGTGTTCAAAAGCTGTGCAACCCTTATGTTAAAGTGATCTAGTGCAGTAACGAAATGATATGATGTACCATGCGTGGAACAATCTATACCCAAAATCTAATCGATGTACAATGTGAAAGTGAATATCGTGACAGTGCATATAAAAGTATAACATACACAGAACAATTTCAATCAAAGATTGTATCAAAAGTGAAAATATGTAAATTAATCCATAAAAAATCCATAGAGAGAACACTGTGAAGGAAATGTGCAGTTTCTGAAAACAGTCCACCAGTTCACTCAGTGCCATTGATTCCTCTCCCCTTGAACTCAGCACTCACCGACTCCAATATGCCTCACACTCTCGTGTTTTGGCAATAAAGCATGAACATATAGATGGTCAGATGAAGGTGAAAGCTCCGAATTCCTTATTTACCCCAGTGTCACCTCATTGCATAGAAAATAAAAATGCTCAAAATAGTGTGATACCGTAAAACATATAAAATTTATTCAACTTAAAATCTTCAATCATTACACTCACAAAAAAGCCTCTTGAATCAAGCCAAAATGACACTGCAAATCAAACTCAATCCTCCTCTGTGAAACGCCCAGCACCACTGTGGAATGAAGGTCGCGGCGGACCCAAGATAAGCGTTGGATAGGTTCTCACCCCGCTCGCTGACGCTCTGCAGATGTAGATCTCCTACTGGTACACAAGCCCAAGAAGCAGCTCCTCTGTCGAGTTCAAAAGCTCCCGCCGGTGTACGGAGATAAACAGCAGCGTCCCGTCCGTCACTATCTGCTAA
The DNA here is from genome assembly GCA_037952925.1 of Lithobates clamitans. NCBI lineage: Eukaryota > Metazoa > Chordata > Amphibia > Anura > Ranidae > Lithobates > Lithobates clamitans. Next base: position 2,338,517 of record JBBGZY010001024.1, on the reverse strand, counting down.
TGGTAGATGCCGTACAGCCATGCCCCACTACCACTACTACTACCAAAGGTACTATCCCCTGGTCGCAGTCCTGCGTGTCATTCTCCTGAAAATAAAGGTCTAATGCTTTAGACACATCCGCCAATTCTTCAGGTATTTTGGAGGGGGCTCTCGTTCAGACGCCAGAATAAGGATCTGGGCGAGGGTCTCTCGGAGAGGGTATATGTAAGGGATATGGGCGCATGGTCTGACCATGTAATCTGACCTCTGAAAGTGGAGCTCACCAGGTGTAGTTGGTCATGGGGTATCATGAAAAGGTCTATCCTAGAATATGATTTATGTGGGGAAGAATAGAAAGTATAATCCCTTTCACCCGAGTGTTGCAGGCGCCATACGTCTAATAGTTGGGCATTATGAAGGGCATGTGCTATTCGTTTTCTGCCTGTTGGGGGGGACAGAGGAGCTGCCCGTAGAGGTGTCCGAGGAGGGAATCAGCGGGACGTTGAAGTCTCCCCCTAGGATTAGTTGGCCTTCTTTGTATTCCATCAATTTATCTAGAGTATGTTGAAGGAAGCTGTCTTGGTGGTCATTGGGAGCGTAAAGTGTTGCCAGTGTAAATTGGATCCCCCTAGTAGCCCCTTTAAGGAATAGGAAGCGCCCCTCAGGGTCGGCCGACATCCCTTAGCATTGCCACGGTAGCCTGCTAGAGAGTATGGACATTCCTCTAGTCTTGGAAGCAGAATTAGTGGCGTGGTATACTTGGGGGAAAGACCTAGTTTGGAGTACGGGAAGTCTATCGTTCTTACAATGAGTCTCCTGTATGAAGGCCACGTCAGTGTGTGATTTCTTAAGGTCATGTAAGAGTATGCGCCTCTTCTCCGGAGTGTTCAACCCCTTAGCGTTGAGCGAGGTCACCTTGATAGAGTCCACCGCCATGTCTTAAGAAAAGAGTAGGAGTAGGCTATAGAAGGTTTAAGAGGGTGTGGGGGAGGAGAGAAATGTAGAGTGAAGGGGAAGAAGTAGGGAGGGTATAGGGAGAGGGAGAGAAGTGAGGATAGAGGCCGGGAAAATCCAACCAATTCTATCTCCACTGGAAGGATCAGCTAAGTGTACAAGTAAAAAAAAAAAACCTTTTGTTGTACACGAACCCGGATTTCGGGTGTATACAAGGGCCTATTGGGGGTGTGAGCGGTCAGCAGCCGGGATCTGAGGACCCGAGTCTCCCACCCACCCTGGCGTTAGTAAAGTAGTCATTAGAAGCTCAAACATATAACATAACTTGGTGGACCGGTAAGTTTCAACCAAACCAATATGAACGTTTATCTGGATAAAAAGATAAAACATGTGCACCACGGTGAACCGACGGATGCCATTCTGTGGGCAAGGCGACGTGACCAATATCCCCATTAGCTCCGAAAAAATGTCAAAACATTTCCTTCCCTTGCCCCATCCACAAAGCAAAGTCAGTAGGATAATGTGCAACTATGTCTGACCCGGAGGTCGGCAGGGAAAGGCCTGCACCCAGTCAGGGCTCCTGTGTGCATTCTTCACCGGTGGGAGGCACACTCATACGCCAGAGACCATGCACTAGTTCCATGTCTTGGTTGGCAGGCGTCCTAATTTAGGTTTTCAAGTGCTACAGGTCAGTGATGCCCAAGGGTGCCCCCCCTCTAGCTGACACTTATGACCTCACCTCCAGCCCTGAGGACCCACAAACCTCCATAAATCTTCATGGTCCTGCGGGCTCCCAGGGGGAGAGGCAACCACACAATTGAAACCGAGGATAGTAAGATCAGCAGTGTGCCACTTCTTATGTTAGGCCTCCCTCCCTCCACACAGGTCCCCTCCGAAGGCTCACCAGTGTCGGGACTAGGGTCCCTAGTCTCCAGTATAGTCAAAGGAGGCCATATTTGATTCTCTCCAGACATCCACTTACCCTCCCGCCAGTCACTTTATCAATCGCTCGGGACGGAAGTGTATCACCCGTACGCCCTGGATCTCATTGTACTCCTCAATGTCCAGCAAGGCTTGGTGAGAAGAGGGTAGACTAGGCTGGAGGATCAAACACCCGTGGTGTGTTACCGTTATTAGGATGAGCAGTATGGCCACTTGTTGTCAATGGGCTGTTCTGGCATGCCAAAAGCTCCAGTAAGGGGCCCGGTGGTGTCCCACATGGAGAAGTCTCGTACGGGAAATGATCCCGATTAAGGTTGGGGACCGTGCTGACACATATATGGAGGGCTGGGTGAGAGCCCAGGGGAATACAGGAGGGAATGTCAGGTTCCCTAATACCAGGGGGGTAGCTAGGACAGGAGCCTGCGACAAGTCTTCTTGGTCACGAGTGAGCTGCATTGGTGCATATGTGTCAGTGCACATCTTGAGGGCAGGTGTTGGAGTGGTGCAAGTCATCTCCCCGGGCGATACCTCAGAGTCAGATGGGGACAAGGGCAAGTAGGTAAATAGGCCAACAAATGTCAGAGCCACGGGGTGTAAGCAGTGTTAGATTATACTCACGATTCCAGAATCTCCTTCTGGGAGAGAGTACGCGGTCGGCGCCCGCTCCTTTGGGGTCTCTGCGGCTGTGGAGCGTCAGGTCTCTGCATGGTCGGGCGACTTTGGTAGCATGGAAGGTAGCCCAGCCAGTTGGGAAGATCGATTGGTTCCGTCCCGAGGAAAGTGAAGAGAGCAGGTAGTGCCTCCGGTGAGCGCAGTTGGAAGGATCTATGGTCTTTGTGGAAGGTGACCGATAGAGGGAATCCCCACCTGTAGGTAGCGTTGCGTCTCCTGGCAAGGTCCAGGAGCGGTTTCAGGAGGGCTCGGCGGTGTAATGTTGCTCTGGATAGGTCATGCAGAATCTTCACATTTGCGCCATCAAACTCCATCTCACCCGACTCCCAGGCTCCACGGGCGATGGCTTCTTTGTGGATGTAATGGTGAAGCTGGTAGATCACATCCCGGGGCCTGGACAGGTCTGATGAGCTGGGGCCCAAGGCCCTGTGGACTCGGTCTACCTCTATTTGTTCTGGCAAGTGTTCGCCCGCTATCTTTCTGAAGATGTCCGTCACCGTGGCTAGCAAATCCGTTGGACCCGTAGCTTCTGGCAGTCCCCGGAGCCTCAAATTATTTCTCCGGCTCTGGTCCTCGAACTCCTCCATGCGTAGCTGGAGTTCTATTGCCGATACTGCGTCATCTTTCTGTTGGGACTCTATGGTCGATAAGGAGGATTCTCATGCCGTCAGTCGGGTGCTCAGCGATTGTACCTCCTGCTTGACTGCCCAGATTTCCTTCTTGTGCGCGGCCTCTACTCTCCCCACCAAGGCCTAGATGTCGGCCTTCATTGGGAGGGCCTGTAGGATGGCTTTTAGTTCCTCGTCGGCCCGGTAAGTGAGTGAGAGGTGGGGCGTTCTCCTCGGTCAAAGGCTGAAGCTGCCGGGGAGTTTGGATAGAGCACTGGGCTTTGAGATCTTTCCGGAGATGTCAGGCCCGTCATGCGATCTGGGGTTGGAGAGTGTGAGCCACGAGGGTCCGCCATCTTGGAGTCTGGCTAGCCGGATCGTGGCTGCCGGTAAAGTGTCTGGATGTCGTCTGAGACTGGGGTATTGCTGGTCGGGCTGGTCCTCTTTTTGTTCCGCTCATAATTCCGCTTTTTAGCTGAGAGCATTTTTGAGTAGAAAGAGCTAATTATGCCAGGGTAAGTGGAAGGTGGCCGGGAGCTCAGCGCACAAGCGTCTCTACGCGGCCATGTCCGGACCACGCCCTCGCAGGTACTTGGTTTTAACATGTACCCTTTCCCACTTCCTGGTGACTTCGCCGCAGCAAAGCCACCTGGAAGTTCGGCCCCCTCCTCCTTCTCCCTGCCTCCGGGCCATTCACTTTGCGCATGCGCAGTAGGAAAAAGACTGTAAAGCCACAAGGCTTCGCTATTGGTTTCCCTTACAACAAATGGTGGTGGCAGAACCTGAGAGCCGTTTGAAAAATCGGCTGGGGTGAAGACATTGCATGATCCATTGACAGGCTGGCCATACACCTATAGATTATCTGCAGATTTTCTATGGTTAGATAGAAAATGTGCAACAGATCTTTCCATGTTCGCTAAACTGTGTGGATGGAGGAATCTCCCACTTTTTCCATCTAACCATAGAAAATCTGCAGATAATCTATAGGTGTATGGCCAGCCTTAATATTAAAAGTCAGCAGCTACAGTATTTGTAGCTGCTGACTTTTAATTTTTTATGAAGGAGCCTGGAGCTCCACTTTAAGTTCAAAAACTATCCTAAAGTCTAAAAAACTCATGCAGAGCCCGTTTGGAGATCTAATATGTTGCCAAATTTTATAGTAGATGTTATTAATGCACAATCTTGGGTTGTTAGGATGTTTATATAAAAATGCTTGTGTAGATTTGTGCTTTCCAGATGCAATTTTAAAGATTAATTTCATAATTCTAATCTGTTCTAATCTATCCAGCTTCAGGGAAAGCAAGAGCTGGTATTTAAAGCGTAACTATACATATAACAACTTGATAAAAAAAATGTTCTTTAGCATGGAACATACATTTCACTTTAACAATTATGCTACCGAAATTAGTGCGTGATGTAAATTGCCTCCAGCCCTGCTCTAGTTTCTTCTTGCCGGAGGCTGCCATTTTGCTGAACCCCAAAACAGTTACATTCCTGGAATGCTAACTGTCACATTTGCTTGTTTCCTCAACCGAACTGTCAAACCATCAAATGGCTGGTGTCATAACTGATCACATGTGCAGCACCTTGGCAGTTGTATAGCAAACAGAAGAAGCTTCCTTGGCAGTAAAGGATAGGAGGTTTTAATTCCGCTTTAACCGCTTGCCAACCCGCGCACGCCGATGTACGTCGGCAGAGCGGCACGGCTGGGCAAATGGGCGTACCTGTACGTCCATTTGAATTTCCCGCCGTGCCCGTGCGTGCGCGCCGCTGGCGGCGCGCACGCGCGCCGGCCGGGAGCTCTGTGAGTCGGGTCGCGGGTCCTGCTGACTCGATCGCCGCGGGGAGACCCGCGATCGCCTCACGGAGCGGATGAACGGGGAGATGCCGTTGTAAACAGCATCTCCCCGTTCTGCCTAGTGACAAGTGTCACTCGATCTCTGCTCCCTGTCATCGGAGCAGAGATCAGTGACGTCAGCCACACAGCCCATCCCCCTACAGTTAGTAATCACTCCCCTAGGACACACTTAACCCCTCCCCGCCCCCTAGTGGTTAACCCCTTCACTGCCAGTGTCATTTACACAGTAATCAGTGCATTTTTAATCGCACTGATCGCTGTATAAATGACAATGGTCCCAAAAATGTGTCAATGTCCGACATGTCCGCCATAACGTCGCAGTCACAATAAAAATCGCTGATCGCCGCCATTACTAGTAAAAAAAAAATTATTAATAAAAATGCCATAAAACTATCCCCTATTTAGTAAACATTATAACGTTTGCGCAAACCAATTAATAAACGCTTATTGCGATTTTTTTTTTACCAAAAATATGTAGAAGAATACGATCGGCCTAAACTGAAGAAAAAAAATGTTTTTTTTTATATATTTTTGGGGGATATTTATTATAGCAAAATGTAAAAAATAATGCGTTTTTTTCAAAATTGTCGCTCTTCTTTTGTTTATAGCGCAAAAAATAAAAATCGCAGAGGCGATCAAATACCACCAAAAGAAAGCTCTATTAGTGGGAAAAAAAAGGACATCAATTTTGTTTGGGAGCCACGTCGCATGACCGCGCAATTGTCAGTTAAAGCGACGCAGTGCCGAATCGCAAATAACGCTCTGGTCAGGAAGGGGGTAAATCCTTCCGAGGCTGAAGTGGTTAAGGCTGTCAGCAGATCGGCCTCTACAAACTCGGCAATGCCTAAAAATGGATCAACTGAGCATGTGCAGAGCAGGGTGAGATAGTGTATTACTTGATTTTTAACTGAATGGGCACTTACTGTTAATGTTTTACATAGATATACCTGCAGAAGGGACCAGCCTTAAATGATGTAGCAGGGTAATTTTATGACTAGAGTTAAACTTTTTTTTTTATTGATGTCTGCCCTCTTGAAATGCATATTAAATGCAGCAATAAGGGTAAGAAGGTTGTTTTTTTATTAAGCAGCAGTAAGGTATTTTCTCAGGAACCATCACTGAATTGTAGTGTTGCATCCCTGTAAATTTTTCCTTTGTGGAGCAATGCATTCTGATTTCTTTCTGGCTTATCCATACAATTCCGTAGTGCAAACATTTTTGCCTGTAAAGCTGAAAGAAAGGCTGGCTAAGAATGGAGGAGTAAGTCTAATGCCAGTAATCTCCCAAGATGCATCTCAAAATTGCATGCATCTGAAATTCTAGGGATCCATTTTTTCATTTGTAACCCATACACAGAAATTAAGGGTGCCGATTCAGGCTCTAGCAGGTCCTTATATGCTGGCAACTGCTGGGAGTGACGGCAGGGAAAGAGCTTGTCTCAGCTCCATAGAAGTCGATTAGGAAGGAAAAGAAGTCCCAAGAGCTGCTCATCACACAAAATCCTCATGTAAAGAGTAGAAGCAGCTTCAGCCTAGACATCGTCCAGGCCACTCCCCTGTATCTATTTTTGAAGAATACGATTTTAGTGAAAAATAAGTTCCAGAATAAGACACTTCATGAGACAAATAAAATGAGTCGTTATATATGTAACTGTATTCATTTGCATTGTTTGTGAAACAATGTATAATTTGTATGTACATACTGGAAGCACAGAGATTATGCTTTTTGCTTCTAGACTCTCCAATGGAAACTCGGCAAGGCCTGTCTGAACAGCAGGCAGAAGAGGGGCGTTGTCAGAGATAAGTACCTGATCTTAAGCCATGGATCAAAATTTGTCTGGTTCAGCAGGGACTGGTTGAAATTCAATCCATGTATCGGTAGGTTGGTTGTACATAAGTTAATCTATTGATCAACTTGTCTACAACCAGCCTGTTAGGTTTTTTCACAAATGATCAGTGTCATCTGCTATAGCTGGCAACACTGATCATTGCAGTCTGATGGAGAGAAGCTCCCCCATCCACATCAGACCAACCCGCTGGTAAAAAAAAAAAATCATTGTATGGGCTGCCTTACTCATTTAGTTGTTGACTTTGGGCAGTTAAGATCTGTAAACTGTTTTTTTATGTAAAGCAGTAAAGGGGACCTCACAGGATAGTAATATGGCATCTGTAATTGTTTTGTTTTCTTGATCATGTCTTCATTAAATAGTTAGCCACTGATGCTGGGTTGAATATTCACATGAGGCATCCTGACACCTTATATACTGTATGCCAAAACTTGGGTCAGTGAAGCAAGATGATAAACTGGTCCTTGGGACAGAATATTCAAATGATCTGCAAGAGACCCCAGAGCGTCTGTCAGGAGTGTGATCAGGTTAGAATACCACATCTGTCTTGGCCATTACAGTGCTATCAGGATTACTGGAATACCTTCCCTCTTGGTTCTGCCGAGCAGATTAAACGTTTTATGGGAGGAAAGGCATAGATTCACTTCTTCCGCCAAATGTTCTCTGCATCTGAAGACAAATCTGTCTACATCTGGGTCCACTACCTGTGACGTAGGTTCTGTAACAAAACCCCTGGGTGAAGAAATCAGTCCCCCAAGTCTAGGAGATGCTCAGTGAGGAAGTCTGCCTGCCAAGTGTCCACCCCTGGAATGTAAATGGAGGACAAAACTGTAACATGCAAGTTCTAAAGAATTTTTTTTCTGAAAATGGTAGTTGGCTGGCTGTTGGACCCCTTTCACACCGAGGCTCTTTAAAGGGGCTATAGCGCTAAAAATAGCGCCTGTAAAGCGCCTCTCCTCTCACTCCAGTGTGAAAACCCGAGTGCTTTCACACTGGAGCGGAGCGCTGGCAGGACACTCAAAAAAGTCCTACAAGCGACTTCTTTGATTCGCTTTAGGAGCGGTGTATACACCGCTTCTAAACCCGCCCTGCCCATTGAAATACATGGGCAGCACCGGCAGAAGGGGCGCTTTTAACCCTTTTGTGGCTGCTAGTGGGGGGTTAAAAGTGTCCCGAAAAGCGCTGCTAAAACGACGGTAAAGCGCTGCTAAAAATAGCGGCGCTTTACTGCCGACGCCCGGGGCGGCTCACCTACTGAGTTGTTTGTTCATGATCTGGAACAAGTATGCAAAAATATTCTCACAACTTTCACCCAGGATTGACATATTCTTCTAATTAAATCAAATGAGAACAAAGTGTGAATCTTGGGTGAAAACATTTGTATATGGTCCCCTCAAAGTGGTTGTAAAGTGTGAAGTTTTTTTACCTCCTTGCATTCTCGAGCCCCCATCTCGAACCAGTGATGTGCACGGGAGCAGCGGCTCTCCCGGGTCTCTCCCTCCTTATTGGCTGAGACAAAGCAGCGGGAGCCATTGGTCAACCACAGCCAGTGAAGAAGGAGCAGGACTGTACCATAGACACGTAGAGAAGGCTCGGGAGCGAGCATGCACGAGTGCCCCCAGAGCAAGTAGCTTGCTCTGGAGGCACTCAACAAGGGGGAGGGGCCAAAAGTGCCAGCAGGGGACCCAGGAAAAGGAGGATTGAGGCTGCTCTGTGCAAAACCATTGCACAGATCAGGTAGGTATCACATGTTTGTTATTTTTAATTATAAAAAATGGGAACCTTTTAGTATTAATTTAATTTTAAAAAGGTTTGTGAAGCGAATATATGTGTGTGTATGTATGAGTCACCCTAAACCTCCAGGATTATTTTAGTTTTGGGTTGCTGCTCTTTTGTTGAAACACTGTGTTTCTAGAGCTAGCTTTCTGTTTGGATTTTAAATTTAGTTCACATTATAAACAGATTAGCAGATGGATGGTACTCTACCTGCCACAACACTATGCAAGGGTCTAAAGAAACATGGTTTTGTTTTTGTTTTGACAGTGAACAACAGTGGAAGGCTGCATTTCCATTTCTTTGAAGAAATGAACAATAGATTTCAGATCTCTTCTGCTTCAATAGCACTCAGAAAGAAATGGACATTTAAAATAGTATAGTCCAAACCTTTTTAAAGTGCTATAAGAAATTAAAAAACAAAATTTTATTTTGCAGTTTACCAACCCTCAAATGTGGTGCTTGAATTTGTTTTCTTTTTTAGGCTTTTTACCCTTTATTTTCACCTGGTGGTTAACACACAGCTATGAGGAAAGATTAGAGGAACTGAATTTATTCTCTCTTGAGAAGAGGAGATTAAGGGGGGATATAAATACATAAGTGGTCCATATAGTGAACTTGGTGTTGAATTATTCACTTTAGGACACGGAGGACAAGGGGGCACTCTTTACATCTGGAGGAAAAGAGATGCAACAGCTTCAGCCCCGGACCATTTGGCTGGCCAAAGACCAGAGCACTTTTTGCGATTCGGCACTTCGTCGCTTTAACTGACAATTGCCTGGTCATGCGACGTGGCTCCCAAACAAAATTGACTTCCTTTTTTTCCCCACACTTAGAGCTTTCTTTTGGTGGTATCTGATCACCTCTGCGGTTTTTATTTTTTGCGCTATAAACAAAAAAAGAGCGTCAGTTTTGAAAAAAACGCATTATTTTTTACTTTTTGCTATAGTAAATACCCCCAAAAAATATATAAAAAAACATTTTTTTTCCTCAGCTTAGGCCAATACATATTCTTCCACATATTTTTGGTAAAAAAAAATTGCGATAAGCATTTGGTTTGCGCAAAAGTTATAATGTCTACAAAATAGGGGATAGTTTTATGGCATTTTTAGAAATTTTTTTTTTTTTTTACTGGTAATGGCGATAAGCGATTTTTTCATGACTGCAACATTATGGCGGACAGATCGGACACTTTTGGCACTATTTTGGGACCATTCACATTTATACAGCGATCAGTGCGATTAAAAATGCATTGATTACTGTGTAAATGTGACTGGCAGTGAAGGGGTTAACCAGGAGGGGGGCGCTGCAGGGGTTAAGTGTGTCCTAGGGAGTGATTCTAACTGTAGGGGGGATGGGCTACGTGTGAAACGACACTAATCGCCGCTCCCGATCACACGGCGGCAAATTTAAAGGGGCATACCTGTACGCCCATTTGCCTGTCTATGCCATTCTGCTGGCGTAAATGTTCGTGCAGTGGTTGGCAAGCGGTTAATCTACAAATACGGAAAGGTTTCTTCACATTAAGAGCTGTGAAAATGTGCAATTGACTCCCACAAGAGCTGGTTCTGGCCAGCTCAGTAGATTGCTTTAAAAAAGGCCTGGATTCTGTTCTAAATGTACATACTATAACTGGATATTAACATTTTATAGGTAAAGTTGATCCAGGGAAAATCCGATTGCCTCTCGGGGGATCAGGAAGGAATTGTTTCCCCTGCTGGAGCAAATTGGATCATGCTTTGCTGGGATTTTTTTTGCCTTCCTCTGGATCAACTGTGGATATAGCTGCCCTCAAATTTTCCACTCGCTTTTTGCACGTGGAAAATGAGGGCTTGCGAGCTAGGCTGCCTGGTAGTGGGGGGGCGAGCACCGCAGACAGGCGCGGTTGATCGGGAGGTGTTCTCCCAGTGATAGCCCCGGTGTAAGAGAGCATGGAGGAAGAGAGCCACGGGGTCACCGCGAGGTATAGCACGCTGTTACAGCTTACATTCAAATAGCCTCCGCTCTGCTCACCGTCACATACAGCCCCGCCTCCTCCTGACCCCACGCCAGTGATAGACAGAATGCGGGTCCAATGCTAGGATGTGTTCTGTCTATCACAGGCGCAGGGTCAGGAGGAGGCGGGGCTGTATGTGATGGTGAGCAGAGCGGAGGCAATTTCAATGTAAGCTGTAACACTGTGCTATACCACTCGGTGACCCCGTGGCTCTCCTCTTCCTCCAGTCATGATCCGGCCACCCTCTCTCTTCCTCCGCCCTGGCGAGGCTGCAATGTTGGGCACAGTGAGGCTGCAATGTTGGGCACAGTGAGGCTGCAATGTTGGGCACAGTGAGGCTGCAATGTTGGGCACGGTGAGGCTGCAATGGTGGGCACGGTGAGGCTGCAATGGTGGGCACGGTGAGGCTGCAATGGTGGGCACGGTGAGGCTGCAATGGTGGGCACGATGAGGCTGCAATGTGGGGCACAGTGAGGCTGCAATGTGGGGCACAGTGAGGCTGCAATGGTGGGCACGGTGAGGCTGCAATGATGGGCACAGGTCATGCTGCAATGATGGGCACGATGAGGCTGCAATGTGGGGCACAGTGAGGCTGCAATGTGGGGCAGGGTGAGGCTGCAATGTGGGGCAGGGTGAGGCTGCAATGTGGGGCAGGGTGAGGCTGCAATGATGGACACAGTGAGGCTGCAATGTGGGGGCACAGTGAGGCTGCAATGGTGGGCACGGTGAGGCTGCAATGATGGGCTCAGGTCACGCTGCAATGATGGGCTCAGGTCACGCTGCAATGATGGGCACAGGTGAGCCTGCATTGATGGGCTCCTCCTGACCCCACGCCAGTGATAGACAGAATGCGGGTCCAATGCTAGGATGTGTTCTGTCTATCACAGGCGCAGGGTCAGGAGGAGGCGGGGCTGTATGTGATGGTGAGCAGAGCGGAGGCAATTTCAATGTAAGCTGTAACACTGTGCTATACCACTCGGTGACCCCGTGGCTCTCCTCTTCCTCCAGTCATGATCCGGCCACCCTCTCTCTTCCTCCGCCCTGGCGAGGCTGCAATGTTGGGCACAGTGAGGCTGCAATGTTGGGCACAGTGAGGCTGCAATGTTGGGCACGGTGAGGCTGCAATGGTGGGCACGGTGAGGCTGCAATGGTGGGCACGGTGAGGCTGCAATGGTGGGCACGGTGAGGCTGCAATGGTGGGCACGGTGAGGCTGCAATGGTGGGCACGGTGAGGCTGCAATGGTGGGCACGGTGAGGCTGCAATGTGGGGCACAGTGAGGCTGCAATGTGGGGCACAGTGAGGCTGCAATGGTGGGCACGGTGAGGCTGCAATGATGGGCACAGGTCACGCTGCAATGATGGGCACGATGAGGCTGCAATGTGGGGCACAGTGAGGCTGCAATGTGGGGCAGGGTGAGGCTGCAATGTGGGGCAGGGTGAGGCTGCAATGTGGGGCAGGGTGAGGCTGCAATGATGGACACAGTGAGGCTGCAATGTGGGGGCACAGTGAGGCTGCAATGGTGGGCACGGTGAGGCTGCAATGATGGGCTCAGGTCACGCTGCAATGATGGGCTCAGGTCACGCTGCAATGATGGGCACAGGTGAGCCTGCATTGATGGGCAATGGTGAGGCTGTGCTGAGAGGAACTGATACAGTTGTTGTTAATATTTATTTTACTTAATTCTGCATAAAACATTTATTGTCATTTCATGAGATAATTTATAAGGGCGTGATTAGGGGCAGAATTAGGAGCGGGCAAGGTAGGGGTCAGGCGGGGCAACTGGTGGCGAGTAACCCTTGAGGCCTGGCTAGTAGCTCAGGACTTGAAATGTTGAGCCCTGGGTATAGGATTGCGTATATGGGATTGTATGATTCCCCCTCCCCCCTATTATTGTTTGAACTAGATGGACTTTTTTCAACCTGACTAACTATGTAACACTTCCTTTCCTAGACACCTAGGACAGGAAGTGTTACATAGTTAGCCAGGTTGAGAAAAGACACAAGTCCATCTGCTTAACTTTAAGAGAAATAAAGACACCTTTGGACAGCAGCATTGTCAACTTGTGGAGAAGGGTAGTGTTAGATGCACTAGCCAATTTAGAATGAATTGACTTACAAATTAAAGCTTAATTACTAGTTAAACATTTCAGGAAATACAGCAAAGTTTTTTTTTTTTCCTTTTGGGTAGAAAAATAAATAAAAGCACCCATGTCAGAGTTAAATGGTTTGTCACAACCCTTTAAATTACACTTTTGTTGTACAGGTTGGTCTGTTAAAGGAATTTGAACGATAACAATCTTACTGATCAACAGGTGCAAAAAAAAGGGTAACGTGGTTTTGGAAGTAGAGAAGGGTTAGAAATCCAATATTTTGAATCTCTGAATATCAATCATCAATATAAGCATGGAATTTAAAATGAACATCTCAAGCAACCAAGGAAGGTAAAAAAAAACCAAACATATTTTCCTTCACTTCAACAACATCCAATGTAGATTTGCTTTGTTGAGTAATTGTAAGTATCAATGCATGATAGGAGCAGTGTAGACTCGGCAAACATCTAAATAGCCTTTATGTGTACTAGTGCATGATTGTAAGTATCATTGGTTGTAACAAGGTTCTTTTTCATGTGTATATAAAGTAACTAAAAGTGAACATATCTATCATATATTTGTTTAGAAAGTAAAGAGTTTACTGTAATTTAGCCACAAGCAATAAATTTACCATGGTCTCGTTAAAAGATATTGAGCAATACATTAATCTTTTCAGCTGCTGGCAATGTGTTTTCAGTTTTAGCAATGCAATGAAATAGGCTGAATGGCATCCAAGACATCCCCAATACTTTATTAGCTGTAATTTTATTGCTATACTTAGAAAGCATTATCCTTATTCCACCCTTCATGATCATTGGTAGGGCACGGCTCCCTTTATTAAGCAATTCTTGAAGGTTTCTAGCTAAAAGGCACATTACATCTGCTATTTACTTTAATAGCCTGTTCTGTTTTTAGTTTGTGTACATATGATGTGAATACAGGACAGCATTTAGTGCCCCTGTGAAAAGGTGTTGCTTTCTGCATTCAGAACTCTTCCTGACAAGAAGAGCAGTACTTCGGACCATGAGTCCGCAATACTTACTCCCTCTGATTTAATAAGGCTCTGTTCAAATCTTGGGGTTCTGAATCACAGGCAGAATTGCTGCGATTCGACATAGCGGCAAATCACGTGATGCCTGTGCAATCCTCGTCACTTCCAATTGCACTCGATCACGGAACAAGAGCTTCTTTTGAGCAACAGGCGTCCGGTGATTCTGTTTCGATTGTCGCCCGACGAATCGCGTCAAATATGCGCCACAATCGGGGTGCCATTGGAAGTGAAGGGGATCGCACGGGCATCCTGCGATTTGTCACTATTTCGAATCGCAGCGATTCCGTCCACGGTTCGGAACACCAAGATGTGAACGGAGCCTAAGACTAAATGATGATCACTGTATCTTTAGCTACCACAATCTTCAGCTAACACATTTTAAGAGAAATGTCTAGGTCAAGTTCTTTTTATTAGCTGAAAGTTTAGTGTCATCATGGGATAGAAATTGAGTCAGGTTTGCCTATGGTGTGATGTGCAAACTACATGTGCAATGTACATGCATTATCCAACTTCCCTAAGGGAACACCAGTGCCCAACAGGTGCCGATAAATAATAGTTCAACCTACATTATAACATTATATTTATCTTTTACTTTATGTAGAAAACCTTCACTGGACCCTATCTGCCTGAACAACCAAGACCCATCTCTCTGTTACCATTTGCCTCCGAGCTTCTTGAATGCTTTGTCCACAACCGTATGAGTTGCTGCCTCACTGATAACAACCTTCTCGACCCCCTAAAGTCTGGCTTCCGCCTTCAACATTCCACTGAAACTGCCCTACTAAAACTCACTAATAACCTACTAGTTGCTAAAACCAACAACCATTATTCCATGCTCATACTGTTAGACCTTTTTTTTTTGCTGCCTTTGATGCAGTCAACCCACCCACTCCTTCTCAATACACTCCACTCCCTTGGCCTCCATGACTTTGCTCTTTCCTGGTTCTCCCCCTACCTATGTCAGCACACCTTTAGTGTCGCATACAACTCTATTCCCTCCGCTCCTCCTCCATTTTCTGTTGGGATACCCCAAGACCCTGTTCTTGGGCTCCTTCTATTCTCTCTCTCTACACCTCTTCCCTGAGCCAGTTGATAACCTCCCACAGCTTCCAATACCACCTTTACGCCGACAACATTCAGATCTACTCCTCAGCTCAAACCCTCAATCTTTTCACGTATTTCAAATTTACTGAGCGACATATCGGTATGGATGACACCATTTCCTCAAACTCAATGTCTAAAACTGAACTTGTAACATTTCCTCTTCCCTGATCATCACCTTGGAGATTTACCATTGAGGTCAATAGCACAATTGATCCCTCCACACACCAGGGTGCTAGGTGTAATTCTGGACTCTAAACTGTCCTTCAGGCCCCACATCCAATCACGGGCTGAATCTTGCCGCCTTAAAGCCGTAGTAAGCCACATAATGTGCTAGTTTGTATCGCACATCAGCACATTTCTGAAATACTTTAAACAAGAGAGAAGAGCCCGGCAACTCCAAAGTCCTTGATGCAAAAATGTATTGGTTACATAACAGCATAAAAAAGCAAACAGCTGACGCGTTTCATAACAAGTTTACAGTGAACAAGTAAAAACATTTATAGGGAAACGGATACAAAACTCCACCCCTCTCTGAGACACAAAGGAAACGAATGATCTCAATATCCATCAGGACTATGCTCTGTGTCTAAGAGAATCTAAAACCGGGTACGCACTACAGTGTTTTTTTTCCTGCAAACTGTCAGCTCCAGTCAGAAACACTGTACTAACTAGGATTGCACCGATACTAGGCATTTTCACGAGTATCAGTACTCGCGAAAATGCTCCAATACCCAGGGCCGGTGGAAAGATTTTTGTCTACTCAGGCGAAGATGTGTTTTAGTGCCCCCCCTTCCCCCACAAGCAACCTTAATGTCCCCGACCACTGCCAACTGTCCCCACTAGACATGTTTTGTTTTTATTACGACATTTAGATTTACCAAGTGGTGTACACACAAAATATGGTTTAAAATAAAGACCTCAGTTCACCCCAATTCCTGCACCCTCACCTCTCAGATCACTGCAATTCCTGCACCTTCACCCCTCTGTGCCTCCTGCACACCTGTTCTCCACTGTACCAACCTGAATGCCCGTTCCCCCCCCCCCCCCACACACACACACCTGTACCCCACTGTGCCCCACCTGCACACCTGTTCCCCACTGAACACTTTCCACCCCCCTTCTGCACACCTGTTCCCCACTGTACCCCCTGCACACCTGTTCCCACTGCACCATCTTCATTCCTGTTCCCCCCCACTGTACCCCCTGCACACCTGTTCCCACTGCACCATCTTCATTCCTGTTCCCCCCCACTGTACCCCCCCGCCTCCCCGTTCTTCACTGAATCACCCTTAATGCATGACCCCCCCTCTTCCTGCACACCTGTTGCCCACTATACCCCCTGTACCTTCTACATACCTGTTCCCCAGTGTACCTCCTTCATACCTGTTCCCCACTGTGCCCCCCTGCTCCCAATTCCCCAAGTGTACCAAACCCAAACCCCCCCCCCCCCACCTACTTTTCCTAGGTGATCGCTATTTAGTATTGGAGAGTCTTTGCAAAAAAGTATCGGTACTCGTACTCCTGTAAAAAAGTAGTATCGTTGCATCCTTAGTACTAACCATGCGAAGTTATTCCAGCGATTCCCCCCCGCTGAGCTGTTGTGTTTTGACAGGGGGACGGATTTGTTATAAAGTAAGTGCTGTAAACTACTTGAGTAGTAGTGAAAAATTAATATCCTGCATGCTCACGCCTCAGATCACTGTCCCCCCTACAAATCTGTTTCACCACTGTAACCCCCTGCACATCTGCCCCACCACTGAACGGTGTTCAAACCACACGTGAGGTATCGCCATGATCGGTAGAGCGAGAGCATTAATTCTAGCCCTAGACCTCCTCTGTAACTCAAAACATGCAATCTGTAGAATTTTTTAAACGTCACCTATGGAGATTTTTAAGGGTAAAAGTTTGTCACCATTCCACGAGTGGGCGCAATTTTGAAGCGTGACATGTTGAGTATCGATTTATTCGGCGTAACATTTTCTTTCACAATATAAAAAAAAAAATTGGGCTAACTTTACTAATGTCTTATTTTTTAATTCAAAAAAGTGCACTTGTAAGACCACTGCGCAAATACGGTGTGACAGAAAGTATTGCAACGACCACCATTTTATTCTCTAGGGTGTTAGAAAAAATATATGTATAATGTTTGGGAGTTCTGAGTAATTTTCTAGAATAAAAAAAACTGTTTTTAACTTGTAAACTCCAAATCTCAGAAAGAGGTATTAGGGGTGTACTCAATTTTGTTGCCAGCGGTTTAGACATTTACAGCTGTGTGTTGAGTTATTTTGAGGGGACAGTAAATTTACACTGTTATACAAGCTGTACACTCACTACTTGTAGCAAAGTGTAATTTCTTCAGTGTTGTCACATGAAAAGATATAATAAAATATTTCCAAAAATGTGAGGGGTGTACTCACTTTTGTGAGATACTGTATACAGAATTGCGCTAAATACTGAATTATGTAAAGACAGGATAAACTGGTCTAAACCGGAGTGATTCTGTCAAAGAAAGTCCACAAGTGATAAAAATAGTGATAAAATAGTTGGTCTTGAATATTCCTAGTGATGATCTTCACCATTCACCACCTTAAAGTGCATCAGTGCCTCCACCAAAAGCTGAAATACTCCCTTACCAGCTGTTGTGGACCCCTCATTACAGGGGGTCACTTGCGCTTGTGGCTTAAACCCATCCAGGGCCTTTCCCCGAAAAATTAGCTCTTCTACACTGGAACACCACTGGTCACCATGTGGTAAGTATAGATTCTCCAAAAAAAGACAAAAATGCTCCACATAGTATAAAAACCCTTTAAACATTTATTGTAGTAAATAGTATTGCACTTACAGCAATTGCTGAAAAATTGCACCTTAGGTTTGGTGCGTCGGCCGGCACACAATCAAACAAGCCCCCACCAAAAGCTGAAATACTCCCTTACCAGCTGTTGTGGACCGCTCATTACAAGAGGTCACTTGCGCTTGTGGCTTAAACCCAGTCAGGGCCTTTCACCAAATAAGGGAGCTCTCCCGCACTGGAACGCCACTGGTCACTGTGTGGTAAGCATAGATTTTCCAAACAAGACAAAAATGCTCCACATAGTAAAAAACCCTTTAAACGTTTATTGTAGTAAAAAGTATTGCACTTATAGCAATTGCTGAAAAATTGCACCTTAGGTTTGGTGCGTCGGCCGGCACACAATCAAACAAGCCCCTCTTTCTGGGACACGGGGGAGTTGGTGACGTCAGCGCGTTGTTTCGCCCTATGTGTTTGGTCATAGGTTGACGTCGCACAAGGGCACGGGTGGCGCAGGGGCACGGGTCACTGCATTAAGTACAAACACAAATATAGCCAAGCCTCGATTTGAGCCTCAGTCGGCCATATTCGCCTCTCATCCTACGGATAACCAAGCCTCGGTCTGGTCTAATGGAACACAGAGGGGAAATCCGTAACTAGCATTGAATGTACAAATGTTACCACATAATTGTGAAAGACGTGTATAATTCATATAGAATACATAACAGGGCATGTACTTATATTAAATAATTATGAAATTAAAATTGTAAAATTATAACTCAAATGGAAAAATTGGGGACCGCTGTATTATTGTAGTAAGCAGTAACCCCAGCTCACCTACTAATACATTCCAAATAATAAAGGGGCAACCCCTGATAAATTTAACTAAAAAATACCTTCCTAAAATAACTGAAGTGATTAGCTTCACCAGGAAGTGATACATTTCATCCCAAGATGTCACCTACATATCGTTACAAGAGTGACATCTAGTGGATGGTTGAAAAATGGCCCCAAACTAAATTACTTCAATATCATTTAAGGCAGCCCAAGGCTCAGATAGTTACCAGTCAGATGTCCTATTTAAAAACTTTAAACAAACATTTATTATAAATAAATGCTGTACCTATCCATACATCCTATACTCTAGGAGTTATCGATAAATGTCAATATTGACATTCAGGCCAAATGGGATGTATGATTTTATGCTATATACCCAAGCCATCTCTTGCTTTGAAATCTCCCTCACCAAGGAACTACCTCTCCAATGAGGTCTGTACTTATCAATTCCCAAGAAAAGGGTATTAGAAGGATCTTTATTATGCATCACAGCGTAATGTTTGGACACAGTGATTTTTAAATCCCTTTTTAATGTTACGTATATGTTCTTTCAACCTAACCTGTAGGGCCAGTTTAGTCCTGCCCACATATTTAAGCCCACAGGCGCATTGGATCAAATACACCACCCCTGTGATAGAGCACGTAATAAACGTCTCTATCTCAAATGAATGATAAATACTCGTAGAGGTAAAATCATTCACCCTTGCGCTCTTACAGCTATTAAGGGTACACACCTCACATTTTTTACAACGGTAATTTTAGATTTTGAAACAAACAACAATTCTCTCTAGGTGGGTCCTGAACATTCGGGGCTATCCTGTTCCTCAAAGAAGTAGCACCCCTAAAAATAACCTGAGGCTTATCGGGCAAGACAGTGTTCAACACTTGATCATTGTCCAATATATGCCAATGTTTCTGTATCAACCTTTTTATGTTCTGGTGTTGAACAGAAAATGTAGTAATAAAAGGAAGTGAAGCCCTAATATTATCCTTATCCTTCGACCTCTCCTTCAACAGATCCAAACGTATTTTGAAGGGATTCAGGATTGTATCCCTTCTCTAAAAACCTCGTATATAGAACAGTTGCCGGTGTATCAAACTCCTTAACCTCAGTACAGTTGCGTCTAAGTCGCCATGACTCATGGAAACTGTCTAAGGAGATATAGAAGTTCCTGTCAGTGGGCTTGAAGAAGGTAGACGTAACAAATCTGTCTTCCTTAATCTGAATCCTCAAGTCTAAAAAATTAATTTCCTCCTCACTGGCCTCAAAAAATAAAAACAATCCCCCTATTTATGTTATTCAATTGTTCCATAAAAACAAGTAATTCTGATTCGCCACCATCACATAGGAGGAGGACGTCCTCTATATATCATGCCCACAAGGCCACCGGAGGTCTCTGCTAGGCATAGATGACGTCCTCCTCCCACTTGGGCATGAACAGATTTGCCAAACTAGGGTGGCGTATTTTGCCCCCCATGGCCACTCCCCTGTCCTGATGATAGAATTGATTATCGATCCAGAAATAATTATGCGTTGCCACAAATTCCAACAGCTCCATAATAAAATTGAGCTGGAGTCCAGGGAGTCCCGAGTTACGTTCTCAATATAGTTTTACAGCCTCAAGGCCTAAATGATGAGGTATAATTGTGTATAAAGATAAGTCGGCCGTAACCAACCATAACCCTTGGGGCTGAGATTAGACAATAGGTTAATAATCTAGGATGGAAAAGGACCTGGGGGTCCTAGTAGATGATGGGCTCAGCAATGACATGCAATGCCAAGTTGCTGCTAATAAAGCAAACAGAATATTGGCATGCATTAAAAAGGGGATCAACTCCAGAGATAAAACGATAATTCTCCTGCTCTACAAGACTCTGGTCCGGCCACACCTAGAGTATGCTGTCCAGTTCTGGGCACCAGTCCTCAGGAAGGATGTACTGGAAATGGAGCGAGTACAAAGAAGGTCAACAAAGCTAGTAAAGGGTCTGGAGGATATTGGTTATGAAGAAAGGTTGCGAGCACTGAACTTATTCTCTCTGGAGAAGAGACGCTTGAGAGGGGATATGATTTCAATTTACAAATACCGTACTGGTGACCCCCACAATAGGGATAAAACTTTTCCGTGGAAGGGAGTTTAACAAGACTCGTGGCCACTCATTTATTATCAATTAAAAGAAAAGAGGTTTAACCTTAAACTACGTAGAGGGTTCTTTACTGTAAGACCGGCAAGGATGTGAAATTCCCTTCCACAGGCGGTGGTCTCAGCGGGAAGCATCGATAGTTTCAAGAAATTATTAGATAAGTACCTGAACGACCACAACATACAGGGATATACAAGGTAATACTGACATAATCACACACAAAGGTTGGACTTGTGTCTTTTTTCAACCTCACCTACTATGTAACTATGTAACATGCCTAATATCTTTGACATACGATGGCACCATCTGTACCAAAGGTTGGAGATAGTAATCAAAATACTTGCCCACCCGGAACGTAACGGAATCAATACTGCTAACTAAAGGATGGCCTGGGGGACAAGACTAGTTTTTGTGGATTTTGGGTAGATAATAAATTATTGGGGTGCATGGGGCACTTGGTACTAAAAATTACTTACTTTTTATCTATAATAACATGTTGGAATCACCTGTTGGTGATAACTTCTAAGTCCTTCTTATATCTGACAACCAGATCCCTATTCAAAGGGCTATAGGTATCACAATCCCCCACTATGCTATGCATTTCTGCCATATAATCGCGCCTATCTAAAACCACAATCCCACCCCCTTTTTCAGCTGGTCTTATGACTAGCGCTTTATTTTGGCATAAGGATTCTAAACCAATTTCTAAATCCTTCTTTATTTCATATTCTTAACTTTAATCTGGTCCAAATCTCTCAGGACAACATCACAAAAAACTTTTAAGGAGGGAGCTAATTAGAGGTCGACCGATATATCGGCCGATATTTGGCGTTTTTTAATGGTTTTTAATGATAAAAAAGGCCAATTATAACTTAGCGCGACTTGCAAATGACTTCTGTAATAGAAGTCAATGCAAGTTACCTGAAGTCTTCTGTGGAGGACTTGTTTGTTCTCTCTGGGCAGCCTGCCAAGTCTGATAAAAGAACCAAGAAGAGATACAATGTTTCTACTTATCAATGAACTGAACTCTGTGTGTAGGAGTTCTCAGTTTAACCATTTAAAGACTTAATCTTTTCTGACACTTGTTGCTTACAAGTAAAAATCCTGTATTTTCTGCTAGAAAATCATTTAGAACCCCCAAAAATTATATATATATATTTTTTTAGCAGAGACCCTAGGGAATAACATAGCGGTTGTTGCAATATTTTATGTCACACGATATTTGCGCAGCGGTCTTTCAAATGCTATTTTTTTTTTAAAAATACACTAATGAATTAAAAAAAAAACTAAAACAGTAAAGTTAGCCCATTTTTTTTCGTCCAAAAGTTTTGATTACCTGTTTTTGTGTATTTAATATTTAAGATATAGTTTTTTTTTCCTCTAAATTATACAAGTGAACTGATTGGAGGTTTGGTTTGTTTAATAAATGTTTAAATGTAAGAAATTTTCTGTATCACTTATTAATTAAGGCTGCTTTCACACTGGAACGGGCAGGCGTTGACGGTAAAACGCTGCTAGTTTTAGCAGCGCTTTACTGTCATTTTAACGGCGCTATTCGGCTGCTAGCGGGGTGCTTATAACCCAGCTAGCGGCCAATGAAATGCGCCCATGCAGCGCCGCTGCCGAATCGCTCTGCAGGTGCTTCAGCAGCGGTGCGCATTCATTTTAATGGGCAGGAGTGGTGGAGGAGTGGTATACATCGCTCCAAAGATGCTGCTTGCAGGACTTTTTTTTTTTTTTTTTTTAACATCCTGCCAGCGCATCGCCTCAGTGTGAAAGCACTCAGGCTTTCACACTGAGACTGCAGGGGAGCGGTTTTGCAGGCACTTTACAGGCGCCATTTTTAGCCCAAACGCGCCTGAAAAATGCTCCAGTGTTAAAAAGGGGTCTAACTGTTAGATTTTATGAGATGAAAAATCGGCCTAACATATCGGGCCAAAAAAATCGGCATCATATATCGGCCATCGGCCGCCGCGATTTCTAAATATCAGCATTGGCCAGAGAAAAACCCATATCGGTCGACCTCTAGAGCTAATGCACCGGGGGGTTGAACAAAGAGGCATTGGAAAAATTGGAGTGTTTAAATTCTGAGATAACAACTCTGTTTTCTTTGATGGGATTCAACAAGTACCGCTTAATATTGAGTTTCCACACATACTTGTGTACATCCATGTATGTCTGAAACTTGCTCAGTCTCCTAGGCGGGGCAAATTTCAGACCCTTATCCAAAATTATCTTCTCTTGGTCCGTCAAAATTTATTGACTTAAATTATAAATCCCCACCCTTTTTATGTTCTCTTTCATTTTTATTGTACCTGCCTCCCCCCTCTAGTTCCTCTTTGTTCTACTGGCCTCTTTATGCCTTGATTGGGTCTGGGAAAACCCCAACTCGGATTCCCCTGATTAGGGGGTGGTTTGTGATGCTGACCAGCTCCACTTCCCTTATAAAAATGGTTAGATCCATTGGGGTCATGTTGGTATGTCCCTGGGTGCCCATTGGTAATTTTGACCATTATGCTACTCATTTTTGGGTCTAAAGCTATTAGGAGGGACTTGTCCATCCTGCAAGGGGAAAAAACTATTTTGGGTGGGAACACCATAACCATAATCCATGTTATTACTTCTCCTTCCTTGGTGATATGGTATAGCATGCTAGTCCCAACTTTGTCCTCATATAGGGGGTCCTAGTCTATACTGATTTTGAGGACCACTCCAAGAATTATTCCTATTCTGTCCCCTAAATAGGGACTTCTGGGGAGGAGGATTTTTGTCTTTTCTTTGTGGTTTAGGGTTACCTTGGGGTGGGCACTTGCGGCAGACTGGTAAGAGACTAGTTTTGACCCTGGTGTAATAGGGTTCATTCCCGGTGCGTAAGCCCTCACCTTGGATGATCCCCTCCATCACTTAATTTTCCTCAAAAGATTCAGATGCAAGTAAACCTTAGGATGAGATACAAATATGGCCGGCTGAGGCTCAGATCGAGACTTGGCTATACTTGTGTTTGTATTTAATGTGGTGACTTTAATGCGGTGCCCCTGGACGCTGTCAACCTATGATGAAGCGCATATGGCGGAGCGACGTGCTGACATCACCAACTCCCACGTGTCGTGGAAGTATGGGCTTGTTTGGTTGTGTGCTGACTGACACACCAAACCTAAGGCGCAATTTTTCAGCCATTGCTGTAAGTGCAATACTATTTACTACAATAAATGTTTAAAGGGTTTTTATACTATGTGGAGCATTTTTGTCTTTTTTGGAGAATCTATACTTACTACATGGTGACCAGTGGTGTTCCAGTGTAGAAGAGCTAATTTTTCGGGGAAAGGCCCTGGCTGGGTTTAAGCCACAAGCGCAAGTGACCCCCTTTAATGTGGGGTCCACAACAGCTGGTAAGCGAGTATTACAGCTTTTGGTGGAGGCACTGATGAACTTTAAGGTGGTGAATGGTGAAGATCATCACTAGGAATATTCAAGACCAACTGTTTTATCACAATTTTTATCACTTGTGGACTTTCTGTGACAGAATCACTCTGGTTTAGACCAGTTTATTCTGTCTTTACATCATTCATTATTTAGCGCGATTTTGTATATGTGTATGTATACAGTTGTGCTCATAAGTTTACCTACCCTGGCAGAATTTATGATGTCTTGGCCATTTTTCTGAGAATATGAATGATAACACAAAAACTTTTCTTTCACTCATGGTTAGTGTTTGGCTAAAGCCATTTATTATCAATCAACTGTGTTTACTCTTTTTAAATCATTATCACAACAGAAACTACCCAAATGACCCTGATCAAAAGTTTACATACCCTAATTCTTAATACCGTGTATTGCCCCCTTTAACATCAATGACAGCTTGAAGTCTTTTGTGGTATTTGTGGATAAGGCTCTTTATCTTCTCAAATGGTAAAGCTGCCCATTCCTCTTGGCAAAAAGCCTCCAGTTCCTGTAAATTCTTGGGCTGTCTTGCATCAACTGCATGTTTGAGATCTCCTCAGAGTGGCTCAATGATATTGAGGTCAGGAGACTGAGGTGGAAACTCCAGAACCTTCAATTTTTTCTGCTGTAGCCAATGACAGGTCGACTTGGCCTTGTGTTTTGAGTCATTGTCATGTTGAAATGTCCAAGTACGTCCCATGTGCAGCTTCCTGGCTGATGAATGCAAAATGTTCCTCCAGTATTTTTTTGATAACATACTGCATTCATCTTGCCATCAATTTTGACCAAATTTCCTGTGCCTTTGTAGCTCACACATCCCCAAAACATCAGTGATCCACCTCTGTACCTTCCATCATAGGCCTGGTTGATTGCTCTCCAAATGTAGCATTTATGGTTGTGGCCAAAAAGCTCAATTTTGGTCTCATCATTCCAAATGACTTTGCCAGAAAGTTTGAGGCTTATCTCTGTGCTGTTTGGCGTATTGTAAGCGGGGATACTTTGTGGCATCTGCGTAGTAATGGCTTTCTTCTGGCGACTCAACCATGCAGCCCATCTTTCTTCAAGTGCCTCCTTATTGTGCATCTTGAAACAGCCACACCACATGTTTTCAGAGTCCTGTATTTCACCTGAAGTAATTTGTGGGTTTTTCTCTCCATCTTGAACAATTTTCCTGGCAGTTGTGGCTGAAATTTTTAGGTGGTCTACCTGACCATGGTTTGGTTTCAACAGAACCCCTCATTTTCCACTTCTTGATTAGAGTTTGAACACTGCTGATTGGCATTCTCAATTCCTTGGTTATCTTTTTATATCCCTTTCCGGTTTTATACAGTTCAACTACCTTTTCCCGCAGATCCTTTGACAATTCAATTACAAGCAAATAGATCACAGGTGAGGATGGTTACCTTTAATAGCCATTCAAACCCCTTTGTGTCAACTTGTGTGCATGTTATCAGGGCCAAAATTACCAGGGTATGTAAACTTTTGATCAGGGTTATTTGGGTAGTTTCTGTTGTGATTATGATTTAAAAAGAGTAAACACAGTTGATTGATATTAAATGGCTTCAGCCATGAGTTAAAGAAATGTTTTTCGTGTTATCATTCATATTCTCTGAAAAATGGCCAAGAAATCATAAATTCTGCCAGGATATGTAAACTTAAGAGCACAACTGTGTGCGCGTGTGTGTGCGCGCGTGTGTGCGCGCGTGTGTGTGTGTGTGTGTGTGTGTGTGTGTGTGTGTGTGTGTGTGTGTGTGTGTGTGTGTGTGTATATGTATATATATATATTTATTTAGGACACATAAGGGGTTATTTACTAAAACTGGTGCAACTCTGTAAAGAAACCAATCAACTTCCAGGTTTTATTGCCAAAGCTTTTTTGAACAAGCTGAAGTTAAAAGTTAAAAGCTGATTGGTTACTATGCACAGCTGTACCAGATTCTGAGTGCTCCAGTTTTTAGCGCTTTAAGATAAGAAGGTTTGTTGTCACATTTTGCTGTAAGACTTGTACTTTTGTTTTGAAGTTAAACTCTAGCTACAAATGAATGCTGCCTTGCTATCATTACTACGTTATTAAATGTATTTTTAAATATAAGCAGTGCAAGTACCTGAATTTGTAGTCACCCCTGTACAGTGGAATCTTGGATTACGAGCATAATACAATCCAGGAGAATGCTTGTAATCCAAAAAATCCAAAGCACTTGCATATCAAAGCAGGTTTCCCCATAAAAGTCAATGGAAATGAAGATAATTTGTTCCACATTGACTTCTATTGCATGAAATACTGCATGTGGCCAGAAATGGGGGGGGGGGCACCGGAGAGACTCAGTAATACTCGGAGACAGCGCGGATGCTCTCGGAATCCCTTGGAAAGGCTCAGGAACTGAGTATTTCCGAGTGTTTCTGAGTATTTCCGAACGGCTCTGAGTGTCACCGGCACCCCTGCACCTCTTGCCAAATGCGGTACAGCACACTGCAGAAGTTTGACTCCTGCTCGTTTTGCAAGACAACACTCTCAAACCGAGTCAGGATTTTTAAAAAATAATAGCTCGTATTACGAAACGCTCGTTAACCGCATTACTCGCAATCAGAGGCTCCCCTGTAGTACCCTTTTAGAAGCTTGAGTGTGAAAGGAAGAAGCAGTGCAAGGAAACAATCATGTCATGTGCTGACAAGAAGTATACTGGCAGCAAGAGAAACCTGAGTGACAGAGAAATGAGCTCATCACTATTCTGCTGCTGGGGTTCTGCTTTAAACATAACTGTTTGGTAATCCTTGTCATTTGGGGCTCATTTATGAAATCCAGAATAAATAAAACAATCTGCTGTCCACAGATAAAATCAAACACTAATGCTTTTTGTTAACTTTCTTCTAGAAAAAATAAATAACTGGTTGCTATCTGCAAAGCTCCTAAAGGCATGACTGTCTTCAGTATTCTTACATCCACTATACATGTTCACTTTTATCAGGCCTGGGACCACCACAATTTGTGCATTCTGACACAGCTTAAAGGATAGGTTAACCTTTGGTAACATGTTACACGTTCCACCCATTTTTAGGGTGAAACATGTAACATGTTCCCACTCCTGCAGCCACTGCCTGCTCCTCTGCCTCTCGTGACAGCAAGTGGGGGATCTTTTTCTCCCGCTTGCTGTCAATATTAAAAAAAAACAAAAAATGCTGTCACTATTTTAAAAAAGACAAAAACAGAAAAAAAACTGTGTACAGATTGCCTTCAGTTTGCCATATTTAATAGAATTTTGCAGAAAATGACAGAGCTGCAGTTTACAATTGGGCTTATACAGGAATTGGAATAGCCTTGCATTATAAAATTGACTCACCTATGAAGATTTATATTTGACCTTATTACCTTAACTTGCCCTATATGAAGATAATTTTAGGCCCTAAGTGTAACACATGCTTTCTT
The DNA here is from genome assembly GCA_037952925.1 of Lithobates clamitans. Lineage (NCBI taxonomy): Eukaryota > Metazoa > Chordata > Amphibia > Anura > Ranidae > Lithobates > Lithobates clamitans. The sequence goes on along the minus strand of JBBGZY010001024.1, from coordinate 2,311,012 downwards.
CTGGGTGTGCATAACAGATCACGTCACAAAGCCTGAAAGAAAATATCTACATGACTTTGATACTGTGATAGTTAAAATGCATTTCCATTTTTGCAGTCAAATTTAAGAAAAGCCCACTATATGTTTGTTTCCATTTACAAAGCACACCTTATAAATATAAATATAAATATATATGGGGTCTGACTTGAGTCCAAGTATCATTAAAATACTATAGAGAAGCCTAACCTTTAGTCCTTAAGCTGGCCATAGATGATACGATTTTCTTTCCTGCAACCACGGAATGCAGGAAAGAAAATAGCTTGATTCCCCCAATAACACGGTTAGTGTTGATAGGTGTATCCCACCCATGGAGCTATTGTGTTCTCCCGGCCTGAGGGGGTGGCACCCTGGATAGCCGTCCCTTTTGGGAACAGAAGGAGGGAACTAATGCACAAAACCAAAGTGCGCTGAAGCAATTATAAACAAAGAGATCAAAGAAGCCGCCAAACATAAAAAAGTGTCCCCACACAGAAAAAACAATATGATTATAAAAGATAAGTGGCGCTAACTAAAGTGCATGAAAAGATCATAAATAATGTGATTAAACATAAAAATAATGACAATTCTTTGGTGTGACATCTATACACTAACAAAATCAAAGTGATAAAAGAATCCAATAAGAGTGCATAAGTCCAATAATACTCTAAAAGTGCATAAAGATGAAAAAAATCACAAAAAACAAAAAAATGTAAAAAGTCGCATATAATGAATAAAATCGCATAAAGTGCAACAAAGATCCAATATGAAAGCATATGTCCAATACTACTCTAAAAGTGCATAAGAGTGAAAGAAATCACAAAAAAACAAAAAATTGGAAAAAAAATCGCATAAAGTGAAAAAAGTCGCATATAATGATAAAATTTGCATTAAGTGCAAAATAGTGAAAAAATGCTATAAAAATAGACAAAAATGCATAATCCAACAAGTGCAATAGGATTCCAAATGGATTCCATTCCAATGTGCAGAAAATGATCGGTTTCAGATTCCTCCAATTATCGGCAATCCGTGGTGCGCCACACGTTTCCCCCAGCCTCTAACCTCTAGTAAAGACCCCTACGGGTCAAGTTGAGCCTGCAGTCTGGAAGCAGATGAGAACCAACGGTCGATCGATCCCCTTCGATCGTCACAGCACTTGGCGGGTCTCTGGTGGAAGGCTTCAAGCTCGGCAGGAGGGTGGAGGCATGCAATAAAAAGGAGTATCCCCATCGTGTAGTATTCAACACAGTTCTATTAACCACAACGTAGTAACTTACATTTAAAATCAGGATAAACAGCACAGAGCACAGTATTTCCAGTCTTGGCCGCGGCCGGAAGTGATGACACCTGACTCCTCTCTGACGCGTCACTGCTCACGTGACTTCATCAAAGGGTGATGGAGTCAGGTGCCAATTTTATATGGTCCATTCCATTAGCAGAGCAGATGAATAGGTAATTAGGTAATTAGTCTATCCTCACTAAAGTGAATAGTAGGGATATCTCAACAGAATCTGGATAATTGTAATGGATAAACCTTCTAGTAAAAAAGTCTAATTAAAAATAGATAACATAAAGAAGATAAAAATGATAAAGCTTATGTAAAATCCCCACAGGACAGCGCCATCTGGTGGTAGTCGGTCGCTGTTGGGAGAACACAGTGATTATTGCTAGCGGCTGTAGCCGCTGGCAATAATCGCATCCTAAAAATCCGACATGCTGGTTGTATCAATCAACAAGTCGATCAACTTGGGTACAGTCAGCCTTTGCATACATGATTTGAATCTCAGCTGGTCCCTGTTGAACTGGCAGAGATTCGAACCGTCTATGGCTGGATTTAGTTTAGACAGGCAGTGTTCAAATATAGTACAACTGATGGGATAATATCTGGCTGCACAGTACAGACAGGGTTAATTATGGCAAACCTCTTCCCAGCCCCTCAATAGATCAAATTGTATGCAACCAGGGTGCCCATACATGGATCGAAATTCGGCTGGTTCCTGCTCAACCAGACAAGTTTTGATCTGTGAATGGCTGGCCTAAATCTTTATTTATTGTGCTTTATTTTCAAAATCAGTCCTGTTGCCTATTTGTACCTGTGCTAATGCTTTCATGTTACTTCAGTCGAATTTCTTTAGTGCTGATAAATATTCAGAATACTACAACACAGTATTTATCAGCTGTGAAGATATGTGCTCTTTTGTTCTTTCAGTGTAAACATAAACTACACACTAACTTTATCTTTGTTTACTGTTGTTTTTTTTTGTAATTATTGCATTGGCCACAGATCAATACAGCAGCCTGGATTCATTTCTCAGGAAAGTAGAAAATAGAGTGTGTTTCTACCATTTTTTATGTGGGCTTTATGTTCTCGGCACTGTGATATTGTTTTGTGGTTTGGCAAAAATAATACTCCTTCTAAGGCCTAATGTACACTAGGCTCTGACAGTAGAAAAGCAGCAGTAAAAACACGTCAAGTACGTTTAGGCGCAGCTAGACGTTTATTTAATTGGCCACAATATTTATTTATTCTGGCCATTGAAATGAGTAAATGCTCAAGCACTAAATGCGCCTTGCATTTAGGCAAGTTTAGATACGTTTACACACATTTAGGCGCGTTGGGCATTTTTCTCTTACGTTCATTGACAGACACAGCTCTTTGAATCTTGACTATAGGGCTATATCGCCACCTACAGGAGTAGGAAACTAGGCAGAAAAGAAATACAGCATGGCCTATGGGCAGTCCTAGCTGGTATAAACCCCCTCTCTTTTATAGGCAATCCAGCTCTTTCTGCCTAGAGTCAGGAGTAAGGACCTAGTTCCGTGAGGGGACCTCTGGTTCCACAAGTTTTTTTTTTCTATTTTCCTTTTTCTTTTCCTACGTTTTTTTTCCTGCAGAGATCTTCAATCAACAGCCGGGCGGGCAACAGGCTGGATAATATAGCCTGGCCAGTGAGCCCGTGCAGACCTTTAGCTATGCACTGGGTTGGCCGCGACATGCCTCATCCTGGACTGAGGTGGCCGGCGAGTTAAACGTCTCGCGTGAGCACGTACAGTTGTGCTCAAAAGCTTACATACCCTGGCAGAATTTATGATTTCTTGACCATTTTTTAAAGAATATGAATAACACAAAAACATTTCTTTCACTCATGGTTAGTGTTTGGCTGAAGCCATTTATTATCAATCAACTGTGTTTACTTATTAAATCATAATGAAAACAGAAACTACCCAAATGACCCTGATCAAAAGTTTACATACCCTGGTGATTTTGGCCTGATAACATGCACACAAGTTGACACAAAGGGGTTTGAATGGCTATTAAAGATAACCACCCTCACCTGTGATCTGTTTGCTTGTAATTTAGTGTGTGTGTGTATAAAAGGTCAATGAGTTTCTGGACTCCTGACAGACCCATGCATCTTTCATCCAGTGCTGCACTGACATTTCTGGTTTATGAGTCATGGAGAAAGCAAGAATTGTCAAATGATCTGCAGGAAAAGGTAGTTGAACTGTATAAAACAGGAAAGGGATATAAAAAGATAACCAAGGAATTGAGAAAGCCAATCAGCAGTGTTCAAACTCTAATCAAGAAGTGGAAAATTAGGGGATCTGTTGAAACCAAACCACGGTCAGGTAGACTAACTGAAATTTCAGCCACAACTGGCAAGAAAATTGTTCGTGATGCAAAAACTTCAGTGGAAATACGGGACTCCCTGAAAACATGTGGTGTGGCTGTTTCAAGATACACAATAAGGAGGCACTTGAAGAAAGATAGGCTGCATGGGAGAGTCGCCAGAAGAAAGCCATTGCTACGCAAATGCCACAAAGTATCCCGCTTACAGTACGCCAATAAGCACAGAGACAAGCCTTAAACCTTCTGGCACAAAGTCATTTGGAGTGATGAGACCAAAATTGAGCTTCTTGGCAACCATAAACTCTTTATTTGGAGGGGAGTCAACAAGGCCTATGACGAAAAGGTACACCATTCCTACTGTGAAACATGGAGGTGGATCGATGATTTTTTGGGGATGTGTGAGCTACAAAGGCACAGGAAATTTGGTCTAAATTGATGGCAAGATGAATGCAGTATGTTATCAAAAAATACTGGAGGAACATTTGAATTCATCAGCCAGGAAGCTGCGCATGGGACGTACTTGGACATTCCAACATGACAATGACTCAAAACACAAGGCCAAGTCGACCTGTCATTGGCTACAGCAGAATAAAGTGAAGGTTCTGGAGTGGCCATCTCAGTTTCCTAACCTCAATATGACTGAGACACTCTGAGGAGATCTCAAATGTGCAGTTCATGTAAGACAGCCCAAGAATTTACAGGAACTGGAGGCTTTTTGCCAAAAGAAATGGGCAGCTTTCCATCTGAGATGATAAAGAGCCTCATCCACAAATACCACAAAAGACTTCAAGCTGCCATTGATGTTAAAGGGGGCAATACACGGTATTGAGAACTGGGGTATGTAAACTTTTGATCAGGGTCATTTGGGTAGTTACTGTTTTCATTATGATTTAAAAAGAGTAAACACAGTTGAATGGTAATAAATGGCTTCAGTCAAACACTAACCGTGAGTGAAAGAAAAGTTTTTGTGTTATCATTCATATTCTCAGAAAAATGGCCAAGAAATCATAAATTCTACCAGGGTATGTAAACTTATGAACACAACCAGGCTCCTGATGTCCGTGTCACAGCGCTACCCTGGCCAACAACCCCCCCATTTTGGTGGTGAGGTGGAACTGTTTCGGGAATGTTACCCGCAACCTCCGTGCATCGGTAAGTAGATGCCCCTTCCTGGGTGCGTGTGGGGCACGGGTACTCCCCAGGGTGGATGGTCCCTTTGGAGTTCCCTTCCAGGATCTGTCACCCCCCTCCCCCTATACCTTCTGGGATGAAGTGGTGTGGGGTTGGGTATCCTGTTTTCCTGACCCCCCCCAAGCTCCAAGTATCCTGGGGTGTGCTATTGGGACGCCAAGCTGCATGTGCTAGGGTCTTTTCTCCCTTCCCCCTTTTCTGGTGGCCGTATCATTCCTCAGATAGATGGCAGCACCCAGATCAAGGTCAAAGGGGGTCATTTCATGCACGGCTGTGTAGCTTCCTCCCCTCTTCCTGGGCTGCTGTCAGGACAAGCTGCTGTGGGAGCTATGTTGGGCGGGTATTGCCTCCCGCCTTTCATGACAGGCTTGGTGGCTCACTGGTGCAGGAGGGTGGGATTGTCTGGCTCCCTGCCTTGCCCAGGAAATGCTTTTTGCCCCCACCACACGCGGTCAGGCTCCCCACTAATTTAGGCCACGATTTTCGTGGACTCGGGTCTGATTCATGGAGGTGCTGCCATGTTTGATGTGGGCAGCAGCCCACTCTGCAGTCCAGCGTGCTTGTAAGCTGGTGCCCTCCCACTGATGGGTGGTACTGTTGGGTGGCAGCTGTACAGGGCGGGTGTTCCATGTTGCCGGGACTTTTACCTCACCCCTCCCGCTCTCTCCAGTGGCGCGATCATCCGTGGCTGTGGATGGGGCGAGTCTCCCCTGTGGCACTATGCCAGCGTTCTGTCAGGTGGCGGTTCCCGTGGGTGATCGGTACTCTGCCTGCGGCTGTTGCAGCGCTTGAAAGAAGAAGCAGGGTTTTTTCCTAAATACAGTGCACCCCCCTCCTCAATGTTGGGTGCATTGTACTAAAGGTGCTGGGGTTACCTTAGTCGCAGTGTCAGCACAAGGAGGGGGGCGCTCCGGGCCCTGTCAATGCGGGTATCTCCCACACCCCCCGCTCCCCCCTTCCGTTATATTGGTTGGCATAACCTTTTGCGGTGGGCGGACGCAGTCTTCGGCATAATGCCCAGCACTGGTGGTTCTGCTCTGCAGTTTAGCAGTGGCAGGGATGGGTGTTGGGTTGGCATAGTTTTGAGTCTCTGCAGCCCCTGTCTGTGGTTGACTTTTCTCCCATGAGAGTAGTTGCTGCCCCTTCTTCACTCCCATGCAAACCTATGGGCTGGTGGCACACTGGTTCCCCTGGCAACACCTCAGGGGTTCACGGTTCAGTAGCTGTCGCCCTTGGGATGCATGAGTCAGCTGGGCAGTTTTTGGATCCCCCATGTTTGATGTATTTGTCTATAGCTGGGTAAAAGCGGCCCTTTGTGATTCCGCTGCGCTTTGTGGTACGTTATCCTGTGAGGTGGACCGCTCCTCCCGTGGTGGATCCTCCCATTTCTTGGATAAATAAAGCCACCATGCTGCTGGCTGAGGAGCTTCTCTCCTTTAAGAGTTCTGGGGCCGCAGGGCACAATCAGTCACCAGTTTGTTTACCTTGCATGGTCGCCATTCCATCCTTTGTTGGCCATGGCCCGTGCTCAGACACGTGGGCCAAGCTCCAGGAACAAAGTTTGAGCACAGGATATGTGGGTCAGGTATATGTGGCTCTGGCAGTCCAATTGGTCCAGTCCCCGAAGTACGTACGCAAGGCATCGTTGGGTGCTACTCTGATCCTTCCATACTCTCCGTCTTGACGGTGGGAGTTCGGTTCAGGCTGAGCTACTGACTAGACTTCTGAATGGGCCCGACGGGCCTGCACTTCCAGGGGGGTTTTCACCTTTTTTGCTCCCTTGGACAGTTTCGGCAAGAATCTCATGGGTGCAAAGCGTAATATCCTCCCACAGACTTAGAATAGGAAGGAATCTCGTTGCCTCAGGCTCCTCTGACAAGGGTTCCCAGTCTTTCTAGGCCCCCACAGATGAGGCAAGGTGCTCCTGGATCCTTAAATCCACCATTCCTGCGGATTAGTCAATTTCAGCATGCAGGTTTATCCCACCTGTTTCCGTAGTGGGGGTTGTCTTTGCTGGTTTTTGGGCCGTTGACTTTGCTTCTTCCAACTGGTAGATCTGTGAACTGTTTGTGTCCGGTTAGGATATAAGTTTCATCCTTGTCCACCAGGCACATTCTTCGCTTAAATTATCATCTTCCGCCTTCGTGTCCTTGGGTGCAGTGCTATGCTGGACCTACCTTGCCAGGCAATAATTATCTGTGTACCTGACACCTTAAAAGCTGGGGTTTGCCTGATCCTGGACCAGTAGGCATTGACTTGTCTGTGGGGGTTCTGTGGCCTCTCTTTCTCTAGGGTTTTTTTCTGGCATACTTAGACATCGCAAATGCTTACCTGCACGTTCCCATGTGCGAGAGACATTAGCGGTTCTTGTGCTTTGGGGATACCCGTTATGAAATTGTGGCACTCTCCTTCGGGCTGGTCGACTCCAAGAGTGTTAACCAAGGGTTGGCTCTGGTCCTCACGTCGCTTAGACAACGGGGGAATGCCATGACTAGTTGTTTGTATGACCTGCTCCTGCGGGAGGTCTCCCAGGTTGCACTGATGGGCTACATCGAAATTGCGATATTCTCCCTGCAGGAATTTTAAATGAGTCTTAACTCCAGAGGTTTCAGACTGTGGTCCAACTACTCTTGTCCTGCATCTGTCCTACTGCAGTCTTGCATGCAGACTCTGGATCTTGTGGTGTCCACCTTTGCGGCGGTCCCGTAGTGGCAGTGTTGCGCAGTGCAATATGTGAGTTCTGCAGAAGGAAATCCTGCCCAACAGGGACATATCTATGGCTGCCCCAGACATCCAGAGTTGTCCGGAATGGTCGTCGAGGGCCCCCCTCCTAGGGTGTTTTTGGTTCCCTGCCCTGTAACCTGGGAAATCCATTCTTCCTCTGCACCGGATAGGCATCATGTCTGATGCCAGTCTGTTTGACTGGGGAGTAGTCCTATGTTTAGGTTGGCTTAAGCCACTGGTCTCTGAGGAAGTTTGCTTACCCGATGTAGGTTGAACTTGATAGACTTGTGTCTTTTTTCAACCTCACCTACTATGTAACTATGATGTCCCGGAGCTGTGAGCGATATGGTTGTCTCTGGTGCACTGGACAAACATCTCTAGGGGCACTTGATAAGGGTTCAACTGCCAGGGAAGCACAAGAAATAAGGCAGCGGTTTCCTTTTTCTTGCGATGGGTGGAACAACACGTTCTGGCCCTCTCCACCGTGCACATTCCCGGTGCTGAGAATGGCAGACAAGTTGTTTCAGTTGTCCGACGCTGGATTAGGGAAAGTGATCCCTGCAGCCAGTTGTGGTTAATCAGATCTGCCTAACCGGAAGAACCGCGGACATGGATGTTCTGGTGTCCTACCTCATCAGGCAGGTGTCGTGGTTATGGGGTCAGTGCGGGACCCCTTGGTGGATGCAGCAGAGATGCTGGTGGGCATCGTGGGCCAGTATCGTTCATTTATGCCTTTTCCTCCTCTCAAATCTGCTTCCTTGCCTGCTGCACAGGATTGCAGGCTGCAGACCAAAGGGATTTTGGTATTTTTAGTAGCTCTAGGCTGGTATGTGATACTCCGTCATTGTGCAGCTGGTCAGCCGCCCCCTGGTGGTTGCCTCTCCCCTTCACCACCCACCATTTCCGCCTCTGGATCTGCTGGCACGGCTCTTGAAAGCCTAAAAGATAATAAACAGGGGGTTGTTAGATTTTGTTTTTCCGTGATTTTAGAGGCTCACGAGTCTGCCTCTTGGTCATAATATCATCACTCCTAGATGACTTAAATTGCCTGGTGCAAGGCTTTGGGTGTCCACCCACGTCCCTTTTCACTGGCCCGGGTGTTGTCCTTTACTCCGCCATTGAACAAAAAATTGCCTTGAGTGCCATTGGTGGTCAAGTTTCTGCCCCCACTGTCTTTTCTTTGAACGTCCCTTGGCCACGTACTTCCTGCTTGCACTTTTCTTCAAGGGGCTTGTTGTCTGGCACATTGCTTCACCAGTGTTCCCAGAGCCTGGGGTGTTCACCTGCTGGTTATCCTGGGACCTTCTGCTGCTGCATATCATTATTCCTGGAAAGCTGTGATACACTGGGACCTCCTGATACCGGATCACCTGCTTCATACATCCATGTTATGCTTCTTCTTATCCTTGATTCTGTAAGTGTTTTTAATCATGTTTGGGGATATTATAAGTTTTAATTTTATTATAGTTAAATGAGTGTTGGTCAACTTTTTTCAATTTTTATTTTGTGCCACTTATAGCAGCAAGACTTTTCTGTGTATCCCTGATGTACTTGCATTTCTGTTACATTTTTATAAATGTTTTCCAAGCAAATGAGGTATTAATAAATGCATCTTTTAAAAACCATTCTCTTTCTCGTCCATTGAGCCAGACAGGAATTTTGGAGATTTAGGTTATACTGCCACCTACAAGTGAAATGGACACTGGCAACAAAAAACAGCTATTTTGTTAGTGCCCTTAGGAGAATAGACATGTTTTCTTAAGCTCGGATGTTTTATTTATTTGGAACATTTTTTTTTCTATTAATAACAGCTGCTACTAGATTAATGCCGGATATGTTAAATGCTGCATGTCTCTTAATTCAATCAACCAGAGCAGGTTTTCCGAGTTTTATATTGGTGTTTTCTGTGGCAGCCCAGAATTTCTGGAAGGTCCTCCAGCAATCTACAGCTTTTGATCGACTATGGTAAGGGCCAGTTACAGAAGTCATAGATAGCTCTCCAGTTAGTCAAACAGTGCAGGGGCCTGGTTCATTATCTATACCAGTGTTCTCTTTGCGACGGTTCTGCAGTCAAAAATGACTACTTGTCTGTGTTTCAGTTCACTATTTAGGTCAAGTCAGTATTGTCTGGGGTTTTCTATGGAGTTTTGTGCAGAGCTGAGGCAGTTTTCCTGTCCCACCTCTGCAAAGCATATTTATAAGTAGCTAGCAGACTTATGCTGGGTTATGATTTCCTCTGTTTGGTACAGCGGGTATTTACTACCTATACGGCTGTAGGTGAATGGCTGTTTTGTGCGCCGTTAAAGAAGATCTATCTATCATGTTGCTAGATGCTTTCTAACCATAGCTATGAGTTTGAACTATAACCCCCCCCCCCGCCACAGCTGATCCACCAACAGCTCAGAATAATAATGGCAGCTTGTCTCAGCTGTGAGCGCTTTCCCAAGATAGGCAGCGGCAGGAGAAATTCAGAGGCCAAAGCCTCGTACACACGATCAGATTTTTCGCAGACAAAGCATCAGACTTTTGTCCGAAGGGTGTGTGCCGTGAACTTGTCTTGCATACAAATGGTACACAATTGTCAGCCAACAAACACGAACGTAGTGACGTACTACCTGGAATTTCAGCTCTTGAACGCCATCCTTTGGACACCTTCTGCTAATGTCGTGTTTGGTGAGCATTGATTCCGAGTATGCGTGTTTGTACTTTGAACTTTTGTGTGACGGACTTGTGTACACATGATAGGAAAATCTAACAACAGACCGTTGTCCGCTGAAAATTTACTAGCCTGCCATCCAACATTTGTTGGCAGAAAGTTGGCCAACAATTGTCTGATGGAGCGTACTAACGGTCGGATTTTAGGCAAACAGTCTGTCATCACACAATTCCCTGCAGAAAATGCGATCGTGTGTACGAGGCTTAAAACTCTCTCTCCCTTCCTCTGTATTTCTATTGCCTCTGCTTGCCTTGGGGATGTGCTCACAGCTGAGACATGGTGCCATTATGAAGCAGACATCTCCTTCCAAGCAGTTGTCAGATTGGCCGCTACAGGAGGGGTGCAGGTCAGACCTCATAGCTTGAATTAGACAGTACCTAGCAACATTTGGAAAAGTAATCATGTGGGACAGAACGGTATAAAAGAGAGCTGTTACTTTGAAAGAAAGGTAATTTCATCAGTCTGCTGATTCTTCTTAAAATTTTGTCTCCTTACCTGATAGACGGGGCTTTGTTAAGGCAGGTACACACCTCCTGAAAGTTGGCTGGTTCGGCAGGAACCGGCTGACTTTCGGTACCTGTGTACTCACTGTGAACAGAAAGAAGGGGGGAAAAAAGGTTGGGATTTTATATGAGGCCTGGGCATCCGCCGTAGAATGCCTCTATCCCTGTTAAATTGAAAAAGGAGGAGAGGTTTGAGACTTTATATGAAGTATGCGGCCGAGATAAACAACATGAACAGAGATTGACTAGTGGACATTTAATAATATATAACCCAATTACATAGTGTATGGCATGTACTTAGTAACATAACATGAACCAATCACTGTAAACAGAAGCTGGTCTGTCGAACGATCATGCTGGAAAACAGCATTTGATGCAGCCAGTAGCTGCAAGCACTGATCTGTGTATTCTGGACTCCCCCTGTCAGAATACAACATCACAGCAGGAAAGATCCCTGCATCAACATTGTTTGTGTTGATGCAGGGATCTGTCAGTTTTTTTTCGTTCAACCCGCTGGTTGAATGGACAAATACTATGTGTGTTTGTGTGTGTACCCAACTTAAAAAATCAGAACTAGACAGACAAAAAATACACTACTGTACAAAAGTTTTAGGCAGGTAAAAAAACAATCTGTAAATTAGGAATGTTTTCAGAAATAAAAGCGTTACTATTTTCTTTTTCAAAAAATTAAATGGAAAGTAAATGAACAGAGCAGTACAATGAGTGTCTGCAGGCAACAATGAAGCATAGTGGAGGTTCATTGTAAGATTTGGGGCTGCATTTCTGCAAATAGAGTTTGAGATTTGATCAGGATCAATGGTGACCTCAATGCTGAGAAATACCTAACCATCATGCCATACCATCAGGGAGGCGTGTGATTGGCCTGAAATTTATTCTACAGCAGGCCAATGCCATTAAGAGCAAGGACTTCTGAAAGTGATGGTTTGGCCCCCTTGAGCCCTAATCTCAACATCTGTCTGGGATAATATGAAGAGACAGAATGATTTGAGGCAGCCTACATCCACAGAAGATCTGTAGTTAGTTCTCCAAGATGTTTGGATAATCTCAAGGGCAATTGTATCTTGAAGAATTGATGCTGTTTTGAAGGCAAAGGATGGTCACACCAAATATACATTTTTAATTTCTCTTCTGTTCATTTACTTTCCATTTTGTTAATAGATAAAAATATACTATAAACACTTCTATATCTGAAAGAATTCTTTACAGCATTTTTTCACACCTGCTTAAGAATTTTGCACATTACTGTACAAATTCTTTGGTGGGTAATACGGCTCCCTTATCTGTATGTCGCCTGTATATTAGGCTGTTTGCCTGGAATGCATGCCTGCAGCATTTTCTGTAATGGTTATCAATCTACTAAAGTGGATCTGAAGTCAGAAATTTTAATTGGGTGCTGCGCTACCTTGTTGTTCTATACATAATACAAAATAGAAGTTAAAGCCCTACTGTATTTCTTTTTTTGGGGCTGGGTCTGGGTCCACCTAAGAACTGCTTCTCTAACACTTTCACTTCTTGGCCAAGAGCCAGTTCTGTGTAAATTAAAGCGGGGGTCCACCTATCTATCGTTTTTTTTTTTTTTTTAGTTCATTCACAAACTTTTCTTCTCAGCATTACATACTCACATATTGTGTGTAATATGTCTGCATGTGTCAGATTTCGTCGGAAAGAATAACTTGTATTATTCACTGCAGGCGGTTTCCATCTTCATTGTGGGCATTTGAAGCCCACAAGCATTTATTTCCTGGATGTGGTGAATGCTGTGCTCCCAGCATTCACCGCTCGTTCCCGCACATGCTCAGTGGCATCCTGGGAAGCCTGAGACTAGCTCCCAGGAGTCTGGGAGAGGCTATAAACACGCCTACTCCCACGGGAGGAGAACCAGGAAGTGCAAAGAAGAATAGAAAATAAAAGGTAATTACGGCGATTTAAATTTTTTTAAACGGCATGTCAGCATCTAGTCAAGGAAGAGAATACATACAGATATTGTTCTAAATTTGGGTGGAACCCTGCTTTAAGAACACAAGGTAAATAATAGAGGTGGACATGGAAGGGATTGGGGCTTATTTTGGGCTTTCTAGAAACTTAAGGTGCTGCATACAGCTTGGTCCATACAGCAGTGACTTCACAATGGCACTTATCTGATGACTAACATAGGTACTTACTTGAAAATACAAGTTGCCTGCACTTCAGAGCATTGTTAGCTTGGGTACAATTTATGCTTTGCCAAGTTGACTTAAAGGCTTTACGTACAGTATTTGTGTCTAGTTTCTACTTGGGTGTGAGCTGAGCTTGAGTTGTTCATAGCTTATCTGTATATGTGTACATGGCTTCTGTGGGCAAAATGACCAATGCAAGTTGGCTGGATGTGTTATTTTTACTTTGTGTACACAGAGAAGCACACTCCTGTATGAGCCTTGTGCCGCGTACACTTGATCGGACTTTCCGCCATCAAAACCATGGATTTTTGTTTGAAGGTTGTTGGCTCAAACTTCTTGCATACACATGGTCACACAAAATGTTGGCCAACAATTACGAACGTGGCAATGCGGTGATGTACCACGAGCCAAGAAAAAGGTAGTTCAATAGCCAATGCGGCGCTTTCTGCTTGATTCCGAACATGCTTGAACTTTTGTGCAACGGACTTGTGTACACACAATCGGACTTTCCGACAACAACGTTTTGTTGGCGTAAAATTTGAGAACCTGCTATCAAACATTTGTTGGCGGAAAGTTTGACAGCAAATGTTCGATGGAGCATTTCTGACAACAAGCTCACATCAAACATTTCCCGTCGGAAAATCTGACCGTGTGTACACGGCATTAGAGTTGTTGAATAAGCGGAGCCTAGAAAGCGTCTTCACTAACAATGTTTATATCTGGATATCTATATTACTTGCCCCCTCTATACCTGAAGTGAATCCATCAGAATAGAAATATGGGAGATGCTATTTGTGACTTCCTTTGAGAATGTTTATTGTCTGGCTGTCATTTTTAATGTTGTCAACAATGCACTTCTGACCTGAAGCAAGTACTGAAATAGAGAATTCTTGTTTACAGCATGCTAGTTCAGGTCATAAACCTAGTATAGAAATAATTTGTGATAGGACCTCTGCGCTACTATATGAACGTGCAATAAAAGGTTCCAATGTGAATAAAACTTACAAAAAGTGATGCTGCAAAATCAATAGTGCACACTGTAACACCATAAAATAAATGTTGTGAATAGGATTTCACGCAAACACGTATAAATCAATAATAATCATACATAAGTGTTGACTGGTGTTTTACGTGGTCTGTGTACAACCATTAATAAAAAATCCATAACAAGTGTCCAATAGTGGTGAAATAATATTAGATACTGGCTCCTGGCTTCTAGCCAAACAATAATGTGATCAATCAGCTGTGTGACGTGGCTTTGGTGATGGTGTTTCCAAAAATACAAAATTCACAACTAGACTCGTTCCCTCTGTGTGAATGCTCCCATTGCCCTTACCTGAAGGGGCTTAAGATAAAGCCTTAATGTGAATGGTCTGGGGATGTCTGTTCTCCAAGTTGCCAGGTGATGTCCTCTGGTTCCAGGTGAAAGGTTACCTTGGCTGCTTCTTGATGGGGGTAATTCTGTATCCTTTATAGCAGTGGTCATCAACCCTGTCCTCAGGGCCCACTAACAGGCCAGGTATAGTCATCCCTATAAATTTTAAGGGAAACCCCATGCCAAAAATCCATACTGGACCCTTATCCGAACATGCAGGCCAGGAAAGGGGGGGCGAACAAGCGCACCCCCCCCAAACTACACTAAGCCACATGTCCTCAACATGGAGTGGGGGGACTTCCCTGCCCCCAAAGAACCTTGTTCCCATGTTAATGGGGACAAGAGCTTCTTCCCCACAGCCCTGGCCAGTGGTTGTGGCAGTGCAGGGAGGTGACTTATTGGAATCTGGCCTTATGTCCTGTGAATGAGTAGGGGTACCCCTACTCATTCATCAAAAAAAGTATCAAAGTATTTAAAAACACAAGACTATTTTTGACAAGTTCTTTATTAAAAAAAATGTCCCCTGATGCAAATCCATCATCCATCACGAAGAACGTTTGCCACCAAACTGTACGAAAATAATAAAATAGCACTCGCCAAACACGGCTGCTACTATCGCTTAACACTCGCCAAATGACAATGCTGCTTCGCCCTGCCAATAAATAAACATCACCAGGTGCCCCCCCCCCATGGCGTCACTAGGTGGGGTCCTGGAGACCATGCCTCTTGGTTTATGTAGCGGCGGGGGTAAGCTGCTCTATCATTTGGCAAACGTCAAGTGACGAGAGTGGTCAAGTTTGATGGTGCGTTTTTTTAAATTTCCCATGCGAGTCTGCGGCTGCCGTTCTTTGTGAATAATGATGGGTTTACTTTGGGGGAGATTTATTATCTGTGTAACCCTACTTATTTACATGGGTGTTGGAAACTGGAGGGTACCCTCCCTGCACCTTCACAATCACCGGGCCAGGGTTATGAGGAAGAGGTCCTTGTCCCCATCAACATAGGGACAAGGTGCTTTGGGGGTGGGGGGTTCACCTCAAAATCCATACCAGACCCAAAAGGCTCTTTTGTTTACATTTCCTGCTGACAGGTGTGGGTGACGACTCCTTAATGCAAAAACGTACACTGCAGCTGCATTACAACATTACATTCAAAATCAGATCAAAACTGCACTGCATCGATGTAAAGCTAGCCTTAGAGTAGAATATCATAAACTTTATATACTTTTTATATTGCTGTTTTGGTAGTGCCTTCAAAATCCCACCCCTAGGGGGTATCTCTAATTCTAGAGTAGAATATATAACACCAACATGAATGCTACATAAATAAAAAAAAAAACGGATGAGAAAATCTTGTGCATTTTAAACAAGATAGCTAAACAAAAAATGAATAAAAGAGACATTCGGCTTAACCCATAAGCACATGAAATCCTGACTTGTGTGCGGTCCTATAGGTTTGCAATCCATATAATCGTTTATGGGAGGCAAGTTTGCTTTGTTACTTAGCAGCTTCCAGCTAGAATCTAATATTGTTGTGCAGAGGTGTATTTGTTTGTAAAGAACATCCAAGTGGGTACTAATTATTGTTGGCAAGACAACCGCTTTAAAAGAGAAGAAAATATAAAATCAGAGCAGCTTGTAATATTCCGGTTACATGAACTCTGATGTATTGCAGAGGCTGCACACGTTACGTGGGTCATAAGAACATGCAGAGGAGAACAAATCCATAGAGAAATGATTTTCTTTCTCAACAAGAAAGGTGTTCAATGCCCTGACTGTGCTTCTGTCTAGTCAAGGACAAAACAGGCTTTAACGTCAATAACAATTCCAGTGTCAAAGATGACATCTGATGGTTACGTAGCAGTTCCATTCAGAAGTTTTTTGTGAAGTGAGACTGATGTCATTCAGCCTCTCACAGCTAAAGCTTGCCATTTACTACTACCTGTAGGCATATGTATGTTGCTGCTGTGTGCTGGCCCCTGAGACGGGGATCTGCTGTGCCATATTTTAAAGCAGTTTTAAACAGCAGTATACTATACACATGAATTCAGCCATCCTTTTGATGTCACTGCAGCTATTTTGCCTTTTGCAGGTTTCTCCTTCTCCCCCTCATCAACATTACATTTGTAAAAGAAACTTTTCTATTTGTGCTACCCACCTTATTTGATTTATGCATACAAACTTTTTTATTAAGGGAATTATGGTGGTATAAGAGACGTATTGCATATCAGATATACATTTGTGCTTAAAAGTTTTCATACCCTGGCAGAAATTGTGAAATTTTGGCATTTATATTGAAAATATGACTGATTATGCCAAAAAACTGTCTTTTATTTAAGGATAGTGATCACATGAAGCAATTTATTATCACATCGTTTTTTGAACCTTTTTTAAATCATAATGATAACAGAAATCACCCAAATGGCCTTGATAAAAAGTTTAAATACCCTGGAATGCTTGGCCTTGTTACAGATACAGAAGGTGGCACACACAGGTTAAAATGGCAATTAAAGGTTAATTTCTCACATTTGTGGCTTTTTAAATCACACTTAGTGTCTGTGTATAAATAGTCAATGTTAGCTCTCACTTGGATGCCCTAAGCAGGCTAGATACTGAGCCATGAGGAGGTATTAAAGAACAGTCAAAAGACCTGCGTAACAAAGAAATGGAACTTTATAAAGATGGTAAAGGATATAAAAAGTTATCCAAAGTCTTGAATATGCCAGTCAGTACTGTTTTATCCCTTGTTAGGAAGTGGAAATTTCAGTCTCTTTTGATACCAAACCAAAGTCAGGTAAATCAAGAAAGTGTGCAGCTACAACTGGCAGAAGAATTGCCCAGGATACAAGGAAAAACCCACAGGTAACTGCAGGAGAAGTACAGACTGCTCTCCAAAAAGACGGTGTGGTTGTTTTTAAGGAGCACAATTCAACGATACTTGAACAAAAAAGAGCTGTATGGTTGAGCTGCCAGAAGGAAGCCTTTACTGTGCCAATGCCACAAAAAAGCCCAATGAGACATGTCAAGGTGTTGTTGGGCATATTGGAACCAGGCTTTTTTGTGGAACTTGTACAGTAAAGGCTTCTTTCTGGCAACTTGACCATGCAGCTCTGTTTTTGTTCAGGTATTGTATTATGCTCCTTAAAAACAACCACACCATCTTTTTCCAGAGCAGCCTGTATTTCTCCTGGGGTTACCTGTGGGTTTTTCTTTCTATCCTGAACTGTTCCTGTGGCAGTTGTGGCTGAAATCATTCTTGATCTACCTGACCTTGGCTTGGTATCAAGAGATCCCCAAACTTTTACCAACTGTTTGGATAGAGTGCAGAGGGATTAGAGCACTTGTCAGTTTTTATTGCTGTCTGTACCCCCAATGAAGAGATTCACTCTCTCTATTTGTCCTGTTTATCATTATCATTGAGCCTGGGTTCACACTATTGCGATGCGGGAACCAGCGCCATTCTAGTTCCAGTTCCCGCATCGCATCTCCCTCTCAGGCAGTCCACTCTGCCCTCTGCGAGCAGCTGCGGGTGTCAATAGAAAGTTAATGACACCCCCAGATCGATTCACAGATCGCAGTGCGAACTGTAAATTCAGACAGGAATCGGATCGCATGGGTGGGAACCCCCGTGCGATCTGATTCCAGTGCGTGAAAAAAAAAGGTTCCTGCACCTTTTTTGTGTGAATCCAATGTGAGTTTAGCCATACAACTGTGTGACTGAATTTGCATTGCACAGACATCGCATGTGATCGGCACAGCAATGTGTGTTCTGTGTTCGCAATAGTGTGAACCCAAGCTTAAAGTAAAAGGAAAATCTCAACTTTTGGGTTGTCCCCAGAAAGGTCATAGAGGGGAAATCTTCCAATGGGGACACTAGTTCTGGTGACCTGGGGGTCCCCAAGGAATTCCCCTAATTTGCAGGGATTCCCTCTCACTTCCTGTTTGGCTATGAGACAGGAAGTGAATGGAAATCTCTGCAATGGGAAACAGATGATGAAAAAAATCTGACAGGGGTTATAAATACCCTTACTCTATCCAAGTACAGTTGGGCAGCACAGTGTTGTATTGAGTAGCACTCTCGCCTAGCAGTAAGAAGGGTCGCTGGTTCAAATCCCAACCACGACACTACCTGCCTGGAGTTTGCATGTTCTCCCTGTGCCTGCGTGGGTTTCCTCCGGGTACTCCGGTTTCCTCCCACACTCCAAAGACATGCTGGTAGATTAATTGGCTTCTGTCCAAAATTGGCCCTAGTATATGAATGTTAGGGACCTTGGATTGTGGGCTCCTTGAGGGTAGGGACAAATGTGAGTGTGCGATATATGTGCGGCTCGCTGTGTAAAAAAATTGACACAGCGCTATATGGGTACCTTAAATAAAAATAGGGATAATTGTAGATATGCACCCACACTCGCTCAGGTTCAACTCGATGGACTGGTGTCTTTATTCAACCTTAGTAACTATGTAACTATGTAAAATGGAAAAACAATGTTTGCCTATACTTCTACTTTAAGGCTGGTGCATACGGACCGCATATCTGCCGGTTGACATTCGGCCCATGTGTACAGCAGTCTGTCTGACAGAAGCTGATCAATGGCTGACTTTTATCGAACAAGCATGCTAGAAAATCAGCATCCGATCAGCGCTTGCAGCCACTAGTTGTGAGCGCTGATCAGTTTATTCAGGTGGGGGAGGGGGCAGTCCCCTTGTCAGAACAAAATAGCTCAGGAGGGGAGACCGCCGCACTAACATCATTTGTGCTAGTACAGTGATCTGTCAGTTATTTTTCCTTCAGTCCACTGGGTTGAACGGAAAAAAAAAAAACTCCCCATGTGTACCAGGCTTTATTGTACAGTTTCATCTTTCAGGAAATATTTTATTTTCGGGGGTATTAATTACAGTAATTTTGCTATGTGTTTTAAATGAAAAAAATATTGGTCAGGAGTAAGGTTGATTTGTGATGCCTCATTTCCATTGTATGTGTTATCGCAGTATTCATTACAAAGAAAATCACTTTAAAAAAAAAAGTTAGATATCCGTATTTTTTCAGTTTTTACCTTTCTGCATCACACATGGAATACAGAGAACATTTAGTGATGTTTAAATTTAGAATATTAGCTATGTTTGGAGTTACCCTGCCAAGCTTACGAATTTTAGAAGTTAATAGTCTGTTACAGGAACGGAAGAACTTAGTGCCAGTATTAAGTCGAGAAAGGAAAAGGAGTTACCATTGTACTAGAACTTTCTAATGGACTTTACTGTGCAGTGATATTTCTCAGACTGAATATATTTCACATTTATTTCTTTTAGGCTAAGTAGTTTATTTGAAAAAATAGCCAATGTATTGTTATTTTGTGTTTTTTACTATTTCATTCATATGTTGATAATATGACATGACATTTTTTTTTTAAGTAAAAATGTATTTCTGTTAAACCCTAATTAGCTAGAATGAACCTTTTCCTTCCCCTTTCTTCTTCGCTATTATTTCTCTGCTGAATTTTTTTTGTTTCTTTTTCCTCAGTATTTATTTATTTTTTTCATTGTTATCCTTTCTTTTTTCCCCAAAGTCTTGTTAACATTTGTGAAAAAATGAAATAAAAAAAGGCTTTTTCATTTGCTGTAATTAGTACCAAAAACATAATTTTTGGCTAGGTTCACATTATTGCTTGTTGGGAATGCACGCACAATCGCACGTGTTCCCAAAACGTGAGAGTAGCTCACTGTTGTTTAGCAGATACATAGGGTACCACCCCACACATCAGCAAAACTCCCGTGAAACCTTGTGGCACCATGTGGTTTTGTGTGGTGCAATTTTTAAAAATGGGTTGGCAAATCATTTGCCCGCGTTTCTGTGGGTAGGGCAGCCCATTGAAAAAAATTACGTTTAAAAAAAAAAAAAGATCAAATTTTATATATATAAAAAAATAAAAAATATATATATTTAATTGTTGTACTTCTTTTTGTGTATAGATTACATAGAAAATAAAATATTATTTCAAGGCCATATCCCTAAAAGAAAGCCTTGTTTGTCCCCTAAAAAAAAAAAAAAAAAGATTGGAAATGGGCCCATAGAGGAAATGTAAAAAATTGCTCTAGTTTATAATTGGTATACAGGTACAAGAACTGAAGAGGTTAAATATGATTGCCCTGGCTTCTGTATTTATAGAATGTCGTTTGGAGATGAACACATCTAGAATAATAATTTGTAGCTATTTTAGACCAATGACAAGAATGCTGCCACTTATAACAGTAGCTCATTTAAAGTCTCGACATGCCTTTTAGTCCTTTGATATTTTGAAACTGGTTTTAAAGTCAAAAACTTTTTTTTTCTTTATTTTGACAGGCTAGGGAAGGCAAACTCCACCTTTTCAGCATGTTACTTGTTATACCTATACTTGGGTACTTGGGGTGTAACATATTGCCAAGTATGCTATCTCCCCCCCAACCCAGAGTGCCCTTCACCTGGGTTCTTCTCCCCTGCAGCTGTTGTCACTTTTGAAATTGGCACAGCTATGCGAGACCCACACAGCCGTGCCATTCATTCACAGAGCTCTGTGGGAACTACAAGTCCTGTCTGCCACCGCTGCAGACAAACTTGTAGCTCTCAATGGAATACAAGTGTAGTGATCATTGTATTCATAGTCCATTGACTCTTCCTCTAGCTCTCCAACTGAAAGCCTGTATCTCAGTACAGAGAGGGAGCTGGAGGAAGAGTCTGCAGGAGGATTGCATCCAAACTGATGTTTGTTGCAATCCTTTTATGCTCCTGTGTAAAAAAACAAAAAACAAAAAAAAAAAAAAAAACCTTTAACCACTTCCATACTGGGCATTTTCACCCCCTTCCTGCCCAAGCCAATTTTCAGCTTTCAGCGCTGTCGCATTTTGAATAACAATTTATCATTTTTTCCCCACTAATAGAGCTTTCTTTTGGTGGTATTTGATCACCTCTGTGGTTTTTATTTCTTGTGCTATAAACAAAACAAGAATGACAAGTTTGAAAAAAAAACACAATATTTTTTACTTTTGCTATAATAAATATCCCAATTTTTTTTTTTTAAAGAAATTTTTTCCTCAGTTTAGGCCGATATGTATTCTTCTACATATTTTTGGTAAAAAATATTGCAATAAGCATTAAAACTAAAAAAGAAAAAGGATGTGCGACTTTGAGTGAGGCACATGGGAGCAGAAGTCAAACTAGAATAAAGTTTCAATTTTTAATATAAAGTAATACATAAATTCATAAGTTTACATTTGTAGGCACATAGCTCAATAAATATACTTTGTATTCAATCATAAAATAAATTCCAACAAGGACTTCTATGTAAACATATGAGGATATGAATAAAAAATGCATAACAGTAAATATGTGGCAGGCAGTGTCACTAGAAAAAAGTGGCAAAGACAAAATGCAATAACAATGGAACGTCCATACATAGCTAATAATGGTGTATAAATAACGGTAGTTGTAAGCTCTACGCCGTTTCAGGACCTTATAGCCACTCATCAGGAGCATAACCGTATTAATCACCTATAAATAGGGGAAATTAGCAATATTTAGAGTAGTTTAAAGGACGAGTGGGCAAATGTAAAACATAAAATTCCACATTCTTCCACAAAGACCATGAACTTACAAATGCGTCCGTGCAAAGGCGGCGCAGCCCGGAATGCAGAGCCCACCCACAATGCCAGGGTCCGAAGCTGAGGGAGCGTGTCCAGGCAGCATACCCGGCAACGAGAAACCCCCAGATTGGGTCAGAGTGTGACGGGGTGACCTCAGTGGAAGGGGAAAAAAAAAAAAAAGGACCTGAAAAGCAAAAACACGAAGTGAATAAGTAAGAATAGTGTGAAAAAAATGAAGGGAGAATATGAAGCAGTGAAAATGGGTTGGAGTAAAAAACGAATAAAAGAAAGAGAAGGAAAAAGTGAAGAAATAAAAGAAAAAAAGTTCAGAGAAAGAGAGAATAGAATATGAGAGAAATAACCAAGATAGTACAGAAAAAGACCAGGTAAGGGGGATGGTGAAACAAAAGAGGAAAACTGAGTGAAAGAAAAGGGGGTGAAGAAAGACCATAGCTGTGAAGAAAAAGACCTGAAAAACGGAAACACGAAGTGAATAGGTGAGAATAGTGTGAAAAAAAATGGAGAAAACGGTATGAAGCAGTGAGAATGGGTTGGAGTGAAAAGGGTGAAAGAAAGAGAAAAATGAAAAAGTAAAAAGAAGAAAAAGGAGAGAATAGAATATGAGAGAAATGACCAAAATAGTTCAGAAAGAGACCAGGGAAGGGGGGATGGTAGAACAAAAGAAGAAAAGTGAGTGAAAGAAAAGGGGGTGAAGAAAGACCATACCTGTGAAGGAGGGAGTAGGGGCATGGTTGCCAAAAGTGTGTGGCTGCTTGATGTTGTACGGATAAAGCCTGGATTGGGAGACACCTCACTGGGAGAAGCCAAAGCGGGGAGTGCTGCCGCAGAGCACACCCCCAACGTCATGCAACCAGCAAACCAAAGGGGGACCAGGAGGCACCGCAGACCCGCCAGCCAGGCGACCGAGCTGGCCGACCGCGAGCGCCAAACCGACCCCACCAAGCGCTGGAGATGGAAAACACGCTGCCGCTATGGGGCGTCATAAAGACGCTGAACAGCCGGCGCGGAAGGCATGATGTCGACGCGCAGTGGAGGAGGCCCCGCCCACCCCACGTCACAACAAGGCGGAGGGGGGATCCCCAGTACGTGTCGCAGCTCCGGAGTGTGGCAGAAAGGGCAGGCCAAGACAGACAGCAGCCAAAACCAACAGTGCACGGACACAACTGCAAACACTGAATTATAAAGGAGCAAAACACCTGAGATGACTTACTAGTGATTGACTCCATATAGGGACAATCAAGGTGTGAAATAGGGAAATACTGGATAGACATCAAAATTTAAATAAAAAAAAATAAAAAATAAAATAAAAAATCTGAAAATTAAATGATATAATGCTTGAAAGTGCGACCGTGTGCCTCCTTCCCTAATTATTTGGTTAAAAGGAGAGAAATCGGCAGTATTGGGACTTTAAATGAGGATAGTGGGGCCGTTCATACCCCTCCTCCATCCCGGTTCAATATTAAAACTAAAAAAGAAAAAGGATGTGGGACTTTGAGTGAGGCACACGGGAGCAGAAGTCAAACTAGAATAAAGTTTCAATTTTTAATATGAAGTAATACATAAATTCATAAGTTTACATTTGTAGGCACATAGCTCAATAAATATAATTTGTATTCAATCATAAAATACATTCCAGCAAGGACTTCTATGTAAACATATGAGGATATGAATAAAAAATGCATAACAGTAAATATGTGGCACGCAGTGTCACTAGAAAAAAGTGGCAAAGACAAAATGCAATAACAATGGAACGTCCATACATAGCTAATAATGGTGTATGAATAACGGTAGTTGTAAGCTCTACGCCGTTTCGGGACCTTATAGCCACTCATCAGGAGCCTAACCATATTAATCACCTATAAATGGGGGAAATTCGCAATATTTAGAGTAGTTTAAAGGACGAGTGGGCAAATGTAAAACATAAAATTCCACATTCTTCCACAAAGACCATGAACTTACAAATGCGTCCGTGCAAAGGCGGCGCAGCCCTGAATGCAGAGCCCACCCACAATGCCAGGGTCCGAAGCTTTTCCCCCTTCCACAGAGCCCCCCGTCACACTCTGACCCAATCTGGGAGTTTCTCGTTGCCGGGTCTGCTGCCTGGGCACGCTCCCTCAGCTTCGGACCCTGGCATTGTGGGTGGGCTCTGCATTCAGGGCTGTGCCGCCTTTGCACGGACGCATTTGACCCCCCCCCCCCCTTTATAGATTTAACTAACCTAACCTAAAGTAACTCGAAATTTTGGATTTTCCCTTTCTTTCAGCCCCAATTGCAGTGGTCAACAGTACAAAAGTTTCTGACCTCTCACCCCTCATCACACTATCCTAAAACAGTTAAAGCAGAACTCTAGTCTGTATATATATATATATATATATATATATATATATATATATATATATATATATATATATATATATATATATATATCTGTCAGAGCAATTTCAGAAGAAGTCTGATCATCTGATCATTGAAGGACAGGCAGACTGTACTCCCACCATGGCAAGAAAACTGACCATGCCAGCATGAATGTGCATCATGACTTTTAAAGATATAGCACTCGTGTACGTAATTAATTGTAATACAAGCTACTTTAAAAAAAAAAAAATCTATTATTGTTTTATTTCTCTAGCCTATACTGCTTTATAAATACGAAATTGTAATTTTATTTTTCTGCTATTGTGTTTATTGAAATTGTTTCTATTCATATTAATGGCATAAAATCTTGTAACATTATTTTTTCTTTCTTCTGAAGGTTTTAACATCTTTCGTAGGAGATAAGCATGTGAGAGACACCAAAAGTGCAGTTCCGCATTAAAGTAACAGGTTTGTTTAATTTTTTACTGCTTATTTGGTGCACTTTTTGGTATTTTATTTAACATGTCATTCAGATATTTGCTGCTAGTGTTATTTACAATTATGTGCAGGGCCAGATTTCTACATGGCCTTAGTGTGGCACAGTCACCTGGGGCAGCGCCCAGCCTATTGGACCATTACCACGTGGGAATATCCAAACATTACATGCATGAGCACATCTGCCTGCTGTCCAGCAAGGATTGCATCTAGAAGGAAGACCATGCTTCTGGCAAATTCAGTGCTCATGTGTAAGTATTATCACCTGAAGAATAGAAGGGATGCGACAAGTATTTCTGTTCTAAATACCTTGGATTTTTTTGAACAAGCAGTAATGCATATTGGCGTACCCTTCATTACAGAGCTAACTGTTAACCACTTTGCGCCCGCGCTATAGCCGAAAGACGGCTACAGCGCGGTGCTCAATTGCTGGGAGGGCGTCCCTGGACATCCTCCTGTTTACTTCCCCACTGCGTGCCGCCGCGGGCACACATCGGGGAAGTTCTGTGTTGGCCGTGTCCCTTGGACACAGCCAATCACAGATCATGCTAAATGGTCAATCACAGCGGCTATTTAGCACTCGATTGGCGTGTCCAATGTGGGGTGATCTCATATGTAAACATATGAGATCATCTCTCATCGCCGGCTCTCCCTCCTCACACAGAGACAGCGTTTGAGGAGGGAGAGGACCCGTGCTGCAGCAGTGAGTGTACATACAAAATATTGAAAATTCAGTGCCCACAGTACCTGTCAGTGCCATCTGTCATGCCATCTGTCCCCAGTGCCACCTATCAATGCCACCTGTCCCCAGTGCCACCTGTCAGTGCCATCTGTCCCCAGTGCCACCTGTCAGTCTGTCAGTGCCATCTGTCCCCAGTGCCACCTGTCAGTGCCATCTGTCCCCAGTGCCACCTGTCAATGCCATCTGTCCCCAGTGCCACGTGCTATCTGTTATCAGTGTCATCAGTGCCATGTATCAGTGCCATCTGTCAGTGTCACGTGCCATCAGTTATCAGTGTCATGTGTCATCAGTGTCACGTGTCATCAGTGCCACATATTTGTGCCATCTGTCATCAGTGCTTTCTATCATCAGTGCCACATATTAGTGCCATCTGTCATCAGTGCCACATCAGTGTCACATGTCATCAGTGCCACATATTAGTGCCATTTGTCATCAGTGTCACATGTCATCAGTGCCACGTGCCATCAGTGCCACATCAGTGTCACGTGTCATTGTCCTGGTGCTCCAGGGCCTTCAAAAGTGTAATAGGTAGTCAACAAGTTAGATGTGTGATTTATGCTCCTAGAACACCTGTTGTGGTAACAGAATGTATTTTGGGGCGTTATTTGTGGTATACCCATGCCATGTAAGAGAAATAACCTATTACAATGACAATTTTGTGAAAAAAAAAACTTAATTTTGCAAAGAATTGTAGGAAGAAATGACAACATTAAAAACCTCACCATGTATCTTACTAAATACCTTGGAATGTCTACTTTCAAAAAAGGGGTAATTTGGGGGGTATTTGTACTTTCCTGACTTGTTCGGGTCGCAAGAAATGAGGCAATTAGTGCATCAGGTGTGATCAATTTTTTATGATTTGGGTTATTTTTACCAAAGATATGTAGCAGTATAAATTGTGGCCAAAATTTATGAAGAAAAAATAATAATTTTCAAAATGTTATCACAGAAACTAAGAAAAATGTGTTTTTTTTTCAAAATTTTCGGCCTTTTTTTCATTTATAGCGCAAACAATAAAAAACCCAGAGGTGATCAAATACCACCAAAAGAAAGTTCTATTTGTATGAAAAAAGGACAAAAAATTCATGTGGGTACAGTATTACATGACTGAGTAATTGTCATTCAAAGTGTGAGAGCACCGAAAGCTGAAAATTGGTCTGGGCAGGAGGGGGGTTTAAGTGCCCAGTAGGCAAGTGGTTAACAACCAGGGAGTGTTTCCCTCTGTTATGGGATTGTCCATACTCTCAGGAATCGCACTACAATACATGTCATAGTGGCCATAAAACCACTACTCTCCATAATTTACTGGAAATCTCTGATCTAACTAGCAACAACATGTAGGAAGGAGACTTTGCTACCCCTATGCAAGGGATGCCCATCACAGCTGTCCAAATGTTTAATTTACCTAAAACCATTGTTTATTGGGATATGTTACAAAGTTTATCCATTGTTATTGTTATGCTTTGCTACTTGCATTCTGTTCCTACAAATTCCTCTATTCGTTTGCAGTGGTGCTGATTACTGGTCTACCTGGGTAACCAAAAGCTCTGTTTTATCATACTTTGACACTTTGTCCTCAGTAGGTTTCCCATAAGACCCTTCTGCAGCAGCCTAAGGACCATATTTTGTTGAATCTTTCTTAGAGTCCTCTTCCCTTTTTCTTTCTTTCACAACACTGGCAGCCTCCCACCACCATGCTCACTTGCTCCACTACAACTCGCTCTATGCAGCAGAGGAAACCCTTTGCAACCCATTCACTACCTGACTTCGCCAACACTTTCATTTTAATCAGATCCTTTTTATTAAAAGTTTTTTCACTTTTTCACATTCACACACAACTTGTGCATAAACAAAAAAAAACCTCACAAAACCAACATCAATGGTCATACAGTAACATCAATACAATCGGTACATAAGGATTTATACATGTCCCATAATCATACTGATAACATAGATTTGCCCAACCGTTATTGTCAAATAATATTTTTACAGCAACGATAGTTCCTTTAAAAACAGATGTACAAATGTTTTGTGATGACTTGCACACTGTGTGTTTGTGAATACTCACAATAAAAAGAAAAAAAGAGAACTGCACACTACGACCTGCATCGGTGTCTTCAGTTTAAGGGAAACTAGGCTATATCCGCCTAAGTGTTTTGACAATAGAACTTTAGAAGAGGATGTGAGATCTAAATCGCAGAGAGAGTAAACCATCTATTTAGGATGAAATGGAGCTAAACCTGGTACTGTCGGAGAGGGATTCCATATTTTTATAATTTACAGAAGCAGTTTCTTTGCTCACATATTTACTTTTCCTGAGAGATCATTACATTGACTTTGTTCTTCCACCCCACTATCGTGGGGGGTTAGGGCACAGCCATTTTTGTGCGATTAATTTATGAGCTATGTAGAGTAGTCCTATGATAGGGGTCACAACCTCATCAGGTATGACGGATTTATCATATACATTAAGGAGACTTAAGGAGGTTTTGGTTCAAGTGGCAAGGCAACCTGGTAGTTCCTATGAAGTTTTGGATATCTCCACATCATATGAATAAGGTCTGTTGGTCCCCTATCACATCTAGGGCATGCATCCATAGTTCTACGGTGCCATCTACATATTTTAGCAGGAGTGTGCTAGATGCAGAATAAATAATTGGGTACGTCTTTGTGTCTGCGATAAGGATACTAAGGGGAGTGATATTAAGGCTTGTTCCCAAATAGCCTCTGCAAAGGATCCTTAATCCTCCTCCCACCCTTTCCTAGCTGGGATTTGAGTTTTCACGTGTACCTCTGCCATCAAGATCCCATATAGTTGAGAAATTAGCCCTTTTTTAGAGTTTCGTTGTTAGGGCATGGCTTAGTTGTAAATATTGAAAAAAAATCTATTGAAGAAAGCAAGAGAGCTTTCTATGACCTAAAGAAGGGGCTGAAACATGTTGGATACATTTGGAGACAATTTGCAAAGATGTGTAGGAGAGCGTGGCGCTGCTTTTAGAGTTGTGAGCGCTAAGAACCGAGAACCCAGGAAAACTGGCTCCTTTGAGGGACGATGTCCTTTTGACGAAACGCATAGGAAAGTGCTAACGGTGATGTCATCGCACATGCTCGGTTGAGCGTCACTTGTGATTTATAGCTCATCCTTCCTTCAGTGTTTGGAAACGAGCCAACACCGCAAGTGAGCGGTAATCAGTGGATGCTGGGCGGACTATTCCCTTATTAAACACATACTGAACACACCAGGTGCCAGGCTTATTAGGCATCGGAACATGTGAGTGTACCAACGTTTGTTTTTTGGAACTTTTTAACCAATAAAGTATGGTTTTACGCTATAGGCTCCCCCCCCCCCCCCCCCGTCATTTCTCTCCCCACCAATGGAGTATTTGCAGTGTGATTGGCAAGTAAAGACACCAGCTAGGCGTCCCTTTGCCCAAAAAGCACAAGTGACCACACTAGAGATAGATGGTCAACATGTAGTGTGAGTGCACATCCATGTGGGGCACCTGGTCTGAACACCAAGCAGTGGAGCACATATTTGTTTTTTTGGAATTGAGCATGAGTATATTTTTCAGTATTGTGGGATTTTATACAATTTTTTGTTTGATTCAATATTTTTTGATTTATTATTAAGCTACGCACGGTGTCTGTTTACATTTTAAATGTGAAATTAATTGCAGAAAATAGTTAGAAATGTATCTATGATCCATTTATTAATCATCTTTTTTAGAGGTGTCAAAAATCTGTTTAGGCCATTTTATATTATCTTTGTAGAAAAAGCAGTAATTTATCCCTTCACACTTTGCTATATTCTGATATACTAAAGTCATGCGGGTATGCAAGAGACATTTTAGGCTTTTAACTTCATCACTTTTTAAAGGGAATGAGGCGTTGTTTCAGTGAGCTGTAAGAATACCAATAAATTTGTCTATATCGTAATACAAATACATTTTTTTTTTATACGTGATCTATATAATGTTATATGAGACAAACAACACCTCTCCTGGAATGCAGGCTCTTCAAAATAAGGTTGAGTTACTATGACAACCAATGAAAACTGCAGAATATGGAATGTTGGATTTATGATTGACAAGGGCACATGTTTAGAAATTGCAGAATTTACTTGCAGTAATTACACATAGGATTAATGTCCATGGCCTTAGTGGTGAGACTGAAAAGCACTTTTACTTTATGGGTGGATTGAAAGTCTGAATGTGTTGGGCAGATATTTGCTGTTCTAGTTGGCCATCACTGTAATGGGTAGTCAAAATCAAATCAAAAGAGGTAGAAAGTAGTGGAGCCAATCCTAGCAACCAAAAAGTTGGTCAGTTATTACATTATGGTGTGATCCAAGTTTTGGGAGTACAGAGGCACTCTACAAAGGAGAAAAGGACCATACATGGACCTGTATTTTCAATATATTGTCAATCAAGAGAAAATCTGTAACACGATCTGCACTTTCTAAAGAATATATAAAGCTGAATACAGTAGATATACATGAAAAACTTATGTAGGAGGATTTGTTTCATTCCTGTGTATCATCTGAGGCTGTTCATTTCACTGGGTATATGTGAGGGTTTACATCCACTTTAAAGGAAAAGTTGGGAGTTTGAAAAAACAAAACAAAACACACCTCTATCCTCTATGCTGCAGCTGTCCCCCATCGGGTCTAAGCCAAGGAAGTTGGCAGTCACATGACCGCTGATCACTCAATTCTCGGTCTTTTCAGAGCAAAGTGCAGTGACTGTTAGACTGGAAGAGGTACGGTTTGGGCTTTATCACTTTATACAGTGCTCTCAGTCTAAAGCTGAACTTGTTTGGATGTTACTATAGAAGTTCAGTAATATCTTTCCTCAGAGCATTCAATAGTACCATTATGGAAGCGATAAATTTCATATGAAAACCCTCAAAATTTGCACTTGATTGCGATACCAATGTTTTTTTAATTCTACAGCTGATTTTAACATGCACGTGTACTATAGAAAAAGTATATTTCCTAAACGAAAACATTTACAGATAAAATTTTGTTTGCTGGTGAAAAATTTCCCATCCTTCGATTTTCTTGTCATTGGGATTGAAAACTGTTGTTGAAGTCCCATTAAATATTAGAATCAAATTTTTTTTTTCAAATAAAATTCTACTTGTGTATGGCCAGTTTAACACTGCTGGAGGATAGAACATACAGATTATCTTGATACTTCTAATGAGGTATTCTGTTTTGTGATTAGCTATCCTATTAGAGAGAGGGGAATGAGAGGTGAGTAAACAGGAACCTTCAGCAATGTTTACTGTATCCTCCTCCGATTTGTGAGTGCCATTACCATCACTTCGGGAGGACAGGGTTATTGAACTGTGCACATGTAGAAAGGCCAGAAATACTGTTTATAAGCTTCCATAGCATTGATATCCTAACATATTTTTTCTCCATAGTTCTGCTTTAGATGAGAAACCCTCTTTAAAGCGGAGTTCCACCCAAAAATGGAACTTCCACTTATCCGGTTCCTCCCCCCCTCCGGTTTCACAGTTGGCATTTTTCAGGGGGGGGGAGCAGATACCTGTCTAATACAGGTATTTGCTCCCACTTTCGGTGATAGATCTGCGGTGATCTATGCCATGTCCGGCCCCTCCTCCGTCCCCCCCACTGTCTTCTGGAAGATACACAGGTCCCAGAAGAAAGCAGGGACCAGTCAGGACGCGCAGCGCGACTCGCGCATGCACAGTAGGGAACCAGGCTGTGAAGCCGCAAGGCTTCACTTCCTGATTCCCTTACTGAAGATGCTGGTGCCTCCACCCGGGGAGCCGAGGGACAGGTCGGCTTCAGGTAAGGACATCGCGGGTGCCCTGGACAGGTAAGTGTCCTTATTTTAAAGGTCAGCAGCTGCAGTATTTGTAGCTGCTGACTTTTAATTTAATTTTTTTCGGTGGAACTCCGCTTTAAGCGGGAACCCAAATGTTTATTGTCAAGTAAACCATTCATCATATTTAAATGTAGTGTAAATATCGTTCTTAACCAAATCCGACTGTCATGTATATTTCTGTAAGCCCTTAAAAAGTCCTTTTAAATAGTGCCAGGGCCAATTGTCCTTATTTTAACAGTTTAGTATATTCTTAAGCTTGTTTAGGAATATAAAATTACTTTAATATTATAACATGCTTCAGTAATCACATTTTATATGCTTATAGTATTTATTGTAATAAGAGTGCATTTTTCAGTAACTTTAGCCTAGCATCCAGTCAGCGATCCCCTGGAGGAAGAGGCTCACAATAAGCAAAATGTGAGATGCCACATGGATGGTGAGCTTCTGAGCTGTGTTCCTTTTTACACAAAGGCATCCCTTTACTGAGTGCTTGTGTATATTAAGGCTTCATTTACTTTTTGGTTTAAATGTTGAAGAGAAAATTACTGGGTGACAGAAAGGTGTGCCAAGTGCTCCAAAAATAAGCTGATTCTTTTACTTTTGTACACTTGCTGTTTACTATGAAATTCTAATTCCTGTCCCAGGTCATAGCTTCACTTCCTTTCGCAGTCCTGTATATTGTTGTACACATTGTCCTAGTGGTGCTCCTTCCCTCCTGCATTGAGGTGTCTGTAAACTGCCATGTTCTCAGTCTGGAAATCAGTCCAGGTTTATGGTTACATGGACAGACTGCACAAGTTCTATGCTGCCTTTAAGAGACCCTGTATAATATTACTTTTTGTTCTCCAGCAGCTATATAAAAGGCTACGTACTGAAGTGGGGGAAGGGGTGGGTGGAGGAGCTGGGCCAGCATAGACGGTAATTAGACATTCCTAGATGAGGAGAGGACTGTGACATGGTGTGGCTGTGCTAGGGAATCAACCAACTGTTCCCGTAGAGACCAAATTTTCTAGCAAGTTCAAAGACAATTTGCAAGAGAATATAAAAATTGCTTATAAAAAGAAAAAAAAATGTTGCAAACATTTTTATTGATCTTTACACAATTTTGCAAGGTTGGTTTACACTTTGTAGTACCGCTGCTGGTTAGATTGGTTGGTGCATGGTGAGCACAGGAGTTTTCTATTAGAGGATAAGTTCTCCTTTAGTAACATGTTACATTTACATCCACATTTAGGGTGTAACATGTTACTAACGTAACATCCCCTGCACCCCCCAAGTCCTCGTTGTGACAGCAGACAGACATCTTCTCCCTGCACCCACAATCACAAGAAAAATAAGGCCATTTGGGTTCCACCTGGCTGTGTGATTCATTCACACAGTTCTGTGAATGGGAGAACTACAACTATCGTCAGCCATTGCAGCTGATGAGTGCTCTGGGTAGTTCAGTGATTCTTCTTGTCATTCAGTAACTGCCTGCTCATAAACTATGTAACTATGGGGTTTATTTACTAAAGCTGGAGAGTGCAAAATCAGCCTCACTTCTGCATAGAAACCAATCGACTTCTAACCTCAGCTTGTTCAATCAAGCTTTGGAAATAAAATCTGGAAGCTGATTGGTTTCTATGCAGAAGTGAGCCTGAATGTGCACTCTACAGCTTTAGTAAATGAACCCCTATTTGTTTACAGACAGGTTGATTAGTTATTGCACACCATTGCTTTTGGGACTATTATTACACAAGCCTAGGTAACTGTTCAGTTTCCTGTTTGGTGAATTGTTCCATGTATTTGAAGTACTGCATAAAGCAGCATATTCCCCTTTATATCACATTTTACTTATAGTTTTTGTTATAACATCTTCACTACCTATTTGGAAACAAAAAGAGGTGAAACATTTTAAAAGAGCAATATTATCCAGAAAGGCTTAGTGCAACATTACAAATTTGCAGGTAAACTTGCAAACTGATACTTTTAATAATCAATCTTACTAAACAATCTGTAATACAGAAAGCCTCATATACTGTATAATGTTTGAAAAAAAAAAAAATACCGAAAAGAAAAGCTGTGCTCCACAGCATTATCTCAGATACATTTTTAATATTCTAGTCTGTTCTTGAGAAAATACTGCTGGAATTTAACTTATTGCTATTGGCAGTGCAATCACTAGTACTGTTGTGTGACCCTTTGGGAGTTGTTGGGGATTTTCCTCACATAATCGAAGTCAAGCCCATTAGTATAACCTCAAACATAAGGCCACAAAATGGAAACAGGGAAAACTTTGACAGTTATAAATGATAAAGGATGCATGCCCTTCATAAATCATGTTAATTATATGAGATAGTCTTTTACCCAGTTTCAAGTAGCAGGTCAGACTTCCTACTTACTAGTAAAGGTTTAATACATCAGCATTAATAGTGTTGTTACTGGAAACTTGGGTACTCATTTAAAACAGGATGCAGTAATTAGAAATCCACTTAGTATGAGCATGAATTGCGAGAAGAAGCTTTGTTGGCTATACACATGCAGACTTTGTTTTGAAGTAAAAAAAAAAAATCTATGATGAGCATTACTTTGTCATCCATAACTTTGTGTTTTAATGTATACAAATCAGATAAACATGTAAAAATGTGAATCATGTAGGCATTCTTACACAAAAAGCATATGCAGCTCAGCAATGCCCTAATCATTGTAACAAATATGCGTGAAGATTCAGTTTCAACCAGCTGACGCGTTGTGCCTCTTAAGCATCTGCCTTTTGCTGTAGGGATTGTATAATAGACATTTTTGTGGCGAGGTTGTTGTACTTTGACTTTCTTATGAAGGTTTTTTGAAACTACTGAAACACATAAAGTTAAATATGCTTGACCATTTCGCACCATGCATGTTTTAGAATAGATATGTACTATGCTGTTTCTCTTCTGATCACAGTTGTTTCTTTTTCACTGTAGGGCCCAATGCACACTAGCCATATAGTCCGGTGCATTATACAGTGCTTTACCACCAGATTAAAGTAGGATTTTTTTTTGTCATATATATTTTTTATCTAAATTCACCAATGTTTCCTTTTAAATTCCCTACATAAAGTTGATACAATAACCTGCATGAATCATTTTTCCTCACACCTACTGTAGGTATTTGAGAATATTTTACACAACAAAAAGAGTCAAAGATGTATGTAGTTGCAAATTATTGTATTACTTTGCAGCCTTGTATAGGTGACATTTGGTATTATTACTGTAAATCCAGTTACCCTTTCCATTGTAATTTGTTGGTTTTAAATGGCACTTAAGAATACATTGTCAGCATTACATAGGACCATGTTTTATTGGTTTCCATAGAAACTAGGAAAAATTATGGCTTAAATCTATATTGACATCTCAAAGTAATTGCACGGAGATTAGTTGGGATATGATGCTTACACTTTATTTAGGGCTTTGACAAGCATCTGTAAATGGGTTGTTTTCATTCAGTTTTTTCCCTTCGCAATGTATGATCTGAAAATTTCTACTTATTTATCATATTATCTTATGTCCTTTTAATCTTTTTAGCACTATTCCATGCTAATTTCTGAAAATAACTTCATAGGAGAAAAAAATGGGATTGTTTTATTGGCTGTCTGCCTGGAGAAAGTGATCTTTGGTCTCTTACAGTCAGGTCCATAAATATTGGGACATCGACACAATTCTAATCTTTTTGGCTCAATACACCACCACAATGGATTTGAAATGAAACTAACAAGATGTGCTTTAACTGCAGACTTTCAGCTTTAATTTGAGGGTATTTACATCCAAATCAGGTGAACGGTATAGAAATTACAACAGTTTGTATATGTGCCTCCCACTTTTTAAGGGACCAAAAGTAATGGACAGATGACAGATTAACAATCATCCATCAAACTTTCACTTTTTAATACTTGGTTGCAAATCCTTTGCAGTCAATTACAGCCTGAATTCTGGCACGCATAGACATCACCAGACGCTGGGTTTCATCCCTGGTGATGCTCTGCCAGGCCTCTACTGCAACTGTCTTCAGTTCCTGCTTGTTCTTGGGGCATTTTCCTTTCAGTTTTGTCTTGAGCAAGTGAAATGCACGCTCAATCGGATTTAGGTCAGGTGATTGACTTGGCCATTGCATAACATTCCACTTCTTTCCCTTAAAAAAACTCTTTGGTTGCTTTTGCAGTATGCTTCGGGTCATTGTCCATCTGCACTGTGAAGCGCAGTGCAATGAGTTCTGAAGCATTTTGCTGAATATGAGCAGATAACATTGCCCGAAACACTTCAGAATTCATCCTGCTGCTTTTGTCAGCAGTCACATCATCAATAAATAAAATAGAACCAGTTCCATTGGCAGCCATACATGTCCATGCTATGACATTACCACCACCATGCTTCACTAATGAGGTGGTCTGCTTTGGATCATGAGCAGTTCCTTTCCTTCTCCATACTCTTCTCTTCCCATCACTCTGGTACAAGTTGATCTTGGTCTCGTCTGTCCATAGGATGTTGTTCCAGAACTGTGAAGGCTTTTTTAGATGTTGTTTGGCAAACTCTAATCTGACCTTCCTGTTTTTGAGGCTTACAAATGGTTTACATCTTGTGGTGAACACTCTGTATTCACTATGGTGAAGTCTTCTCTTGATTGTTGACTTTGACACACATATACCTACCTCCTGGAGAGTGTTCTTGATCTGGACAACTGTTGTGAAGGGTGTTTTCTTCAGAAGGGAAAGAATTCTTCGGTAATGCACCACAGTTGTTTTCCGTGGTCTTCCAGGTCTTTTGGTGTTGTTGAGCTCACCAGTGCATTCTTGCTTTTTAAGGATGTTACAAACAGTTGATTTGGCCACACTTAATTTTGTTTGTTTTGTTTTTTCAGCCTAATGATGGCTTGCTTCACTGATAGTGACAGCTCTTTGGATCTCATATTGAGAGTTGACAGCAACAGATTCCAAATGCAAATAGCACACTTGAAATGAACTCTGGACCTTTTATCTGCTCCTTGTAAATGGGATAATGAGGGAATAACACACACCTGGCCATGGAACCAATTGTCCCATTGCTTTAGGTCCCTTAAAAAGTGGGAGGCACATATACAAACTGTTGTAATTCCTACACTGTTCACCTGATTTGGATGTAAATAACCTCAAATTAAAGCTGAAAATCTGCAGTTAAAGCACAACTTGTTTGTTTCATTTCAAATCCATCGTGGTGGTGTATAGAGCCAAAAAGATTAGAATTGTGTCGATGTCCCAATATTTATGGACTTGATTGTATATTACTTATAATAAATGTCTGTAAAACCCACTGTCACCACAGACAGAAATATCCAGAGATTTACCATATAGTAGCTCTCTTCAAAGGGACATGAATTATTTAAGTTCTAACTTTGTGCATTAAAAACAAAATAACACTTTTCAAAATGTTAATAATAGAAAAGGTAAAATGGAGCAAATATTTACATAAAACAGTATTACAATAGGGTAAAGAGACAATAATGCAACAGAAAGTGAAAATACTTTACAATACCTGGTTTGTTGAGTTCAGCAGAGTCCAGTTAATGAGCATAAGATGAATCCGTGTCTCTTATAGATCTTGGCTGATGGGATGTCACGGTGTTTAGGACCATGAAGCAGACCTCCCTCAAATACAGTTTTATACAAATATTGATATCTTAGAATACCTACCAGTTGCCTTCTGGTATCTTTTATATTATTATCCAGCATGAAATTATCGTTTGAACGAATACAAATATGATGGGTATCCAAAGCCAATTTCACGTAGGTATTGTAATGGTGGTATTGAGTGTAAAGTGCGCTGTCAAAATTAAGTGTATACGTTCATAGACTGATATACCATGGGGACGGAAAGTATTCAGACCACCTTAAATATTTCACTCTTTGTTATATTGCAGCCTTTTACTAAAATCATTTAAGTTCATTTTTGTCCTCATTAATGTACACACAGCACCCCATATTGACAGAAAAACACAGAATTGTTGACATTTTTGCAGATTTCTTAAAAAAGAAAAACTTAAATATCACATGGTCCTAAGTATTCTGACACTCAAATATTTAACTCAGGTGCTGTCCATTTCTTCTGATCATCCTTGAGATGGTTCTACACCTTCATTTGAGTCCAGCTGTGTTTGATTATACTGATTGGACTTGATTAGGAAAGCCACACACCTGTCTATATAAGACCTTACAGCTCACAGTGCATGTCAGAGCAAATGAGAATCATGAGGTCAAAGGAACTGCCCTAAGAGCTCAGAGATAGAATTGTGGCAAGGCATAGATCTGGCCAAGGTTAAAAAAAATTCTGCTGCACTTAAGGTTCCTAAGAGCACAGTGGCCTCCATAATTCTTAAATGGAAGACGTTTGGGATGACCAGAACCCTTCCTAGAGCTGGCCGTTTGGCCAAACTGAGCTATCAGGGGAGAAGAGCCTTGGTGAGAGAGGTAAAGAAGAAACCAAAGATCACTGTGGCTGAGATCCAGAGATGCAGTCGGGAGATGGGAAAAAGTTGTAGAAAGTCAACCATCACTGCAGCCCTCCACCAGTCGGGGCTTTATGGCAGAGTGGCCCGATGGAAGCCTCTCCTCAGTTCAAGACACATGAAAGCCCGCATGGAGTTTGCTAAAAAACACCTGAAGGACTCCAAGATGGTGAGAAATAAGATTCTCTGGTCTGATGAGACCAAGATAGAACTTTTTGGCCTTAATTCTAAGCGGTATGTGTGGAGAGACCAGGCACTGCTCATCACCTGTCCAATACAGTCCCAACAGTGAAGCATGGTGGTGGCAGCATCATGCTGTGGTGGTGTTTTTCAGCTGCAGTCACAGGACGACTGGTTGCAATCGAGGAAAAGATGAATGCGGTCAAGTGCAGGGATATCCTGGACAAAAACCTTCTCCAGAGTGCTCAGGACCTCAGACTGGGCTGAGGGTTTACCTTCCAACAAGACAATGACCCTAAGCACACAGTTAAAATAACGAAGGAGTGGCTTCACAACAACTCAGTGACTGTTCTTAAATGGCCCAGCCAGAGCCCTGACTTAAACCCAATTGAGCATCTCTGGAGAGACCTAAAAATGGCTGTCCACCAACGTTTACCATCCAACCTGACAGAACTGGAGAGGATCTACAAGGAGGAATGGCAGAGGATCCCCAAATCTGGGTGTGAAAAACTTGTTGCATCTTTCCCAAAAAGACTCATGGCTGTATTAGATCAAAAGGGTGCTTTTATTAAATACTGAGCAAAGAGTCTGAATACTTAGGACTATGTGATATTTCAGTTTTTCTTTTTTAATAAATCTGCAAAAATGTCAACAATTCTGTGTTTTTCTGACAATATGGGGTGCTGTGTGTACATTAATGAGGGAAAAAAATAACTTAAATGATTTTAGCAAATGGCTGCAATATAACAAAGAGTGAAAAATTTAAGGGGGTCTGAATATTTTCCATCCACAGTGTACAAATACCAAATTTGTGTAAACAATTGATGCAAAATGACAAAAAACTTGAAACAAACCAGTAAAACAAGAGTCCTAAAAAGAAACAAAAAAAAAATATTTGTGCAAAAAAACTCAGAGTGAGTTCAAAATTATGGTTATGTTAAAAACAACCTTAATAACAAAAAAATATGTGTATAAAAAAAATAGTCCATCTGTGAATCAACTGTTGAATCCAATGAAAATGTCCATGCAAAACAATACAATTGTAAAGGTTCAATGCAAACATATCCAAAAATACTTCACCACCATGCTGAGAAATAAATAGATGGCAGCTTACCAGATCCACCACCATGCTGAGAAATAAATAGATGGCAGCTTACCAGATCCAAACAGCCTAAAAGGATCTATATGCGCGCGTCTCCACACTGGGAAATCAGCTGTTGATCACTTGCTGGAACTCAGGCTGAACACCGACTCCCCCTGTTGCTGAAGAAATTTCAACAGGATCCTTGTGTGTGTAATTCAACTAGTTATGATCAGTCGCTGGGATTCACATTAGACATCGGCTTGAAGTGCTTAAAAATAAGCGTGTTTGAGAGGTAGAAAAAAGGGTAAAGTGCATTAACTTTTTAAACAGATAAATGTGTAATAAAAAGTTGCACGTACAAAAAAAATTGATAAAACAGCACAATAATGTAAGCATGGCCGCCTGCAATACGGTCTGTGCTCTACAACTCTACACTGCTAGCTCCTTTTCCTAATGGAATGGACCTAATCTGCTCCCAGTACTTCCCTGGATAGTGGTGTTTGGGCGTAAAGTACTGCCAACTAATTGATGCAGTTAAATACACTATATTACCAAAAGTATTGGGACACCTGCCCTTCCACACACATGAACTTTAATGGCATCCCAGTCTTGGTCCATAGGGATCAATATTGAGTTGACCCACCCTTTGCAGCTATAACAGCTTCAACTCTTAAGGGAAGACTGTCCACAAGGTTTAGGAGTGTGTCTATGGGAATGTTTGACCACTCTTCCAGAAGGGCATTTGTGAGGTCAGGCACTGATGTGAACGAGAAGGCCTGGCTCTCAGTCTCCACTCTAATTCATCCTAAAGGTGTTCTATCTGGTTGAGGTCAGGACTCTGTGCAGGCCAGTCATGTTCCTGCAGGCCAGTCATGTTCTTCCATCCCAAACTCGCTCATCCATGTCTTTATGGACCTTGCTTCATGCACTGGTGTGCAGTCTTGTTGGAACAGGAAGTGGCCCATCCCCAAACTGTTCCCACAAAGTTGGGAGCTGACGCCTTAAGAGTTCCCTTCACTGGAACTAAGGCACCAAGAGCAAACCCTGAAAAACAACACAGCACTATAATTCCCCCTCCACCAAATGATTTGGACCAGTTACAACATGTTGCCCTTTGCTTTTGTCTTGTTGCAGGTCTGTGTTTGGCTGTTTTATTAGAGTTAGTCAAAATTGGGATACTAAACATAATTATTTGTGCCGTCTGGATAGATATACACTGCCAGTGGCATTTCCTGAAATTCCTTTTAATTGAAGTTAGAAATGGGTAAAAAGTGTTTATAGATTTTATTACATTTAAAGATCAATAAAGGTCATGCTGTAAACATTCTAATATTTACATATTCTTGACATCGCAGCAAATAAGCTTTAACAAATGCTCAATTACCTCTGTAGCAGTAGATAATATGGAGTAATTTTTTAGTTTTACTTTCACTTTGTAGCAAAGTTCCTTATCTCAGGTTGACAGCCTGCAAACACAGAACAGGTGCAAAAGAAGAAAGAAAAGAGCAGAATGCTGTGATTCCATGTGAACAACTACACTGCTTTGATTTTGAACTTGGAAGATAAATTACTCCACAGTTTTTGTAGCTGTAGAGATCTGCTGTTACTTGGTTTAGTATTGCTGCATTTTGTGTCAGCTTTACTGCTTCCCATATCAGCTGATATCGCTGGACAGAAATAATGGATTTTTTACAGCATTAAATTGGTCCAGCTATGCAAATACCATATCTGTGGGATCTCTCTAGAATCTGCAAATCACTGAAGTAGGCACCACTACTGGAGAGATCACCAACAGCTTCCAGGTCCCATGCTAAATGACAACACTGCTACATTGTGAACACCAGAGGTAGCCCTCCCAGCACGAGGGTCATTTAGAGATCACTTTGAAAGCAAAGTGTTCTCATAATGGACAAGATGGAGAGGTGAGGCTGTGACATCCTGTGTTCACAATGTAGCAGGGAAGCTGCTCAGGGCAGGCAGGTATGGTATATGGAAATAAAATGCTGTGCTAAATAAATATATATACTGTGTATGTGTATATGTATATATATATATATCATAAAATCATGTGAAAATTAGTAATCATCAAAATCCTATACATACACAGTAATGATAAAATGGTGCACCATTGTATAAAAATGTTATCAACAGTGTTCAGAAAGTCTGGGGGGCGGGGGCACACCAAAACTAAAGCATAGATGTCAACTATCCAGGGCAGCAAGCAGGAGGACCAGTGGAAGAGAGACACCAATTCTA
This sequence comes from Lithobates clamitans, assembly GCA_037952925.1. Classification (NCBI taxonomy): domain Eukaryota; kingdom Metazoa; phylum Chordata; class Amphibia; order Anura; family Ranidae; genus Lithobates; species Lithobates clamitans. Next base: position 2,269,581 of record JBBGZY010001024.1, on the reverse strand, counting down.
GGACCTACTAGGAGTGGCTTAATAGTCAGGGTGGCAGGCAGTGAATACTCTCTGCTTCCCTTTCAGGTCTCTGCCGCAATTACACCCGCAACTGCAAAAGTAGCATCTGATGCTTTGCATACGGAGGTCTGTCACATGTCCTGTAAATCAGTAATCAGTACTTCAAAGAAGTCAGGAATGACAGGACTTGTTTATATTTTGTCCTGATTATTGTGTCTTAATATTTAGTGTAGCACAATTCTGTCCTCGGTGTACTCCTAGGCCCTGTTTTCTCTAAAATATAGCAAAACAAAAACTGAAAATGTGCAACACTACAAACCATGTGCTGTGAAGCAATACCTACTTTTGGAAACTAACCTAAGCAGGCATTACACCATATTACTTCTCTTCATGTAGAATATTGCCATCGCACACAGTCCTGGAAATGGCTTCAAGTAGGTGGGTGCTGTAGCAATTGCCTACTGAAAACCAGTGTGGACACAAGTCAGAACATAGATTGCTAACACACAATAGATCTTCAAAATAAAGTTTATTAAAATGTTCAAAATAATGTTTATTAAAGCGATCACATTACAACATTAAAAGTGCAACATTTTGAGGCTAGACACTGCTGGTCTGCTCTTGCCCCACAAGGTGTTTGTTCAAATTTTTTCAAACGTTACCATTTTTGCTAAGGGAGCGGAATGTGACAGCTGATGTCTGTAAGCTTTCTGTATTTGCCACATGGTGGTATAGACACATCACTGGGAAAAATAACCCTTCTTTCCTGTATTGTCATTTAGGAGTCTGGCTAGCACTGTTCAAGTAACATATTCATTACGATGGAGGACCGAAGCTTGCTTTAAATGTAAGAAGCTGGGTATTTTACCCAGGAAACGGAGCACATTGAAATATGAACATGCAGACGTTTTCCCAGCTTCTGTAATGAGATTTTTTTAAAGTTACAATTTCACCTTTTTCATGTATTACAGGAAGCAGATCTTTAGTTCCTTCCTCACATTTAATTCTAAGCTTTTCCTTGCTTTGTTCTGCTCAAGGACTGAACATTCAGCCCACAACATAGAGTGCAGCACCTGACATTGCAAAGCAGAAAATAAATTACTAATTATTTTCTGATTTCCCAGTTGAAATAGGTAGTTGTGTATACCTTTTCCCCGGGAAATTGTATTATATTTTTCAAGTGCTATTTCCAGGCTGCAGTTTCTTTTTGTTGCTTTAATCTTAGTGGAGTAGTTGTAAAGATCCTAGAAAAATGTGGCAGCTGTTTACATTCCAAATTTCTCCAGTGCTAATGAGGCCATGTATAGGTTAACAAGTGAGCGAATAATCATGCATTTGTGAGACATTTATAGTAACCTGGCCTTACTTTCTAGACTAATTTAGAATAATTTCCAGATTAAACCCCTTGTTTAGAATAAATACTTTTTCTGTTTACTTGGATTTGGTTGGATTAGTCACCCCAATATACCATTAAATACCATTATTAAAAGCTAGAGCCCGCAAGCCCTCAGTTTGGATTACTCACTGAACTTATTGCCTTTTTACCACTTAGAGACCGGAATGTTAAACCCCCTTCCAGTCCAGGCCATTTTTACTTTTTCAGTGCTGTCACATTTTGAATGGCAATAACTTGGTCATACAACACTGTACCCAAATTAATTTTATATATATTTTTGAGACAGATAGAGCTTTCTTTTCATTACAGGATTTTTTACTGTTTACTATATAAAGGAAAAGACTGTTAAACAATTAGTTTTTATAGTTTCTGCTATAAAACTTTGTAAATAAATAATCTTTCTTGATAAATTTGGACCAGAATGTATTCTGCTACATTTCTTTTGTGAAAAGAAAACAAATCGGGGTATATTATTTAGTCTGTGTGCAAGTTATAGAATCTACAAACATTGGTAGGTATTTGAAAATTGATTAGTGCTGGTGACTCATTTCTTGAGGCCCTAAAATGTCAGGACATTACCAATACTCACAAATGACTAAGAGTAAGAGGCATGGTAAGTTTTTGAAGTTGTAATTTTTTTGACAAATAAAGATAAATTTCTTTACAAAGTTGTCAGTTTTTTTCTCACAGCATAGATATACACCCCAAAACACATTCTGCTTTGCCTTCCGAGTATGGGGACACTACATGTGTGAGACTTTTTTACAACCTAGATGCATAAAGGGGCTCAGAATCCAAGGCGCATATTCAAGCTTTCAAGGAGCATAAATTAAGTGTCTCATTTCCTGACTGCCTATCATGTTTCTTGAGTCCCGGAAGTGCCAGGACCAGAGAAACACCCACAAAATGACCATTTTGGAAGGAAAACACCCCAAGGCATAGTGATTTTTTTTTAAATTAATTTTTTACCACATGTTTTTGGAAAATACAGGAAAGAAAATGAATATGAAAATGTTATTTCTTTTTTTTTTTTTTTTACAGAAAGTTGTCAATTAATATATTTCTAACACACAGCATAGGCATACCTGGAATGACACCCCAAATACATTCTGCTACTCCTCCCAAGTATTATGATATTACATGAGACTTTTTCACAGCCTAACTATATAGGGAAGCCAACAATCCAATGAGCTCCTTCAGGCTCTCTAGGGGCATAAATTATATAATACTTTCCTGATTATCTTTCACATTTTTGGAGACCCTGGAGCACCAGAACAGTAGAAACACCCACAAAATGACTACATTTTGGAGAGTAAACAACCCAAGGTATATTTTAGGAGGCTTGGCAAGTCTCTTTCAATACTTAATTTTTTTTTTCAACAAGTTTTTGGAAAATGCAGAAAGAAAATGAAAAATTTTTTTTACACAAAGTTGTCTATGTAAAAACATCTTTTTCACACACTGCATGGGCATACTTAGAATTTCACCCCAAAACAAACTCTGCTACTCTTCCCTGAGTATGGTGATAACATACAGTATTTGTGAGACTTTTTCACTGTTTAACTGATTATGTACTGGACATTGTACCTTGCGTATCACAAAAATGACCCAGTTATCAAAAACAGTGTACTGTAATGGTCGCCTCTGTACAGTGGTCAGGGAATACAGCTTAGTATAGTGTTGCCTATAGCTGTCCCAGCTCCTATAAGCCAAGCAAGCCTAGCCTACTTGTATCTGCCTATCCCCCCCAGGAATGACATGTCCACTGACCAGGAAGAACAGGAGGATTAAGAAAGAAAGAACAAAAGGGTTCCTGTGGTTCCAAGAGTGCGGTTGTCTGTAGGGGATTGCTGGGTCGTGTGTCGTGCTTCAATTTAATCAGTGGGACGTGCAGTTGGGTCAGTTCAGGTGGCATATACTGGTCTGGTGACACTGAAAATAGTGTGGTGATCAGGAAAACTCTTGCTGGCTGCACTGGACTGGTGTGGCGGATCTCAGAAATTGGTCTGGTGACACTGTGACTGGGGTAACGAGGCCTTATGGTGACACTGGGACTGGTGTGCTGGTGTTCAGGGACAACTGTGACTGGCTGCACTGGTCTGGTAACATTATACTGCTCAGGGGGATGTGATTTGTTTTTGTTTTTTTATATATATATATACTTTTTAATCCCGATCACTGCAGTAAGTTTTCAGAGGAAGCAGTTCAAAGGCTGCACCGTGCACCCTTTGTTTTCAAGTGTGATCACTATGATTGGTCACATTGATCACATGCATAGTACTACTATGACTGCCTGTATATTTCGGATATTTTTCAAATTTTTCATTAAAACATTTTTGTGCAGCAATCCCTCTTGACTTTTTTATGATACAAGCCCTTAGGAAGGCCTGATTGCTTTGCACATATTATTACGACCGTCGTGCACCTCACCCTCTGAACTTTCTTTGTATATATCTATATATATGTAATTTGTGCGTAAAAGCGTTCTTTGTTAGGTACCCTGTTGAATTTGAATGGTCTGTGAATGCACCTCAACATAGGAAAAAATAGTTGTCTTTACTTTTGAAAATGCAACAAAACACACATACCATGTATATCTGTACATTGTTGTGTTTTATAATCCATCTTATTTTCATTGGGTTCCAAATAACAATGAATGGAAACACATATTCTTTGCACACCAAATCTGTTCATCATTTCATGAGTTTATATGCATGTATGGTCTACATAAGCCCTTACACAGTGTGTTACTATGCATGTTAGCATGTGTTGGTTGAAACACAGGCCTTCATGTTGTATTCATTTTAAAGGCTGAGTATAGTGAGGGGAATTTGCAAAGACTAGGGCAGACAAAATCTGCAGCTCTGTGCATGGCAACCAATCAACTTCTAGCTTTTATTTTCAAAACTTAACTTAAAGGGTTACTCCATTTTTGTGGGGGAAAAAAATTATTAGCTCAGGGTCATTCACCAGCCGTCCCGGAGAGCTACGTACCGCTCCTATAGCAGGGGACGACTGCTGAGATCTGGCAATTCTGCCCAACAGTTGGCCAGTTTTTTCCCTTTCCTCATAAAATGCTTGTTTAGTAACAAACCTTTTACATTCTGCGGCAGAGGATCTCAATCGGTCCAGGGGTTCCTGGCCCGAGATCCATGCCTCGCAGAGCCGGACGGGTCTAGTACAAATGCAAACTCTAGGTGTCTCACCTTGTCTTCAACCTGTTCCATTAGGGCTGATGAATTATATTTAATGGCCGTTATTTCGGCTATGAACGTACCCCTCAGACATGCCTTGAAGGCGTCCCATCTCAGTGCTAGGTCGGTGTGCATTCGGTTATCGGCAAAGTATTGTTCTATCTGTTTCACCACACGTTCATGCGAGGTGAAAAGTTTTAGCCAAAAGGCATTCAGCTTCCACGGTGCCCTGGGCAAGGAGGCGGCTGGACGGGTAGTAAGGTGTGCAGCCAGCGGAGAATGATCAGCTACCCCCCTGGGGAAATATTCCACCCTGGTGACAATAGTTAAAAGTTGCGGGGACCCTACGCAGAGATCAATGTGGGATAGCGACCCGTGCGTTGTTGGTTTTTCCCACCATACATCTGTCCAGCCCACCTCCTGTAGCAGTCTTCTCAAAATGGTGCCTCTGCCCCCTAGCAGAGGCTGAGCAGGAGGATGTCTGTCCAGTCTGGGATCCAAGTAGCCATTAAAATTTCCCATAATCAGAATGGGGACATGAGGTTTATTGACCAGGTAAGACAGGAGAAGCTGCAGTACCTCTCTAGAAAAAGGGGGGGGGGGTATATACACAAAGGCAAATATTACATTTAAAGTAAACACTTTGCAGTACAAGAATATATATCTACCCAGAGGGTCTATGACTGTGTCCAATTCCTGGTAGGCCAAGGATTTGTGTACCAGTACACTCAGCCCGCGTGAATATGCAGAGTGAGTGGAGTGATATGCCTTGCCCACCCAGAAATACAGCAGAAAACCAACTATGTCCTTTGTGAGGTGAGTCTCCTGGAGGCTGTTGTGGAAAATGTTATAAATCTGTGTTGCCAAATGTCCCCCAGTGTCGGTTTTGCTGTAATGCGCTCATGTGAGCGTATTCACAAATACAGACATTGGTGGAAGACCATTGGCTGCAAAAACCTTCCTGTGGACATGGCAGATCTGTTGCTCTTTTAGGGATGTTAGTTTATGCCTCACCAAGAGACTGGCCAGCTCATGGCGACTGCATTAATGACTCTGAGCATACATGTCTGCGTACATGGGAACTATAGCATAACTATATGAAAATTATCGCTCACTGAGCCATAATTTTGTATGGTTTGCATCACTGGTAACAGTGGGAGTGTGCACACGGTCGTGTTCAAAGCCATGTGCTTGCCACATGGTTTTGCACACCACCGTCTGCACATGTCACTACTGTATTTCTATTTGAATGTATACATGTCTTTGGATCTGTATTTAACCCTGTTAGAAGGGCTTCTGTATTGTCACATCCTGTTACATCCTTATATGGTCATTTCCTCTGTGTTGTTCATTTCCTGTGAGGTCACAAACTTTGTAGGAGGCGTTTGGCTGTTGGAGGCACAACCCTCAAGTTTGGGACTTCCTGTTGATGTGTAAATAAAAGGGCTTGCTGGCTGAGAAAAGCCAGAGATGCTGAGATGAGAACGTAAGAATGTGTTGATGTCTGATTACTTGGATGCGTGGGATTTTAGGTAAGATGCATTTATATCAATAGACAAAAATGTTATTATTATTAGAGACAGGAAATTTGGCTGTGTGCTCTGCGTACAGCCTAATTTCGCTGACAAAATGGCGAGCCAGGTAGGGTTCTGTCAGCGAAATTAGGCTGTACGCAAAGCACACAGCCAAATCTCCTGTCTCTAATAATACCATTTTCGTCTAATGATATAAATGCATCTTACCTAAAATCCAATGCATCCAAGTAATCAGCCATCACCACCATTCCTCACGTTACCAGCTCAGCCTCGGTCAGCATCTCTGACCACTCCCTAGCTAGCAGGCTCTTTTATTAACACAAAAGGTTTCACAAACAGGAAGTGATGGTTCCAACAGCCAATCACTTCTTACATGGCAAGTGACATCACAGGATATGACCATATAAGGATTTAACAACACAGGAAAATGCAACAACCAATGAACAATGACTACAGGAGTCTTATGGGTGTGTCTGAGCAGAGACAGGGTGCATGCATGTTTTTAGAAGCCACATGGCTTTCAAACATTGACTCGGTCTCCAACCAGAACAACCCAAAAGACTCCCATATTTCCGTTAATAGAAATCCCTAATATACATTGTTCCAGAGAACAATGTATACCTGGATTATTCTACTGTCTTTGTGGACGAGAGATTATCGGCAGGCGTACACTCATTGGGCCACAAATATGTTGATTAGGCACACAGGGGCAACATGAGCGCACACTCGTTAAACCGATAATGTCTTTGCAGAGCGAACACACCCTCACCAGAAGATCGTTCTGTTCATCGCACAGGGGCCCTTAGCTGGCGGACATGTCCCCACTCCACAAACATTTCTCTACATCCCCAAAGAGCTTTTCACTACCAAACGGATCTCCATCAGCGTCAGTCTGCCCCAGTCAGCTCTTTAGAGCTGCCTTCGAGAGAACGGACAATGGGAGACTCTTATGACAATACATTAAAATACATCTTCATAAAATTTTCCATAACAAGGCTCACTATGGCAGGATGGAATTTTTTCATGTGCTTATCATAATGTGTTTCAGTGGATCATGGACACCTTGGACGTTCCAAGTCACAATCGGAGTGGTGGCCATAGTAGGTGGGGTAAAGTAGTGCATCCAGGGCCCAGAGGCCACTTTGCCTCAGTCCCGGGCAAAGAAAAGTCAGCAGTCATGCTATGGGCACTCAGTTCTTTCAAGTGATAGACAGTTTTGATTTGGCATGGCATCATGTTTCGTCTGCAGAAGCATGAGGGTGAGAGTTTCAGAGCAAGGTGTATCAGTGTGACCAGTGAGAATATAAAGAACTGTCCTGAAGTGGTCTGTCGGGTGTGTACAGCATACCCGCTTGAGGCCAGGGTAGACCCTCTTTTTCCAACCCCACGCCAAGAGTCGTTCAGTAAACTTGTGCCAACTGGGCACCAAATAACACGTCCCCACAACTGGGACACAGTATAACTTTGTGAGTCTCTATGGGCATAACTCCCCCACATTAGATAAGATTTCATTTTAATGAATTGTATTCTATCAAAGCTCTTGTCAAACACTAGCTTTGAAAAAGTCTGTAACGTCCCGCTTCGTAAGTGATAGACTTAAAATGTCTGCAGGTTACATACCAACTCTGTGGCAATGAGTACCGGACATTGGTCTCCTATATCGGCTTCTCGGCGTCTCCTGAGGTCCTGTTCATTGCGATCCAACCATGTGGCTGCGTCTGAGGCTGATTCAAAAAAGGTGGACTGTCCTCTGGCAGTAATGCGTAGTTTGGCCGGATACAGCATTGCATATGTAACTTGAATTCTCTGCAGGCGCTTCTTCACCTCAGCAAATTTGGCCCTTTTGCGTTGCACCTCTGCCGAGAAGTCAGGGTAAAATGAAACTTTAGTCCCATTATAATGCACTGCGCCTCTCTCCCTGGCCAATCTGAGTATGATCTCGCTATCTTTATAGTTCAAGAGCCTGGCCAGCATGGATCTTGGTGGGTTGCCAGGGTGAAGTGGTCTAGGCGGCGTGCAGTGTGCCAATTCCACCGCAAACAGTGTGGTGAATGCCTCCTTGCCAAATATTTTTTGGAGCCACATTTCTGTAAAGGCCGTGGGGGCCCTGCCCTCCACTTTGTCTGGGAGCCCCACAATGCGGACATTGTTCCGTATTAGGCGGTTCTCAATGTCGTCAGTTTTGGCATTAGCCTGTGCTGATTGTTGTAGTGCAATTCTGGCATCTCTGGTGGGGGGGGCAGCAGGTCCTCCACCTCACTAATCCTACCCTCCACAGCCGTGGTCCTCTCTCTGATTTTTTGGAGATCCTGTCTCATGAGGGACACTGTTTCTGTGAGACCTCCAAACTGCTCCTTCAGGCCATCAACAGAAGCTGTACATCTCTGCACAACGCGCAGGATTTCATTTAGTGTAGGCTGTTGTGTCTCTTCCTGCAGTGCATCAAACAAGTCAGGAGTGGGTAAAGGAGAGCTCTCTAAGGGAAGTGTGTCATCTAGGGCAGAGGCACCATGTTGTCCGCCAGACTCATGTGCAGGTGTCTGCAGTGGTGGGGGAGGAGAGCAGCTAGGTCCCTGTAGCTTTTGTGCATAGTATAGCATGTCTCTGGGCTGCTCCTTCCCCTGCTGTTTCAGTGTCTTATGAGACTTACCGCCCAACTCCTGTACACTATCGGCGCCATGCACCGTTCTCTGGGGCTGAGGGGAGCCGGTGCCATCTTGGCCCTCCATGGCTGCCGCGGCCGCAATGTATTTTTCACCTTTGCGGGTCATCATGGGCTCCTACGAGTGCCGATTGCCCCTCTGTGTAGTCTCTTAGGAGGTAGGGCTGTTTCTCTGGGTCGGTTTTTGGTGCGGATCTGTGGCGGGATCAGAATCTATGGAGGATCAGTAACGGGAGCTCTGTGCAGTGCGACCGCTCACATGCCCTTCCAGGCCACGCCACCTGACTGTGGCAATTCTGTTCACTCATTCACTCACTATACATTCATAGTTTTGACCATGCTGTGTTGCTTAAACTGTTGTAGAGAAATCTAAGTGGCCATCATCTCATTCTATGGATTAGTAAACTCGCTGAACTTAAATACAGTTTTTTTTGTCGGAAAAGCCATATTTACCTGTTTGCCTGCATTAGTTCGTATGCTGTCTGGAAATTGGCATTGCATTGAGCATCATCCTTTTTGGATAATTTCATTAACTTCTCTTAAATATACAAGCAACCTATCCTATGCAAACATGGCTCCGCTGTAATCAAAACCAGCTGCCTTGTGGTGTTGCCAGGAACTGTCTTCCAGATTCATTCATTGACTGTTCCGAGACATCTTGGCTCAAAGTTTCAGGATGATGTTTACCTAAGATTGCCTATAGCCCTGTCACCCCAAAAACTCACCATTACTGAGAAAGTTGCACAAGTTCAATAATGATGACTCCCTCTTTGTGAAATGGCCATATTTGCACAGATGTGGCTGCTTCCATAGGTAGATGGCCCCATAATGATAACCTAACTTTTCTCATTTTACATGACTGAGAGTCATGATTGTTTCTACTGATTTGTTTTATGTTTATACAACTCTTGCTTAAAGCGTTAGTTCACATTTTCATTTTTCTGAAAAAGTGAACTAACACCTTACAGTCCCCCCCAAGTACCTGCTGCTCTTACCTCTGTGATGAGCTGGCAGTGCCCCCACACAGGTAGTATAGTGGTCCAGGAATTTGAAATGGGGATGTTTCTTTGTGCCGGCGCTGAACAATCAGAATCGCTCTGATCCATCCAGGAAGCCCTATAGGAAGAAGGGGAAGAAGAGCTGGGATTTCAAATCCTTGGCTGCGTGGGCACTGACAGCTCATCGCTCAAGTCCAGTGGAGGGTGGGGAGGCTGTAGGATGTTCACCCTTTCATTTTTTCTGAAAAGATAAACTTACAAGTTAAAGAAAATGTGCTGAAACACCTGATTATAGGTGAATCTGCACTTAAAGCTTTCACTCAGTCCCCTGCGAAGTTCACCTAATGCAACTTCCTGTGATGGTCTGGTAAAAAATGCTACACTGCTCCAGAGTTCAGAGCAGTGATCAAACTCTCATTTAGGCTATGCCTGCTAGTACTACAGTGTGATGAAAAAATTATTAAATTATTTATTATTATTATTATTATTATTTATTTTACACTGTCTCTTTAAATTTTTTTTTGATCAACTTTATTGCTATTCCTGGGGATGAACAACATCCTTTGTGATAGTATGGGCAGTGACAGGCACTGGGGTCTCTTCTGGTTTCTTAGACCATAAAGATGATCGGGGACATTCTGGTCCTCAGTCATCTTTATGGTCAACTGGCGGAACTGCCGGCTTGATGCCTGTGCTGCAGATACTGGGATGAAGCCTGTAGCTGCAGGCTTCTTACCAGTATAACAACTTTAACCTGGTGACTTATGGGTACGTCGCAGAGGATGAAGTGATTAATTTTTGGTCGTCTTCGAGTAGAGTCTTTTTGAATCTAGCCTCACTAAATAAGTCCAGTCCCTGTGGACCTGTTGGCTTAGTGGCTAGCTCTACTGCCTTGCAGCACTATAGTCCTTGGTATGAATCTCAGCCTGGATACTATCTGCATAGAATTTGCATGGGTTGTCTCTGGCTACTCAGGTTTTCTCCTACACTGACATGCTGATAGGTTAACTGGCTGCTGTCCAATCTGGCCTTGGTATACGCGTAAGTGTATCTATGCATGTGAGATGGGACCTTCGATTGTAAGCTTTGTGTATGTATGTATGTGTGCGTGTGTATATATATGTATATATATATATATATGTGTATTCCTCCCTGTATTGTAATTGCACAGTCTGCCCTAACATTGTAAAGCGATGCGCAAACTGTTAGCGCTATATAAATCCTGTATAATGATTATATATATAAAATACAGTGTGGGGCTCCGGAATATCGATTCTGAGCTGAGAGAGCTGTTTTTTCAGTTTTTTCCTAGTTTTGGGATTTCCAGGTTGGGTTCTGGAGTTTGGAGGCTTGAAAGAGCTTTGGGTGGGAAGAAGCCTCTAGCCTACTGTTCAGGTCTTACTGAAGACTGGCAGGCTGTGTATGCAGGTGCGCACAGCTTTTATAGTCTTTATATAGGCACAGCCTTTATAGTCAGCTTTAAAATAGTTGTAAACCCTTTACTACCACTATTACCTACAGGTAAGGCTTAACTGTAGGTACCTTAAATATCTCCTAAACTTGCACTGTTTAGGAGATATTCACTATATTCTACATCATCGGCACATACGCACTGAAGAAATAGCTCACTCGTGACGTTTCTTCAATAGCTGTGCTGTGACCGGCGGCACTCGTGCGGGAGTGACGTCATATCGGCTCCGGCCAATCACAGTGCCGGAGCCGCAAACCCAGAATTAACTCCAGTGGAAGATGTCCGGGCTGTACTCGGAGTGCCAAGGCCAATTCAGGGCATCGTTCTGAGATAAGTAATTCATAATGAGCTAGTATGAGCTAGTTTATTATGCCTTTGTGTTGCAGGGTTCCCCCCCCCCTCCCGAGGTTTACAACCTCTTTAACAAGGGGACAGGTTTGCTCCACCCAAATGCCAGGAGGTCTCAGGCTAGGAGACAGGAGGGCTTCATACGGGTGGCAGGGGATTTCCTATCGAGGCCAGGGCATGGGCCCATGCAGCAGGGAGCTGCAGCTGAAGAGAGCGGAGACAGCTACAACTGCTGTGTATGAGCACTGTGTGCTGTTATTCAAGGTAAAAGGCCTAAACAGTGGTGTTGCGAAGAGAAGGAGCCAGGAGGCTTGGTATTATTTTGTCCTTTTCCTTTTTTAACCGGACGAATGGTCAAACACAGTGGCGTCACTAGTGCGGCCCACACCCGGGTGACACCCGCCATCCCAAGGGTGGCAGAGGGTCCTGGGTCCTGGAGGCAGGGTTCTTTTCAGCCAGAAAGTGCCAGAGTGTGACTGCTCAGTCTCACTCTCACTGTTGATGCGGCTGCCTCCTGTCACAAGCCCGCCGCCAGGAGAGTGTTAGTCTGAGCAAGCAACTCTCCAGGCGGCTGCACACTGAATCCTCCTCTGTTCACCGCTCAGGTGCTTGAGGGGTGGGGGGGTCTGTACTGATGGAGGGGGGTGGTTTACCTTGAGGGGGGTCTGTACTGATGGAGGAGGGGGGTGGTTTATCCCGAGGAGGGTCTGTACTGATGGAGGGGGGGAGTATTTTGTGCTGAGGGGGTGTCTGTACTGATGGAGGAAGGGGGTGGTTTGTCCTTAGGGGGGTCTGTACTGATGGAGGGAGGGGTCTGTACTGATGGAGTGGGGGTTGTATTGATAGGGGGGTCTATAATGATGAAGGGATGGTCTACACTGATGGAAGGGGGTCTGTACTGAGGGGGAGATCTGTACTGAGGGAGGGGGTCTATACTGATGGAGGGTGGTACTGAGGGGGGGTTATGCTTAGTGGGGGTCTATACTGAGGGAAGGGGGTCTATACTGAGGGGGGACTATACTTGGTGGAGGGAGGGTTTGTACTGATGGGGGACTATACTTGGAGGGGGGTCTGTACTGAGGGGCAACTATAGTAGGGGGGGCGTGACACCATGTTATACCACACCGGGTGGCACCAACTCTAGTGACGCCACTGGTCAAACAATCCCATAGACACACTCCTAAACCTTGTGTACAGCCTTTCCAGAAGAGTTGAAGCTGTTAAAACTGCAAAGGGTGGGCCAACTTAATATTGAACCCTACAGACTTATGCCCCGTACACACGGTTGGGCATTGATCGGACATCCTGACAACAAAATCCTAGGATTTTTTCCGACGGATGTTGGCTCAAACTTGTTTTGCGTACACACGGTCGCACAAAGTTGTCGGAAAATCAGATCGTTCTGAACGCGGTGACGTAAAACACGTATGTCGGGACTCTAAACGGGGCAGTAGCCAATAGCTTTCATCTCTTTATGTATTCTGAACATGCGTGGCACATTGTGCGTCGGATTTGTGTACACACGATCGGAAATTCCGACAACGGATTTTGTTGTCGGAAAATTGTATAGCCTGCTCTCAAACTTTGTGTGTCGGAAAATCCGATGGAAAATGTGTGATGGAGCCTACACACGGTCGGAATTTCCGACAACAAGGTCCTATCACACATTTTCCGTCGGAAAATCCGACCGTGTGTACGGGGCATAAGACTAGAATACCATTAAAGTTCATGTGTGTGTAAACGCAGGTGTTCCAATACTTTTGGTAATATAGTGTATCTGCTTTGGTCATGTGGATCAATCTGGGTTCACGCCTGGTAGAGGAACAGACACCACCTTGCAGCTCTGACTTTCACACAGTGGCTTAGCACTCCCTAACTTCCTCCTATATTACTTGGTGTAAGGTTTTTGTGACTGTACGCTGCGCTGGTGGTCTTTCCAGCCTGCACATAATCCAGCAGTGAAATTAGAGGTGCCCATTCTGGGATCATATGCTACTCTTAGTGACTTGGCCTTTAGATGCTGTCATTCACATTCTGCTGTCATACCTACATTACAGGCATGGCATTAACCCAGGGCAAAACATTGTACTACTAGCACTTTGTCCCTGCACACTTCTCTATGGGTCAACCTCAACCTAGCAGGATTTTTTTTCCGTTTCTACAATTGTCACGCCTTCTTTGCACAGTTTTTACTGCGTCCTACTCTGGAATCAGATCCTCTTGAATGGTTGTTAGCCTCACAAGTGATGGGGAAGCCATTGTCCAATATTTTCCTCTGACTTTCTAATGCATACTCCACAAAATTGACTTGTTAATATCAAAAATGGGTGACATAATTGCTAGATCTCACAGCAGATGACAGGGATGACTGTGTGACTACCTCACCCATATGTTTTCTGCTAAAGATCACTCCAATCAACTTAAGTTCCTACATACTACTACACCCCAGAAGGACTGACCCATATATAGCTGACTTCTAACCCTCTGTATCAGAGATGCCAACATTGGCAGGCACATTCTTACATATGGTCTGGACCATCCCCGGTCCTACACCCATACTGGGAAGCTGTAATTGAGATGATTAACCACTTCAGCCCCGGAAGGATTTACCCCCTTCCTAACCAAGCCCTTTTTTGCGATACAGCACTGCGTCACTTTAACTGACAAATACGCGGTCGTGCGACATTGTACCAAAAAAGAATTTATGTCCTTTTTTTTATCCACAAATAGAGCTTTCTTTTGGTGGTATTTGATCACATCTGCGGTTTTTATTTTTTGCGCTATAAACAAAAAAAAGTGTCAATTTAAAAAAAAAAGCATTATTTTTTACTTTTTGCTATAATAAATATCCCCAACAAAAATATACAAATTTCTTCCACAGTTTAAACCAATATGTATTCTTCTACATATTTTTGGTAAAAAAAAATCGCAATAAGCGTATATTGATTGGTTTGCGCAAAAGTTATCACGTCTACAAAATAGGGGATAGATTTATGGCATTTTTATTATCTTTTTTATTAGTAATGGCGATCTGCTATTTTTATTGTGACTGCAACATTGCGGCGGACAGATCTGACACTTTTGACACTATTTTGGGACCATTGGCATTTATACAGAGATCAGTGCTATAAAAATGCACTGATTACTGTGTAAATGTCACTGGCAGGGAAGGGGTTAAACACTAGGTGGCGATCAAGGGGTTAACTGTGTTCCATCAGCATGTTCTAACTGTAGGGGGATGGGCTCGCTAGAACATGACAGAGATCACTGCTCTCGATCACTGGGAGCAGTAGATCCCTGTTATGTTGCTAGGCAGAACAGGGAAATGCCTTGTTTACATAGGCATTTCACCGTTCTGCCTCCCTGTGCCACGATCGTGGGCCACCGGCGGACATCGAGTCCGCAGGCATGCTCCGGCGGCACGCGTGTGCTCTGGAGGTGTACGCGCGCCCACTAGCCGCAGATGATGCAGTGATGTATGGGTATGCTGTTTTGCGCACCCGTGCCACTTTGCCGATGTATATCTATATGTATATGTAATAATGTGTGTGACTTGCACCAGGGTTGGTGTCGGGGTGTGTTCGCTAATATTTGCTTTGTTTATTTACTGGTGGTGGCGTGCAATCGCGGTCATGTGGTGAGCTCCAACCTCCAGTTTTGCTTACTTCCTGGTGGTGGAGAGCATTCATGGTCACCCAATGCATTCCAACTACCTGGTGTGTTTACTTCCTGGTGGTGGAGCGCAATTGCAGTCACGTGATGCGGTACAGCCTTACGCTTCCGATCATTGCGTCATTGGCAGATTTCATTTTCTGCTGATGCCTCATTGGTGAAGCATACATATAGGTGTGCTTGTGCCCCATAGCCACACCTCTGACTATGTCCAATAGGATGAAACTTGTTAGGCTGGCAGTGACAAAAGTGCGCTGAAAGCTACGGCCGTTTTACTGCGGATGTTAATTTTGTTATTTTATGTAAGTGATCTTAATAAATTTATTTGTACTACTGTATGGGCTTCACTATGATTGCTTTATCATTTCTTTGGTGATGTCATCTTTGTGAATAGCAGAATACGTTTATACACCTGGTGTTAGATCTTGGCAGCCTGATGGGTGTTGATGCAGGTCTTTTCCACTGGATATCGAGTAATTTCGACCAGAGGGTGGAGCGGGAGCCCATGTTAAGTTCTATGTTCATGCCTGCATTATACTTACTTCTGGTAAGGAGATTGGAGTGACACTGTGGTGTGGTGTGCTTTGTAGTTCACACTGAAGTTGGTGAAGGGATTTCATCTTTTTCCTCCTCCAAAGACTTTTGCTATTTCAGCGCCGCATTTGAACTTTTTGTTTATTTTATTTGCCATCAAACAAATTGTGCTGGTTGCTAGAGCCAGGAACTTTTTTTTGCATGATAGCACAGATATTACACTTTGTTTTATTGTATTTCTATATTTGATTTATATCTGCTGCTTTTTATTGTGATTTGAAATATCAGAATGGATGTTTTCGATTTTAGAAATGCACGAGTTCTAGATCTGAAAGATGCATTCAGTAACATAGAAATTCAACAAAATCTTGATATAGGAGGATTGTTCATGCTGTTAAAGTACCTCATGATCTCAGAAATCCGTGGCAATTGGGATGTGATAACATGGTTCCTCGGAGTTTGAGATTTGAGATCACTCCTCAGGAGGATGAACAAGATCTCTCAGGCTGGTTTAAATATTTCAACCATGTTGGTCTAGATATTTTGAGTTTTCTAATAGCCAAAAAAATACGAAAACGAAATAAACTAGATGAGGACATCTCTGATGTTAGGATGACAATTTGTCATCATATAAAGAACTTTATATGATAATCTTAAAAATCTTAAAAAGATTTTAGAAAAGAAGGACCTTGAACCAAAAAAGAAAAAAAAGAAAAAATACACTAGATATTTAGAAGATTATAAAGCTGCCAAAGTCATCTCTAATGTTAGGATGACAATTTGTCATCCTATAAAGAACTTTATGAATATAAAAATAAGTCTGATAATCTTAAAAAGATTTTAGAAAAGAAAGACCTTGAACAAAAAAAGAAAAAATACACTAGATATTTAGAAGATTATAAAGCTGCCAAGTTTTTAAATGACAGGTTAAGAGGACTGAACTAGCTGCTGGAGGGGCTAGTCAAGATATATTGTGCAGCATCCCTCCTATCATAATCTTAGGACTTCGCATTCGGGAAAGAGACAACCTGGGTGGGATAGTCCGGCATATTATCCGCCGAGGAGACCCCAATATCCTAATGAAGGTCCTCCTTATGCTACTTTTTTCCAAAACGTCCACAAAAAAACAAAAGGGGTGGAGAACCAAAAGAGGAACCAGAGGGGGGAGGAGGAACCGATCAAATAAGGAGGCGAGTTTAAAGGATACTGAAATTTTTTATCTTAGTAATAGCGAACTTACGGACAGTGAAAAATTTGTACTTAATCATGGTCTTAAGTTTGCTCCTGATAAGCCTTTGAGTAAATTTGGGGCCTTTATGGATGTACAAAAATATGTGCGTAAAAAGAACATTAAAAGACATTTCTTGTCCCAGCCGGCTAGGGCGATGAATGGTACTGTAAGTGAGGTGAGACACTCAGGTTTATCAAATGCCTCTTTGTTCAACCCACCTGGTAATGTCCCTTAATCCATCTTGGTCTTTAAAGATCTGGTGTTGAAAGACATCAATAAATTGAGCATTAGGAAGGTTGTGAATAATTGTAGATTTAGGGATGGACTGAAATCCTTACAAGATAGGAAGGATTTGATTGTCCGCCCTGCGGATAAAGGCGGGTGGCATTGTTGTGCTAGACCAAATTGTTTATGTGGGTGAGATGAACGGAATTCTTTCTGACACAGACACCTACATACATCTTCACAATGGTCCCACCAATAAATACAAAAAAGAATGACTAAATTATTGATGTTGGCTCGTCTAGAAACCTATTGACTAAAAAAAGAGAAATAATTTTTAATACCTATGGCACCCAGGATTCCGGTGATTTATTATCTTCCAAAAGTTTACAAAGACCTGATTAATCCTTCAAGGAGACCTATTATCAGTGGTCTGGACTCTGTTACTTCCCGTATTGGGAAATACATTGATGGCTTTTTACAGCCACTAGTTTCCCAGACCCCTTCCTTTTTAAGGGATTCATCTCATGTTATTCAATTAATGGGAGCCATTGAGTGGAAGGAGGGGGCTACATTATGGTAACAGCTGATGTAACTTTTCTCTACACCATTATATCCCATTCAATGGTTTTGAGGAAGTTGAATTGTTCTAGAAAGAAGACACCAGTCTTCTCTCCATCCAAAGGGATTTTGTGTTGAGCCTACTCATGTTTGCCATGTCTCATTATTTCTGGTTTGGCGGCTCCTTCTATCTTCAGAATAGAGGGGTCACCATGGCTGCCAAGTTTGCCCTGAGCATGGCAAACTTGTTTATGGTGAAATGGGAGGATGACATCATCTATACCAACAGAAGACCAGAGATAGTATTCTGGGGAAGATATATAGATGACATCCTCCTCCTATGGGATGGAGACATGCCCTCACTGGAAAACTTTATGAAACAGCTTAATAACAATACTTTGGGTATTTCCTTACAACATGAGGCTAGCCATATTAAGGTACATTTTCTTGATCTCAATATTGAGATTAGGGAAGGTTCTTTGACCACCTCTACGTACTTTAAAAGTACGGATAGGAATGGCTACATTGGCCAGGGAAGTTGTCATCACGCTATGTGCTTAAAATCGGAGTCAGTTCATCCGCCTAAGGCGGAATTATACTATTAAAAATCATTTCTTGGAACAGGCTTCGGTTTTGCAGACCAAGTTTATAGATAAAGGGTACAGATCTGATGACTTGAATAAAGTCATCAGAGAGGTAGAAAATATGGATAGAGCAACCATGTTGAGCGACAGGTTAGGGCCCAAGCCTAATGGGATTGATTCAAATTTTTCAATGGTTACCACCTACTCTCGCCAATATTACGACATTAAAAAAATAATGTCTAAACATTGGGCGGTATTGAAAAATGATAGGGTGTTGGTTTCTGTTCTTCCAGACGGCCCACAGGACATCTTTAGAGGGGTTCCACCCTTGAAACTTCAAGTTGCAGCCAACATCCTTGGTGCACCCAACAGAGTTTCTTTCTTTCAGAAACTAAAGGGTTTTTTTCCCTGTAGGAAGTGCACCATCTGTCACTTAAATGAGCTTCAAGATAGAAAAATCTGTCAATTTAAGTCTAATATTACATCCAGGATATATGATATAAAGACCTTCATTATCTGTACCTCCAAAAATGTGGTCTACTTGCTCCATGCAGCCTTCAATATGTGGGCCGCACAATAAGTTGCCATGAATGTCAGAATTAAACAGCATGTGGCTAATATTAAAAATGGGTTTCCAAAACATAGTGTCTCCAGGCATTACCTTGAATGTCACAATAAAAATCCAGCGGGTACCACTTTCATTGCATTGACAGATTTACTCCTCACTGGCGAGGGAGTTTTGTAAAGAGAGAGACCCGCTAGATCAATGACCTAAAAAGCTATGTCCCTTTTGGATTAAACGTCGACTGGGATGTAAACTGTTTTATTAACAATGATTAATCAGTGCCTTTGTTTTTAATTTAATTAATTTTTCATTATCAAATGTATTGTTTATTAATTATCAAAAAATGTTATATTGTCAAATAATTTTTGAATAATGTTTCTTATCATTAATAGTTTTTATTATTTATGAATTATTGGTTATATTGTGCTGTATATCACCATATGATAACTGTCTATTAGTGTCGTTTCCAATGATTGGTGGAATTTTTTATATATGTTTATTTTTAAATATATGCTGTAAATGATGGTTTCGTCTCTGGGGTGCCTCCAGCAAGGTCAAATTGTATCCCCCTGTTTACAGCATATACGTTTTTATTTTTGTTTTATTAATGGTGGTTGGGGCGTGTTCGCTAATATGTGATGCACTCTGGCCATCTGCTTTGTTTATTTCCTGGTAGTGGAGCACAATCGCGGTCATGTGGTGAGTTCCAAACATCAGTTCTGCTTACTTCCTGGTGGTGGAGCACATTCATGGTCACGCGATGCGTTCCAACTACCAGGTGTGTTTACTTCCTGGTGGTGGAGCGCAATCGTGCTCACGTGATGCACTCCGGCCCTACGCTTCCGGTCATTGCGTCATCGGCAGATTTCATTTTCTGCCGATGCGTCTTTGGTGAAGCATACATATAGGCGTGCTTGTGCCCCATAGCCACACCTCTGATGATGTCCAGTTGGATGAAACATGTTAAGCTGACGGTGACACAAGTATGCTGAACGCTACAGCAATTTTACTGCAGATGTTTTGTTCTTTTATGTAAGTGATCTTAATAAAATTTTTTTACTACCGTACGGGCTTCACTTTCATTGCTTTATCATTTCCTTGGTGATGTCATCTTTGTGAATAGGAGAACATGTTTATACACTTGGTGTTGAATCTTGGCAGCCTGAGGGGTGTTGATGCAAGTCTTTTCCACTGGATATCGAGTAATTTTGACCAGAGAGTGGAGCAGGAGCCCATGTTTAGTTCTATGTTCATGCCTGCGTTATACTTCTGGTAAGGAGATTGGCGTGACACTGTGGTGTGGTGTGCTTTGTAGTTCACACTGAAGTTGGTGAAGGGATTTCATCCTTCCTCCTCCAAAGACTGTTGCTATAGTTCCATTTCAGCGCCGCATTTGAACTTTTTATCTATTTTATTTGCCATCAAACAAATTGTGCTGGCTGCTACATCCAGGAACTTTTTATTGCATGATAGCTCAGATATTCCACTTTGTTCTATTATAACATTTCTATTAGGAGGTACTGATAACTTGGAGGCAGGTACAGTAAATATGTAAAGCTATTAGTTTTTTATGCCTCTTTTTATGCTAGGAGTGAACTACTATTTACCTGGAAATCACCCTCCCCGCCCACTTTATCAGCCTGGCGATTCTCCATCAATAATTTACTGCCCCTGTATAGACTAACTTATGAGTGCTGGAGTTACCCCCAAAAATGTTGTAGGATTTGGAATGCATGGATGAATGCCTCTGGTTCCCTACTTGCTATCCTAACTTCTAACTTGCTGGATATTCATACTCCTTGATCCCCTTCCCCTCTCTCCTAATTTTATATCATGGTTTGGACCAAATTCTAAAATGTAAGCTCTAACGAGTAGGGCCCTCTAACTCCTCCTGTATTGTAACTGTACTGTCTGGCCTCATGTTTTAAAGTGCTGCACAAACTGTTGGCGCTATATAAATCCTGTATAATATTAATTGTACCAGGGACATTTGTGTTGTCCTTTATTCCTGCTTGTTTAAGTTACCATGGATATGATGCACTGTTAACCGATGAATCATTGTAAAAATCCATAGGATCTCTCTTTTGTCTTGGTATTCTGATATGCTGGACCCTCATTATATCTTTTAATGTTATAATGCCACTGCTGACTATGTACACCTTGTACAACACTATTACCTACATTGTACAAATACTTTCTTAAAACACAAAAGTATTAACAGCGCTTATGATGAATACTCATTTATACTAATGATTTATCATTACTTGCTATATCCATCCTATGTTCAACATAACACTCATATATTATTCCACTCTACCAGTCCTCCTAGTAACTGTGACACAACTCAGTGAGAAATGTTAGATCAATATATGTTAAGCATCAGAAAAGGTGCACGGATAAAATTAAATATGACAGTTAAAAGTCAAATAAAATTCCAAAACGTAGTAAGCAGTTCCAGGTGTTCAAGATCAAGTATAAAGTGCAACGTGCTAGATAAGCATCAGAAAGTGACAAGTCCCCTGTTTGGGTGAAATGACGATAGTGGGAGAAGGCTTCTGTATTGAATCTTAAGTGCTGTCCTTAAGTTGATATAGAATGATGTACCTCCACCGTATCACCTTGTGGTCAGCCCCTTATGTGTAAAAGCTTACCAGAAGGATGGGTTTAGTACAGCCTGTAATCTCCTCTATTACAATGATCTGCTTTGGAACAGCAGCTGATCACACTTCGTCATACTCCGGAACATCACTTAACTCTGTAGCATCATGTAAAACAATAGGGGAGACTCTCCATAGTGTGATAATGTTTATTACGAAAGTGTCCCCCCAATAAAAAATATGCTTACAGTGTTCCAAGTTAAAACCAGCCTGTCACATCATTTGCGTCTGCTCACCACTGGTCGGAGTGCTGGCGTACCGCCCACCTCGATGAGTCCCGGGATGACGCTTGGTGTGTGAAGCTGTAGGGTCGCGTGGTCACGCTCTGACGCGTTTCGTCATTACGTCTTCAGAGGACCTACATTGTACGTTGCCTTTGTTTATTATTTTATTACGTTGATAAACTTTATGACTATAAACTTTAAAAATATATAAGGTCTCATGGAGTGGGGTATTGTTGTAGGAGGTATGCCTAGGGCAATTCTTTGCCAGTGTCCAGTCACCTGAAGGTAACAGCCTTTAGCCCATAGTCTATGAACATCTAGCCTGTAATGTACTTCAAGATCTGTAATTTACAGGCAGGTCACAATTCCTTTTTTTCTTCCATTTGGAGTTAAAAGTGTTAATTGGTTGTATTTAGTAATTTTGCAGCTCCTTGTGTTAACACACTAATCTGCTTTGTAAATAGACTGGTGTCCTCCTTTTTAAGCATTCACTCTGTGACATCCTGATACCAGTAAAGACCTGCTTAGGTAATTTAAAACCTTGTTGGATGTATTATAAGATGAATTACAAACCCGGACACCAAAATTGTTTAGAAAACGAATTGCTTCATTTTTGAACTATTTTCCTAACAGATTAATTAAAAGAATTTCATTCTGTCTTCATTATTTGCAACATGATGAACTGTAGAGCTGTAATACAAAACTTTAATCACAATACTGCCAGTCTTATGAAACCCTTACTAAAAAGTATTATATTTACGCCATGCCTATAACATTTGCTGCACGTTCAGCCACAATGCATAAGTGGAAATCCAGTGAGGTTCCCAGCATTAGGGAAATCGTCAGGTTAACACAATAACTGAATACAAAAACATTCTAGCATGCAAAGATGGGGAATTGACCATATATGAGCTTAATTGGTCTCTTTGGAAAACTTAATCTGTCCAGCTATGGACTAAGTTCATATATCACTGGAGTCATAGAAATACGGTACTTCAATGCTTTTGCTTATCTTTGTTCTTTCTTTCTCTTTCTTTGTTTCTGTTACGCATATGTTCTCATTGCTAATTGAAGAATGCCTACTTACAGGTTACGATGCTCTGGCTTAACGCACAATAGAGTATAGATAAAAGATACGATTGTTTATTCCTTGGTTGTTCACTCATACCTATGACAAATACTTTGTTATACATACAGTATTTACTCATTGTCAGATATGCACATTGTATATGACAGATTTACCTGGCATTGTTTGTTATAAAATCCAATAAAATACATTTGTTAAAAAGTATTATATTTACAAATGAACATGAATAGTGAGTTGGAGATGTAATGGGAAATAAAATAATGAAAAAATGTAGCATACTTGGTAAATTTGGAAACCAGAGTGAAACATTTTTAACAGTCTCCTGCTCTATACAACAAAATCATTCTTAGTTAAAAGTAAAACTAAGGCTATTTTCACATGGATCAATAGCAAACGATAGCACAAATGCATTTTACCGCATTTACGGTGTATTTTTCACAGGACATGTGACTCAAAAATCGCATAATAAAAAACACAACACGGGGGCGTTTTTTTGAGTCTTTGCCACATTTTTAATGCATTTCAATGGGGATGTGCATTTTTGGTGCAATTTTTTACCTGAGCAAATATGTGGCCATGAAGCAGGATTTTTTACACCACAGAGGAAGCATGATGGACTGATGTGAAAACATACATAGAATTTAAAGGGATGCATTTTTCTTCAGCTTTTCTTGCACTTTTTTTATATGCAAAAATGCTTCAAAAACTGCTCAGTTTGAAAGCAGCCTAATAATGACAGTCAGGGACTGGTGTAGTGTTTTCATACTGAGGGGGAAGGCGCACCTTATAACCTGTGTCGTGAACATGGGGGAATAGTTAGGTTCAAGCCACCCCAGGTCTTTGCCTATAAGCAGTTAAATTAAGCTACCCGGCCACACCCAGATTTCGGGGAGGTCAACTGCATCTCTTTGTGATGAACAAAATGTACAGTATAAGTTCCTTTTAGCCTTGTCAGAGAATCATTTTGTAAATTGTTTGTATAGGAATGTCTATTTAAAGTATTATAACTAAGTATAAAAACAATATACTAATATAAAAACTATACTTTTTTTTTTTTTTTTTTTTTTATGAAGTGATATTTGTTTTTTGTTTTTTTTGAGATTTGTTGTATACTGTGCTGGCTTTTCTATGTGGCCAACTATTGACCTACTTCATGTATTTTTTTTATAAATCTCTTTATTAATTTTCCAATAGGAAAACATATTGCAACATGTACTTTCAATTTTCAACGTTCCCACTCTCGCGGGAGCTTTCACATAACTTTTCTTAATAATAATTACAACAAATAAAAACATTAATTCTTCCCCCTAAACCTTTTGATGGTTTGGTTTATTGTTCCCCTTCACTTTCCTATCCAACATCTCATTACTTTCTTTCTTATTATTCTAGCTGTTCACTCTTTGGGTTTCCCAGAAGCTGTTATAGGATCTACTATCCAGCTTGCCCAAACTCTCTCAAATTTTTCTAAACATCCTCTAATACAATATGTTTCACTATACAGCCGAGAGTAAAATATTCACGGATCACCATTTCTAGTTATTTGTTCTAATTCTGATTCTGCCAATTGCGGAAAACCTTGAGGAAATTGGACAGAAAGAGCATGGGCAAGCTGCATATATCTAAATACATAGCTTCCTGGATTATTCCATAGTTCTATCACTCCCGCAAAGGATATCATTGTTTCTCCCTACACCACTTGAAAAAACTTTTTAACGTTAAATTTGGTCCAAGCTCCTGGATCTTGAATAGAATTTAAATGGGGCAACTGAGGATTCCTCCACAGCGGAGTATTTGGAGTCAAAATCTCCTTAACCGCTTCCCGACCGCCTCACGCACATATACTGCGGCAGAAGGGCACGTACAGGCAGATTAACGTACCTGTATGTTGCCCTTTAAAAGGCGGCTTGCGGGCGCGCCCACCAGGAGCTCCGTGACCGTGATCATGGGTCCATGCGAACTCAATGTCTGCAGGGATACCCTCGATCGTCTCACAGTGAGGAAGAACAGGGAGATACTAATGTAAACAAGCATCTTCCCTTCTGCCTAATGACACTGTCACTGATCAGCTCTCCCTGTAATCGGGAGCGGTGATCAGTGTAGTGTCACACACAGCCCCTCCCCCCCACAGTTAGAATCACACCCTAGGACACACTTAGCCCCTACAGCACCACCTAGTGGTTAACCCCTTCACTGCCAGTCACATTTACACAGTAATCAATGCATTTTTAATCGCACTGATCCCTGTATAAATGTGAATGGTCCCAAAATAGCACCAAAATTGTCTGACGT
This sequence comes from Lithobates clamitans, assembly GCA_037952925.1. Classification (NCBI taxonomy): domain Eukaryota; kingdom Metazoa; phylum Chordata; class Amphibia; order Anura; family Ranidae; genus Lithobates; species Lithobates clamitans. Next base: position 2,244,351 of record JBBGZY010001024.1, on the reverse strand, counting down.
GTCCGCCATAATGTCGCAGTCACGATAAAAATCGCTGATCGCCGCCATTACTAGTAAAAAAAAATTATCAATAAAAATGCCATAAAACTGTCCCCTATTTTGTAGACGTTATAACTTTTGCGCAAATCAATCAATAAATGCCTATTGCAAATTTTTTTACCAAAAATATGTGGAAGAATATGTATCGGCCTAAACTGAGGGAAAAAAAAATTTTTATATATTTTTGGGGATATTTATTATAGCAAAAAGTAAAATATAATGCGTTTTTTTCAAAATTGTCATTTTTTTTTTTTGTTTATAGCACAAAAAATAAAAACCGCAGAGGTGATCAAATGCCACCAAAAGAAAGCTCTATTTATGGGGAAAAAAAGGATGTCAATTTTGTTTGGGAGCCACGTCGCATGACCACGCAATTGTCAGTTAAAGCGACGCAGTGCCGAATCACAAAAAGTGCTCTGGTCTTTGGCCAGCCAAATGGTCCGGGGCTTAAGTGGTTAACATGTTTTTTCCCCCACTGAACCGGCTTTCCATACCTTTATAGTAGTTACTATCAAGGGGGTCAGATCGTATACAGATTTTAACCCTCGGAACAGCAATGCCTGAAGTGCTTCAGTAGAATGTACCACTGCAGCCTCTAACATTGTCGCTGGGTTATATTTATCTAGGTTTACCATTCACCTGCTGTTACCAGCTTTGCTGCTAAATAATATTTATTAAAGTCTGGGAAGGCCTGTCCCCCCTGTGCCAAAGGACGCATAAGTGTAGTTAATATAATTCTGGGTAATTTATTTCTTCATAAAAATAAAGAAAAAATACTGTTTAATTGTATAAGAAATGATTTTGGTAACCATTGTGGTGAATTTCTAAACAAATATAAAAATTTAGGAAGAATTTTCATCTTTATTAAATGTATGTGTCATAGCAGTGAAAGGGGCAGGGTGTCCCACACCTTCAGTTTTCTCTTAAATTCCTGTACTGCTGGATTTAGATTTAACATAAAAAAGTCCCCAGCCTGTCGTGAAATTTTTATACCAAGGTATTTAAATTCTGTTACCCATTGTAATGGAATATCTGAAAAAGCCGTATCCTGCGCTCCTTGATCAATTGCAAACAGTAGGGATTTACCCCAATTTACCTTGCCCTGTAAATTGTAAATATGTATTTAGCAAATCTACAGCTCCTTGTAATGATAGACCCACATAACCAAGGAATAGCAGCATATCATCTGCATATAGAGCTCCCCTATCCTCCAGCCCCCCAATTTGTGATCCCCGAATCCCTGAATATCAGGGGAAGTCCGGAGAGCCTCTGCCACCGGCTCTATTGCTATAGAAAAGAGGCCCGGAGAGAGAGGGCAGCCCTGTCTCGTTCCTCTATATAACTGAAATAAAAAACAGCCTTCCTCCCAGCTTAACCACTGACATTTATTATATACTGTTTGTATCCAATTAATAAACACTAATGGAAATCCCATCCTTCTAAGTATTTCCCATAGAAAGGGCCTTTCGATAGTATTGAAGGCTTTCTCTATATCCAAAGAGGCCACTGTTCTGGATCCCTCGTTAGCATGATGAGCATGTATATTAGTATGTAACCTATGTAGATTAATATCTGTCGTCTTCTGAGGCATAAATCCCGTCTGATCTGAATCTATAATGGATTTTAACAAAGGTTGTTTTCTCGATGTTAATATTTTAGTCAGTATTTTAATGTCTATATTCAATAATGCTATTGGCCTGTATGAAGCGCATCATTTTGGATCCTTAATTTCTTTATGTATAAGGGCTATATGTGCCTGTCTCATTGAGTCTGGAAGAGTCCCTTTCGATAACCCATTTGTGAATATTTCTGCTAATTTTGGGGCTAAAAAGTCCCTGTATTTTATATAAAATTCAACAGGGATTCCATCAGGACCTGAGGCTTTTCCCTTCGGGAAAGTATGTATAGTCTTCAAAATCTCTTCACTTGTGATCGGGCTAACCAATGTCTCTCTCTCCCTATCCGAGGGCTATCCAGTCCAAAAGCTCCGACCTCTCCCCCGGGCATAGGTCGGAGGGGAGGGAAGAGGTATATAAGGAACCATAATACCTCTTGAAAGTCTCCAAAATATCCTCAGGATTGACTACCATTTCTCCTTCTGGAGTCCTAATTTCCGCTATAAGTGTAGCCTGATATTCCAGTTGCGCCAATCTTGCCAAGAATCTCCCGCTTTTATCCATTTGTTCAAAAGTTTTTTTGTCTATTTTTATATAGTTCTAACCTAGTTATTGCCATCATATGCAGGTGTAGATCCCTTTGCGCAGCCATCATTGTATCAAAATTAATTATACTAGGGTCCAGGCTATATTTTTCCTTCTGTAATTTTATCTGCATTTGTAATATCTGTATTTTAATCTTTTGTTTCTTATTAACCGTCGCAATGTTTGAGATATTTTACCCTTGCACACATGCTTTAAAAGCATCCCAAACCATTTCTAACGATGATGATCCAGCATTGTTTTCCCAATATTCCACTAACATTAATGACATTTTTTCTGCTATCTCTGGGTACGACACCTACTGAGGAGTCAATCACCACAGTGATGCATTTTTTTAAGCTGGGGTACGTATTGACAAAAACAAAGGAGGGTGGTCTAAAAGACCACTTGGTAAATATATAGCTTCCACAATATCTGCCGCCAATGCCTGATCTGAAAAAGCTAAATCTATTTGGGATGAAGTTTTATGGGAGTTTTTTTTTTTTTTTTTTTTTGTGGGTTTCTCCATCTCCAAATTTCTATTACACCTTTAGCCTGTGCCCAATTGTATAAATCAGTTGAATATTGCTTGGGAGGTTTCGGTCTGGGGATAGAATGGAGTTAAAGTCTCCAATGAATAATAATTTTGCTGGAAAATGTTGGATAATTTATTCTAGTATTACATTTAGTATTTCAATGGAAGAAGGGAAGGAATATAAATTGCTGCTATGACATACCTTTGTTGCCCTAGCGTATATACTAAGATGACAAATTTTCCCTGTATATCCGTATATACCTAATCTATTAAGCCAGAAAAATATTTATATACTAACACTGACACCCCTCTCGCATAGGAGGAGTAGGTAGCGTGATAGGCTTTTTGAATCCATGTTTTTTTTTTTTAGTCATTAGTTTCCCTCCCACTAAATGTGTCTTTTAAAGTAAAGTCAGCTGTGGATTATACTTTTTTTTACATATTGAAACATTATTGCTCGTTTTAATTTAGAATTTAACCCGCAAACATTCCATGATATTATAGAGTAACAACTATTTTCACCTGACATCATACATAAGTAGTAAAACAGACAAACAGCTCCACACTAACCTGAGCCATGTGGCTCTTAAAAAGAACATCACTGGGGCAACAACACCACACCATCTCTGAACCCTTAGACACCAAACCTCTACACCTCCCACCCCACCCTATCCTTCTCCAGTCCACCCTATCCTTCTCCAGTCCACCCTATCCTTCTCCACTCCCTTCCCTACTCTATAACCCCATCCATCCATGGGTGGGAGCAAAAAGGACCTCTTCCTTACGCTTCTATTCTATACCCAGTTCGTATGTGCAATAAGAGACTCATTTAAGTAAAAATGATGCCTGCATGCTGTACATCTTATATTACAATATAATCATAATCCCGTTTCCCTATACTCATTTTCAGAAAGAGAAGAGGGGAATGGGTAAAAAAAAAAAAAAAAAAAAGGAAAGGCAAGAAAGAAAACTCTTCCCTTCCTGAAAAAAGAAGACCCGCTTCTCCTCCCCTCACCCTTACAAAGGTTACAAGAGCGGCACAGGCCTTAATCTCTCCCCCCCCCCCCCCTCATGTATCCTTTCCACCTCTCTTTCTCCCCCTGCAGCCTTCCACACTCCCCCTTCCTCCGAAGCAGCCTGCAGCGTCCTTCACAATCTCCTCACCTCACCACTTCCACACGCAGGCTCCTCTACTCCTCCGCTTCACACAGATAAGCTCTCACTATCCGGCCGGAAAGATAGGGGGGGGGGGGTCGGGTACCATCTACCACCTGCTCGCCATTCAATCCTCGCTGATCTCTCCCCTCCAAACTACCACAGGTAGGGAGTCAGCTGGAACTGCCATCTCTCGCTGGAACTATCGCGAGATCAGAGCGCCGCGCCACCACGTCCGCGCGCTCTCACATCCTTTAATCAATCTCGACCTACTTCAATGTGTTATCATGGCCTCTCAAATTTGGGTTCGCTGATTCTTTTTTTTTCTTGTGTAATTTCAAGTGTTATTCCTACATTTTGTATGGGGCCAGCTATTGCTTGTGTTCCTTCTTTTATGCCATACTGCAAGTTCCCTATTTTGCATCACCCTTATTCTGAATGCAATTCTGTATTCTGCACTGCCTCATTCTTTGCTGTTTGTTCCATATTCCACACTGCCTCATTACATATGCATACCTTCCAACTTTCTGAGATGGGTATGTGGACACACATGCAAGGTTTGTAGGCAAAGGACACAGCCCTACCACGTAAAGAACGAATATGCAGAAAATGATTGTGTGAACCCCCAAGTCCTTTTTACCACTAATTCTCCTTCATTACGGCTGGTGTAAACAACAAATGTAAGAATTCAAAGGATGGGTGAGGGGTTTACCGCAGTATAATAGTTTGGGAGTTAATGTATTAACAAAGTCTTTACCTCTAAATTGAGAAGAGGGACAATGAGGAGGAAAGGAGGGCAGAGGGATTTCATATGAAAAGAGGGACAGTCCCTCAAAATGAGGGACAGTTGGAAGCTATTGCTGTACCTTGCTTTGTATTCCCTATCCCACACTACCTTCTTCCATATGCCATGCTGTATGTTTCCTGTTCTGCACATGTTTATTCTAAAATTACTGTGATGCAATTCATATTTCACACCATATCATTCTGTGCGCTGTGCTGCCTATGCTGGAGAAGGGGATTGGGCTGACTCCAGGCCCACCTGCCCCTCAGCTATTAATTGAATGCATGTGCTCCCACTGTGGAGACCCGCATAAATTCAGTAGCGTTTAGGACTGCAAGCATGCACAGTGTGCCATGAAGAGGCCTTGCAGCTTACGCATGCGTTTGCAAATGCGTGCTAACTAAACCCCTGTTTTTAACGCAGACTGTTGGACAGGTTAGTTTGGTTAGTCAGAAGACTGGTTGGTGAGTTGAGCTATGGAATGTTCTGTTTTTGTCTTTTATGCTGGAGAGGAAGAGAGAGCTGGGAGGAGGAGCTGGCTGTGCACCCTTTTTCTTCCTGGCCAATGCACCCATGCCAATGCCGTTCCTGCCCAGCCATGTGTAGAGGTGAGGCTGCAAGAGGAAGAGCAGCAAAAGCACAGGCAAACTGTTCTGCTCACCATCTCCAGCATTGCTATATCCTTCTTGAGCTGGGCTGGCAGTGATTTTATGCAAGCAGTACCTGTCACTGCTGCAGCTGGCTGAGATAAGCCTTGTGCTGTCTGTCTCAAAGGTTACTAGGAGGCATGTGTACAACTCCCTGCCCTCACTGCGTCCTTCCCCAGGCACCATACCAGCAACAACCCCCTTTCCCCACCTAAATTCTTTTTGCAAGTTACTTTATAATTTAAACTCCTAAATACTTGTCTCTATCAAACCATGGCACTGTAAGCCATATTTGGCTGGAAACGTTTGGTTCCATTTCAGCTCTGCACACTGTGTGTGCCACTTTTAGCCCCTCCCCGTCCCATAACTTTCTTCACCCCAATCTCAGGCTCACCAACTTTGGAAAGTTTCTAGGTATGGTCATTAAAAGTGCACCTGTGTCTCTTGCTTATGGCCAGTCTGTTACTAATCCTAGTCAATGCCGGGTGACCAGCAGAGACAGGAAGGAAGGTCCCACTACTTCACTGCTCACTTCTGTTACATGTGAACTCTGATTTGCAGATCCAGAGGTACCTAGTGGAATCCCACCTGCATAAGGCAATCGTGCATGTTGGTGGGAAAGGGTTGCAGTTTGGCACTGGATGTGCTTGTCCTGTCACTGATGGTTAGTGTAAAAGTGCTCCCTTATATTGGTAGTCAGTGAGAGAGATGCCTTCTTATATTAGTAGTCAGTAAGAGCAATTCCGCAGTAGTCAGTAAGAGAGATGTCTTCTTCACTGGTGCTTAAAGGGAGAGATGCCCTTTTACATTGGTGGCTAGTATAATGCTCCCCTTACATTGATCGTCAGTGAGAAATGCCTGTTTACACGGATAGTCATCCGGGGAGCTACCCCCTTACATTGGTGATTACAGGAGATGTTCTTCTCTTACATTGTGGTGTGTGTAGTGCTGTCTTACATTAGTGGTCTATGTGAGATACCCTCTTACATTGATTGTAACACCAAAGTCCACTATCCAAAAGATGTTGGTATATTAGAGGAGCTCATTGATTGACTATTAAATGAAAAAGTGTACTATAGTGGTAAGCTCTATATGTCAAAATAATAGCTTTTTTAGATGATTATGATTTATTATCACACTTTTGAAGTCATTTATGTACATATCCAAAGTAATTTTAAAAGGTTCACATACATTTAAAGCAGAACTATACTCACCGTAAATCCACTGATTTGCCGTCCCTGGAACTCATCACCAGCCGCTGACATCTTCGGGCGGCTGGCTTCTGGGTCTCGATCACCAGCTGCTGTCAATGGTCGTCCTGAGGTGACATCACTCCCACTTATGCGGGAGTTCTGTCAGATTTGGCATTGCTGAATGTGTGCAGTGAGCTGCGCAGATCACTGTACAGGGGCAGGTAAGTAGCTTTGATGCAGAAGAGTCAAAGCATATCTCTTCTGCATTAGAAATCCTGCCTGTCTGCCCATTTTTTCTTTGGAGCCTAAAGTTCCACTTAAGTGTAACAGTTTCTCAGTACTATGTGAGTTCCTAACTCCACCCACATGCTATGGCCATCACAGTAAAGGTGTTGCCTTTTTTAATTGTTTATCATCAAATTTTGGGAATTCTCATAGGAAGATTGAATCTGTTGAGAATAGGCCAAGGGACCAGGAAGATGATAAATGCAAAACTACATATGAAACATAAAAGTACTTAATTCCAGCTATGTTGGCACCACTTTACATTTGCTTTTTTAATTTTATTTTTTTTTGTGGTTCACGTTCAGCTTTTAGGCCCATGCCTAATAAACACCTTTCGCAACTGAGCAGGTCTAAGCCAGGAAAAAAAAGCTAGGATGCAAGGCTGCAGCGAGTGCTTTCTTGCTTGAAAGCCAGCTATGTGCCATCAAGCATGACGAGGGGATAGAGTGCACATAAGAATATATTTTGTGACGTGTTGTTGGTACCAGGGATTACCATTCTCCCATTATAAAAATTTTCTTTTTATTTGTCTGCTAACGTTGGCATCCTATTTGACAAACAGCACCCTACTTTTTTTCCTTTTGAACCTAACAAATATTTTTCAGGAACTTTTTCTTTTAAAAGCAGCTGAAATATTGATTTTTGTATTTATTTCTACTTGCAGAACAGTATGTTCAGTGAACTGTATGATTTTAGCACAGTCTATTATGAAATTATAGGAGTTTTTGCCCTCGGTAGAAAAGTGTAGTTATGGTAACCTTCATATTATGTTAGAAGGACTGTGTGGGAGCTTGCAGAAAAAGCATTGGCTGGGATCCGCTTAATGGCACAAAGCACCGTGTATTCTTTTCAATAGTGACGTTCAATTAGAGGAATACATTTTATTGTTTCTGTGTATTGCTTTAGTTGATAACTCTTGCATAGCAGAGGCGGGTACAGTACCATAATTTAAGTGATACATTTTTTTTCGTTTATTAAGTCAAATTTCCAAATGGTTTCTGTTTCTTTTGTTAATTGACTGTGTTTTGAGTGCATGGCAATTAAAACTGGAATAGGGGCTATACATGATGCTTAAATTCCTTTTTAAATATATAAGTACTAAAATGTGTTCAAATTACTATAAATAATAAAAATAAAAATCACACTTTCTGTTAGACTATACATAGACATTGTGATCCTTTCACTTGAGATCCAATATTTTCATTTGTCTAAACTAAGTAGAGTGTTTAGGTTCATGTACAAAGACATCACATTCAGAAACAAAGTTTAAAGGCAACAGGTTTTTTTATCTTAATGCATTCTATGCATTAAGATAAAAGGCCTTCTGTGTGCAGCTGCCCCCCTCAGCCCCTCTAATACTTTACTGAGGTCTCTCTCTGTCCAGCGATGTCCACGAGTGTCTCAGCCATCTGAGATTCTCTCTCCTGAATGGCTGAGACACAGCAGCGGCCATTGGCTGCTGATGCTGTCAATCAAGGTCAGCTAGCCAATCAGGGGTGAGAGGGGGCAGGGCCGGGTCGGGGCTCCGTGTCTGATGGACACAGGGGGCTGTGACTCGGGTGCCCCCATAGCAAGTTGCTATGGGGGCACCCGAGGGAGGTGCCAGGATCACAGAAGAGGGACCCATGAAGAGGAGGATTGGGGCTGCTCTGTGCAAATCCACTGCAACAGAGCAGGTAAGTATAACATGTTGTTTGTTATTTTTATAGAAAAAAAATGAGATTTTACAATCACTTTAATATCTGGCTAGCACACCTTCATCTTTAGTTTGATGCAAAGTCTATTGTAGCATAGTGCAAATCACAACACATATTTGCTACTTTACACAAGCACATTACTTTACACAGCCTGTGCGTTATTGCACACATAACGCAAGCATTCTGCAATGCGTTGCCAACAGGTATTGCTGTTCCTTTTTTTTTTTTTTTTTTTTTACTTCTTAGAGGTATTGCTATATATGGCAGATGTGATGCATTACAGCAGGGCTTACTTGCATCGTAACTAACTCAAAATCTGTATTTGGACAGAGCATAAACACACATATAAATAACTTTATACACATATATATAGCTCTCTATCCTTTGAGAGTGGAGATATGGAGAGAAAAAAAAGGGGGGGGGAAGGCAGAGCTTGTACCTTTAAGCCATCCAGGATATCCGGATTAGGGGGAGACCAAAAATAACCCACATCACAGGAAAAGACCGCACAGCATAGAGAACGCCATCAATCACAGGTATTATATGCTCTAAAATAGACATATGTGTTTATCTGTTTATACACTATATGTTAACCGCTTGCCGACCAGCTCACGCCGATATACGTCGGCAGAAGGGCATGTACAGGCAGTTTAACGTTCCTGTATGTTGCCCTTTAAGAATCGGTTTGCAGGCGCGACCTCCGTGAGTGTGATCGTCTCACGGAGAGGAAGAACGGGGAAATGCTGATGTAAACAAGCATTTACCCGTTCTGCCTAGTGACAGGACACTGATCAGCGATCCCTGTAATCGGGAGCGGTGATCAGTGTCGTGTCACACACAGCCCCCCCCCCCCACAGTTAGACTCACTCCCTAGGACACACTTAACCCCTACAGCGCTACCTAGTGATTAACCCCTTCACTGCCAGTCACATTTACACAGTAATCAATGCATTTTTAATTGCACTGATTGCTGTATAAATGTGAATGGTCACGCCAAAAGTGTCCGATCTGTCCGCCATAATGTCGCAGTCACGATAAAAATCGCTGATCGCCGTCATTACTAGTAAAAAAAAATATTAATAAAAATGCCACAAAACTATCCCCTATTTTGTAGACGCTATAACTTTTTTGCGCAAACCAATCAATAAATGCTTATTGCGATTTTTTTTTTTTACCAAAAATATGTAGACGAATACGTATCGGCCTAAACTGAGGAAAAAGTTTTTTTTTATATATTTTTTGGGGATATTTATTATAGCAAAAAGTTAAAAAAAAATTCGTTTTTTTTCAAAATTGTCGCTTTTTTTTTGTTTATAGCGCAAAAATAAAAACCGCAGAGGTGATCAAATACCACCAAAAGAATCTCTATTTATGGGAAAAAAAGGAAGTCAATCTTGTTTGGGAGCCACGTCGCATGACCGCGCAATTGTCAGTAAAAGCGACGCAGTGCCAAATCACAAAAAGTGCTCTGGTCTTTGGGCAGCCAAATGGCCCAGGGCTTAAGTGGTTAAATGCAAAAAGGAGAAAAGTTCAATACAACTAAAAAGGTCAGACAACAAACAAAATTGAGATATTTGCACAAAGGCTATAGTTACTACTGACCTTATGATAGAAAATGGGGAGGGCTCCATTAAGGGATTGGTTCACTCCCTCCGTATACATAGTAGGTCCATCATCATCAAATGGCACTCATATCCTATAGACTTACCCCCAAAAAATACTATATGTATACATATCATATGAGATCACCCACATGAAGGTGTAGAAAGATGAGTGTTGTCTTACTGCGGGAACCACCTAATGTGGAACAAGTCTGGGTCTCCCGAGGATCCCGTACACCAGCATACATCTCCCCAGAGCAGACCATCCCCTCTAAATAAGAGGGGGTCATCTCTCCATTGGTTGGAACAATCACAGGGCTAAAAAACTGGCAGGTACCTGGTAGAAGTCTGAAATGACGAGGTCAGCCTCTCTTGTATCTCCAACCCAAGCCCCACTGGAGGTGGAACAGATGGTGGCTAGGGTCAGGAGGAACACGAGTGCCTGTAATGCTGCGTACACACGACCGGACTTTACAGCATACTTGGTTCGTCGGACCGGAGTCCGTCAGATAATTCGATCATGTGTGGGCTCCAGCTGACTTTTTTTCCCCAAAAGTTCGACGGACCTAGAAATGAAACATATTTCAAATCTTTTCGACGAACTCGAATCCAGTTGAAAAGTCCGCTCGTCTGTATGCTAGTCCGACAGACAAAAACCGACGCTAGGGCAGCTATTGGCTACTGGCTATGAACTTCCTTGTTTTAGTCCGGTCGTACGTCATCACGTACAAATCCGTCGGACTTTGGTTGATCTCGTGTAGACAAGTCCGTTCATTCGAAAAGTTCGTCATAAAGTCCGCAGGACAAAGTATGCCGTAAAGTCTGGACGTGTGTATGCGGCATAAGTGCTGCGTGCAGAGCTTGCAGGTGGAGTTGCAGACTTGGAGGTGCAGGCAGAGTATCCGGTAAAGAACTGGATCCAGGGAGGCGGAGAGGATGGACGGCCAGCACAGGTACTCGGAAACAGCGTGGAGCCAAGCAGGAGACAGGAGCGAGGTCATTGGGATAGCCGGGTTCAGTAACGGGTGGGCAGCGAGGTACCAAGGCATAAACAGAAGCAGGGTCAGACGGAAAGCCAGGATCAGGAACCAGTAATCAGAGTCCAAAAGCAGGGTCGAGGAAAGCCAAGGTTCAGCAACAGGTATCAAGCCAGTTTTAGCAGGGTTCAGAATATCAGGACACAACTGAAAACCAGTCAGCACTTTTCAGAAGTCAGGGCTCCCTTAAATAGGCCGTCTGTCGGCAATTATGGCTAGGTGTGCGCTCCTGCGCGTGCATGCGATGCGCATGGGCATGCGCATTGGTGCGTGAGGGAATATGCCAATGCCCGTGAATGCGCGCATGCCGGGCGCATTCTGACAGTTCTCTTACAAAAACCCTGCCAAGCAACCAGCACCATATGGTCACCATAAGGATAGTCCACCATCAAACAAACAACCAGGCTCAGAGGGGAAGACTCGCAGAGCGTCCTGTCAATGTCCGTCACGCTGGTATGATCATGCTGGTATGATGTTTTTGGGGTGATGTGCAGTGCCAATTGACCTCCAAACATGGCGTGTAATATGACATCCAAAGAGTTCAATTTTGGTCTCATCTGAGCAGACTATATTCTCCCAGTATTTCACAGGCTTGTCTAAGGGTCCTTTCACACTGGGGCGGTTTGCAGGCGCTATTGCGCTAATAATAGCGCCTGCAAACCGACCCGAAAGTGCCGCTGCTTTCATTTCCAAGGGCTTTCACACTGGAGTGATGCGCTGGCAGGACGGTAAAAAAAGTCCTGCCAGCAGCATCTTCGGAGCGGTGAATGAGCGGAGTGTATACCGCTCCTTTACCGCTCCTGCTTATTGATATCAATGGGACGGCGCAGCTATACCGCCAGCAAAGCGCCTCTGCAGAGGCGCTTTGCAGTGGTTTTAACCCTTTCTCGGCCGCTAGCAGGGGGGTAAAACCGTCTCGCTAGCGGCCGCATACCGACGGTAAAGCGCCGCTTACAATAGCGGTGCTTTACCGCCGACAATGCCCCCGCCCCAGTGTGAAAGGATCCTAAATGTTGTGCAGCAAACTTTAAACGAGCTTCAACATGCTTTTTCTTGAACAATGGAGTCTTGCAGGGTGAGCTTGCATACAGGCCATGGTGGTTGAGTGCATTACTTATTGTTTTCTTTGAAACAATTGCACCTGCTAATTCCAGGTCTTTCTGAAGCTCTCCACAAGTGGTCCTTGGCTCTTGGACAACTCTTCCCTTTTTTTTCACTCCTCTGTCAGAAATCTTGCAAGGAGCACCTGGTCATGGCCTGTTTATGGTGAAATTATGTTCTTTCCATTTCCGGATAATGGCCCCAACAGTGCTCACTGGAACATTTAGAAGAGTAGAAATCTTTCTGTAACCAATGCCATCAGTATGTTTTGCAACGATCAGGTTGCAAAGGCCTTTAGAGAGTTCTTAGCTTTTACCCATCATGAGATGTTTCTTTTGTTACACCTTGGTAATGAGACACCTATTTATAGGCCATCAGTTAGAGACTTAACCAGCTGCTTCTAATTTGCACTGACAAGGGGCAGGATTGCTTTCTAATTACTGATAGATTTCAGCTGGTGTCTTGGCTTTCCATGCCTTTTTGTACCTTCCTTTCTTCATGTGTTCAATACCTTTTCCCTGTGGCACTCTACACATAACTTATTTTCTTATCGTACATCACGGGACACAGAGCCATAGTGTTTACTATGTAGGTTATAAGCCAGCTTCAGGTGATGGACACTGGCACGCCCTAAGACAAAAAGTCCACTCCCTATATAACCCCTCCCACTACTGAGAGTACCTCAGTTTTTCCGGCAGTGTCTAAGGTGTTGTTCACGAGTAAAGATGTGCTGTGCTGAGCTCCACTGGAGCGATCCTGCTGGGGCTAGCCATGTAGCCGGATCCATTCAAAGTATCTTTTAGGCCAAATTGAATGGTACCCGGGCCTCGTGTCTGAAGTAACAAGGTTTTGCCTGTAAACGCTTCTCTTTTTAGAGAGCTGGACCCCGGGATCCAGTACTTTTGGTATTAAGGCCATAAAGTTTTACTGGCGATGGTGCAATTACAGGTCCAGGATTGTGGGTTCCCTGAGGATCCCCAGCTCCTGAAGGTTTGTTAATGGAACCCACGGTGAAGGGTGAAGATATGGTCTGTTGGTTTTACCACAGAAAACCCTGCGGCGGGAAAGGTAAGTGGAGTTTTCTAAGAAATGTTTGAATTTTCTTATGACTGTCTCCTTTAGATTAGTAAATGTTGTCATGCCTATGTTTTACCACTGGGGGCTGTATTGAGCACATACCTTCTCATGCTTCCTCAAAAGATCACGATGTGTCTGGAACAGCAGGCTTCTTTTCTCTCCAGCCAGCAGCAGACCTCCGGTAAATCTGAGGGGGGTTTTCCTCCTCACCAGACACCGCCCACCTGTGCTGTTTTCTCCCCCTCTTCACAAGGGCGTCAGAAAAAAAAAAAAAAGAAAAACTATGAGCATTCCGCCCTACTCGGCAGCTTTCAGGCTCTTTCCTCGCCATTTTTCCCCCTCTCAGGTGATCCCATAGGATCAGAGAGCCCACGTTCGCGCGGGAAAGCACTTTTTTTTAAAAAAAAGAAGAGAGGGCGTAGGCGATGGAGGGGGCGGGGCTTAGCGCAGCGTTGGCGTCCTGAGTGGGAGCACCCAGATAAACAGTTTTTTCCTCCAAAAAAGTTTTCAACACTTTATCCTATGGAAGAAGAGTTTAATAAAAAATGGGGGATTCCAGCAATTGATGCTGCTATATCCTCTGTGAATAAAAACTTGACTTGCCCTGTAGACAATGCTCAAATACTGAAGGATCCAACAGATAAGAAGTTGAAATTCCTATTTAAAAATAATATTTCTCTGGCAGGTTCAGTGGTTCAGCCTGCGCTGGCAGCGATCGGGGTATGTCAGTCCTTAAAAGACCAGTTTAAAGAGACGCTCAGGATTATTCCTGATCAGCAGGCCCAAGATTTGGCCGGGATATCAGAGGCGTTATGTTTTACAGTAGACAGTATTAAGATTCTATTCTCCAAGCCTCACTGCTTATGCTCAGGCTGGTACATGTGCGTAGAGTTCTATGGTTGAAAAATTGGTCAGCCGAAGCGCCTTGCAAAAAGCTCTTGGCTAGTTTTCCATTTCATGATGAACGATTGTTTGGAGACGATCTGGATAAATATATCCAAGGAATTTCTAATGGAAAAAGTTCCCTTTTACCAGTTAAGAAGAAGTTTAAGCGTTTTTCTTTTACAGAAAAGAGGGGACACTAGAGAGAAGGAAAAGGGATTGCTGCTCACCCCTTGAAACTAGAAACAAAAAAGAAAGGATTTCTCCAGGGTGGGGTTTTTCGGCAGCACAGTAACGAGTAAAGTCAATAATGTATGAAAAGTAGAACAAATTTATTTGTACAAAAATAGTATATCATAAAAGTTAAAACAATGAGCTCCAGTGGGAAGTACCTTAAAACTAAATTGGCTAAACATACATTAGCAGACATATATTCATAACAAGGCTTATTATCATGAACATTAAAGCTGACGCGTTTCAACCCATATACTCAGGGTCTTCTTCAGAGGGTCAGTCTGCTGGAAAATATACACAGATAGATTTGATGTACATATATGGATTCCATTAATATAACAACAATTACACTCACCATGCAATACACAAATACAGTATATAATATAATTACCCAATAATGTATGTCCAGCAGGAGAGGAGAAAAGCCTCCCACATGGAGAGTGACGTTGTATCGGAGCCATGGCTTTTCCTAAACGCCAGGGAGGCCACACTCGGCCGCTTGGATGGCGGCCATTCCGCATGCCATGGGGCAAATAGGGGATTGCACACACCTGAGATGGACTGCAATGAAGGACACACACCCTCATTAAATGGTAGATATAAAAATGGTGTTCGTAATACATCCTCAGTCTTTCCCTGTTTGGTAGACTGGAAGCACTACTTGTTGTTACACAGTAAGTACACATTTACCAGGATCATGAGGATATCGCCTTTGAGCGCAGTGTACTGCAGTATACAGTGGGGATCGAAAGTTTGGGCACCCCAGGTAAAAATGTGTATTAATGTGCATAACGAAGCTAAGGAAAGATGAAAAAATCTTCACATGGCATCAAATTACAGATTAGACATTCTTATAACATGTCAAAAAAGTTAGATTTTATTTCCATCATTTACAAAATTACAGAAAACAAAAAAATGGCGTCTGCAAAAGTTTGGGGCACCCTGCAGAGTTAATATCTTGTACTGCCCCCTTTGGCAAGTATCACAGCTTGTAAACACTTTTTGTAGCCAGCCAAGAGTCTTTAAATTCTTGTTTGAGGTATCTTTGCCCATTCTTCCTTACAAAAGTCTTCCAGTTCTTTGGGATTTCTGGGCTGTCTGTCACGCACTGCTCTTTTAAGGTCTATCCATAGATTTTCAATAATGTTGAGGTCAGGAGATTGTGAAGGCCATGGCAAAACCTTCAGTTTACGCCTCTTGATGTAATCCCCCATGGATTTTGAGGTGTGTTTAGGATCATTATCCATTTGTAGAAGCCATCCTCTCTTTAACGTCAGCTTTTTCACAGATGGCATCAAGTTACCATCCAAAATTTGCTGAAATTTTATTGAATCCATTTTTCCTTCCACTCGTGAAATGTTCCCTGTGCCACTGGCTGCAATACAACCCCAAAGCATGATTGATCCACCCCCATGCTTAACAGTTGGGCAGAGGTTCTTTTCATTAAATTCTGTGCCCTTTCTTCTCCAAACGTACCTTTGCTCATCCCGGCCAAAAAGTTCTATTTTAACCTCATCGGTCCACAGAACTTGTTTCCAAAATGCCTCAGGCTTGCCTATATGTTCATTTGCAAAGTTCAAACGCTGATTTTTGTGGTGAGGACGTAGAAGAGGTTTTCTTCTGATGACTCTTCCATGAAGACCATATTTGTACAAGTATCTCTTTATAGTGGAATAGTGTACCACAACTCCAGTGTCTGCCAGATCTTTCTGGAGGGATCGTGCAGTCAAAAGTGGGTTTTGAATTGCTTTTCTCACAATCCTGCGAGCTGTTCTGTCTGGTATTTTTCTTGGTCTTCCAGATCTTGCTTCCACTGTTCCTGATGACTGCCATTTCTTAATTATTATTATTATTATTATACAGGATTTATATAGCGCCGACAGTTTACGCAGCACTTTACAACATTAGGGCAGACAGTAAAAGTACAATACAATTCAATACAGGAGGAATCAGAGGGCCCTGCTCGTTAGAGCTTACAACCCAGGAGGGAGGGTCAAGTTATACAAAAGGGTAATAGCTGTGGGGGATGAGCTAATGGAGAAAATAGTGCAGTTGTTAGATGGAGGCAGGATAGGCTTCTCTGTAGAGGAAAGTTTTCAGGGATCGCCTAAAAGTGGATAAATTTGGGGACAGTCTGACAGATTGGGGTAGGGAATTCCAGAGGATAGGCGAGGCTCGGGAAAAGTCCTGGAGGTGGATATGGGAGGAGGTGATGAGGGAGCTAGAGAGCAGGAGGTTTTGGGAGATGGCGATTAGGTTGGTATTTTGAGACTAGGTTAGTGATGTAACTGGGGGCAGAGTTGTGGATGGCTTTGTAACTTATTGTTAGTATTTTGGATTTAATTCGCTGGGCGAGTGGTAGCCAATGGAGGGATTGGCAGAGAGGGGTAGCAGACACTGAGCGGTTTGTAAGGTGGATGAGTCTGGCAGCAGAATTCATGATGGACTGAAGGGGGGATAGTCTATTTAAAGGTAAGCCAATGAGGAGTGAGTTGCAGTAGTCAAGGCGAGAGATAACCATTCCGAACATTGCGAACAGAGGATATTGACATCTGAAAACGCTTTGCCATCTTCTTATAGCCTTCTCCAGCTTTGTGAGCGTCAACTATTTTCAGTTTCAGTTTTCTAGGCAACTGCTTAGAAGAACCCATGGTGCTGATTGTTGGGGCAAGGTCAGATGAGTCTGGCCAATTAAAACCTTTGACATCACCTGGTCTTCCCAGACGATGATTGAGAACAATCGATGATACTGGCGGGTCTCAGCTTTGCAAAGGGGGCAGTGCATGCTATAAATTCTGCAGGGTGCCCAAACCTTTGCAGACGCCATTTTTTTTTTTTCTGTAATTTTGAAAGTGTAAATGATGGAAATAAAATTAACTTTTTTTGACATATTATAAGAATGTCTAATCTGTAATTTGAGGCCATTTGGAGATTTTTCCATCTTTCCTTGGCTTTGTTATGCACATTAATACACATTTTTACCTGGGGTGCCCAAACTTTCGATCCCCACTGTAAGTCCTCTAGTCTCTTGGTGCCCTACTTTTGTTGTATCTCCCTTCAGTTGGCATTGCTATGGGACATCCCACATAGTAACTACTATGGCTCTGTGTCCCTTGATGTACGATAAGAAAATAGGATTTTAAAACGGCTTACCTGTAAAATCCTTTTCTTTGAAGTACATCACGGGACACAGAGGTCCCTCCCTTCTTTTTGGTATACACTTGTATTGCTTTGCTACAAAACTGAGGTACTCCCAGTAGTGGGAGGGGTTATGTAGGGAGTGCACTTTTTGTCTTAGGGCGTGCCAGTGTCCATCACCTGAAGGTGGCCTATAACCCACATAGTAACTACTAAGGCTCTGTGTCCCGTGATGTATTTCAAAGAAAAGGATTTTACAGGTAAGCTGTTTGAAAAATCCTATTTTTTTTTCTTATTTGTTTTGGTTTCTTTGTATGTATGGATTGCATGGGTTGTTACCGACGTGGTGAAAATTTCATGTCAATAGCAAATATATTTACCTAGAACTTTTGTGTATGAACAAGCACCAGAGTAATCTTCTAGTCAATATGATTTAAAATTATGTGTATAGACTCTGTCTGCTCTTTTTCCCTGTTGCCAATGTTTTTTTTTACTTCATTATGTTGTGTCTCAAATAGAACTTTATCACTCTCTTTAAAAAAGAAATGTGTCCTATTTTTGTTAGGAAAGAAAATACTTCAGAGCCGGGAGCTCACCAACTGTTATGTCTCTACTGGTGAGCAGCATATGCCATTCTATCCTGAGTGCTGGCCAGCTGCTCAGAAGCACAGATGACCAGGCTTTAGATTATAAAATATTTAAAGGATGAGAAAGCTCTAAGTTAGGCTTTAGGAAAGGGGAAGCAAGCTTCTCTGGTAAAAAAAAAAGTTATTCTAAGATGCATCACCTTATGTATTGATCTCTAGTTATCAGCTTGTTCGAATATAAGCTGCTTAAAGTGGTTGTAAACCCTTTAAAAAAATTCAAAAAAAAAAAAAAAAAAACCCTAGCATACTAGCACATTATGAATAACTTACCTGAGATCGAAGCTCCTGCAGCGGTCCTAATTCACTGCTCTGGCGGCCGACATCTCTCCGGGGGGGGGGTTATTGTGGCTCCGGCGCTGTGATTGGCCGGAGCCGCAATGATGTCACTCCCGCGCATGCGCGCTGGAGCCGCCGGTAATGGCACAGTACAACTTGCCATTGCTTCAGTTTGCTTAAGTGCGCATGTGCTGATGACATCGGCACATGCAAATACAGGGATATCTCCTAAACCGTGCAGGTTTAGGAGATATCCAGTGTAGCTATAGGTAAGCCTAATTATAGGCTTGCCTGTAGTATAAAGTGGTTGTAAAGGGTTTACAACCACTTTAAAGTGACCTGTAAGTGAAATGTCTACTTAAAGCTTACGTAAACCAAAGGGCAAAAATGAAAGAAAAAAATGTTTACATTTTAAACTGTTCTGCTCCCTAAGAGACAAGGTACATGGGAACCGACCCCCTTGTGTGAAAGGGGCCTTAGGATCGATCTGTCTCCCTTCTAGCCATTGTCCGATTTGCCGCACAGTTAGGGGAGGGGGCAGATCAGACTTCATAAATATACTTAAAGTATACCTAAAGGCACTCAGTTTTTATTGTTGTCTGTGCCCCCATAGGGGAGGTTCACCCTCTCTATTTGTCCTGTTTACCATTATCATCGAAAGTGAAAGTAAGAGGGTCCCAAATTTTGGGTTATCGCCTGAAAAGTAATAGAGGAGAAATTTTCCAACGGGGACACTAGTTCTGGTGACCAGGGGGTCCCCAAGAAATTCCCCTAATTTGCTTAGGTTTTCTCACTTCCTGTTTTGGCAATGGGACAGGAAGTGAAAGTAAATATCCTTAATGGGACACAGATCCCAAAAAATAAACAGACCGGGGTTATAACCCTCCCTTACTCTATTTAAAATGACATTTTTTTTAATTTCGCCTATAGTTCTACTTTAACCACTTGCCAACCGCCTACTGTCGTTATACTTCGGCTATTTGAAGAGGAATATCGTTGTTATGGCAGCAGCTAGCTGCCATACCGACGGTATCCTCTTCTTCAGCGGACGGTCTGCTTTCAGATAAAAGTGGTCTCTGTGGCAGATTCGCCACGAGATCACTTTTATTGTAGCGGGAGAGGGGCCCCCCTCCCACTACGCTCTGGAGCAGTTGGTAGTGGCGGAGGCAATCGGATCCTTCTCGGTGGTATGGAGCTGACTGAGGGGAAGATGGCCCCCACTCTGCTCCATACCATTGCAGGGCGGAAGTGATGTCAAAACGTCACTTCCGCCCATAGATCTTAAAGGGAGATTTTTCTTTTCAATCAACTTTTTTTTTTTTTTTGTATTGCATTTTAGTGTAAATATGAGATTTGAGGTCTTTTTGACCCCAGATCTCATATTTAAGAGGTCCTGTCATGCTTTTTTTCTATTACAAGGGATGTTTACATTCCTTGTAATAGGAATAAAATTGGTACGACTTTTTTTTAAAAGAACAGAATTTTTTTTTTTAACGCGCCCCGTCCAGCCAAGCTTGCGTGCAGAAGCGAACACATACGTGAGCGGCGCCCGCATATGAAAACGGTGTTCAAACCACACGTGTGAGGTATCACCGCGATCGTTAGAACGAGAGAAATAATTCCAGCCCTAGACCTCCTCTGTAACGCAAAACATGCAACCTGTAGAATTTTTTAAACATCGCCTATGGATATTTTTAAGGGTAAAAGTTTGTCGCCATTCCACGAGCCGGTGCATTTTTGAAGCGTGACATGTTGGGTATCAATTTACTCGGTGTAACATTATTTTTCACATTATAAAAAAAATTGGGCTAACTTTACTGTTGTCTTATCTCTTAATTAAAAAAAGTGTATTTTTAAAAAAAAAAAATTGTGCGCTTGTAATACCGCTGAGCAAATACGGTGTGACAGAAAGTATTGCAACAACCACCTTTTTTTTTTTTTCTCTAGGGTGTTAGAAAAAAATATTCATAATGTTTGGGGGTTCTAAGTAATTTTCTAGAAAAAAACCTGTTTTCAACTTGTAAACACCAAATCTCAAAACGAGGCTCTGTCCTTAAGTGGTTAAGAAGCACCTAGCTACATGGGACACATTACTACAAGTACTGTGTTTAAAAATCTGTAATGATAGATCATCTTTAAATTTATTGCAGCTTACCAGTTTTTTTTTTTTTTTTTAGATGTGCTAACTGCATCAGTGTTCTTTTTTTTCAAATTATATGCACACATACATATATATATATATATATATATATATATATATATATATATATATATATATATATATATATATATATAAATTAAACCCAAAAACAAACATTTAACGGTTTGGCTATTGAGACCCACATTCTGAAAGGCCGTGGGCTGTCAGGTTCAGTAGTTTCTTCTTTGGTTAATGCTAGGAAGCCGGCCTCCAGAGTCGTATATTATAGAGCCTGGAAGGCATATGTTTCCTGGTGTGAATCCAGGGGTTGGCACCCTAGGAAATATGTCATAGATAGGATCCTTGAATTTCTACAGATGGGATTAGAAATGAAACTGGCCTTGAGTACTATCAAAGGCCAGGTGTCGACCTTATCTGTGTTTTTTCAAGGACCACTTGCTTCACACTCTCTGGTTCATAGCTTTATTCAGGGGGTAACACGGATTAATCCTCCGGTTAGGTCACCCCTGAACCCTTGGGACTTGAATTTAGTCCTGTCGGCATTTTCATTTAAACCAGGATATTGTCCTGCCTTCATTTTTTCCAGAACCTCGTTCTGCGGAAGAAATTTCACTACATTCTCTTGATGTGGTGAGAGCAGTCAAGATCTATTTGAAGGTGACCGCTCAGATTTATAAAACAAATGTTTTGTTTGTGTTGCCAGAAGGTCCTAAGAGGACAGGCAGAGTCGAAATCTACTATCACTAAATTGATTCGTCAAGTGATTGTTCAAGCTTATGGTTTAAAGAGGAAAATTCCACCTGGGCTAACTTTACTGTTGTCTTATTTCTTAATTAAAAAAAGTGTATTTTTATAAAAAAATGTGCGCTTGTAATACCGCTGAGCAAATACGGTGTGACAGAAAGTATTGCAACAACCACCTTTTTTTTTTCTCTAGGGTGTTAGAAAAAAATATTTATAATGTTTGGGGGTTCTAAGTAATTTTCTAGAAAAAAAAACCTGTTTATAACTTGTAAACACCAAATCTCAAAACGAGGCTCTGTCCTTAAAGTGGAGTTCCACCCACTTTTACAACTCTTCAGCATCCCTCATTAAACTGTGCACTGTAAACAAATTGGATATTTTTTTATTTTTTTTCTCAGCACCTACTGTATATCTGCTGTATTCATTTTTCACTTCCTCCTCCCTGGCCGCGGCCCATCGCATCATTTCCTGTTTGCAATGCCTTCTGGGAAGGGGCGGCAACTTCCTCTGACACTGCTGTTGCTATGGAAACCTGACACCGCTTGTGCTGCACTGAGCATGTGCGAGATCTGCAAGGATGAGATCCAGGAAGAAATACAGTCTGGCTTCAGATGCCCACACTTAAGATGGCCACGGCCTGCTGTAAGTTTATAAAATAACAAACTACTGCTATAAACTAACAAAACAGACCTTAGTTTACAGACTAACTTTACTAGAATACATTAATCTTGTGTATTATAGGGGTATTTTTATTTAAAAAGTATAATTTTGGCCGGAACACCACTTTAAGTGGTTAAGAAGCACCTAGCTACATGGGACACAGTACTACAAGTACTGTGTTTAAAAATCTGTAATGATAGATCATCTTTAAATTTATTGCAGCTTACCAGTTTTTTTTTTCAGATGTGCTAACTGCATCAGTGTTCTTTTTTTCAAATTATATACACACATACATACACACACATATATATATATATATAAAATTAAACCCAAAAACAGACATTTATTATATTGCAGCTTGCCAATCCTAATGCCCTGTACACACGATAGGATTTTCTGATGGACCGTGTGTAGACTCCATCACACATTTTCCATAGGAATTTCCGACACACAAAGTTTGAGAGCTTGCTATAAAATTTTCCGACAAACAAAATTGTCGGAAATTCCGATCGTGTGTACACAAATCCGACACACAAAGTGCCACGCATGCACAGAATAAATTAAGAAACGAAAGCTATTGGCTACTGCCCCGTTTATAGTCCCGACGTACGTGTTTTACGTCACCACGTTCAGAATGATCGGATTTTCCGACAACTTTGTGTGACCGTGTGTATGCAAGACAAGTTCAAGCCAATATCCGTCGGAAAAAATCCATGGATTTTGTTGTCGGAATGTCCGATCAATGTCCGACCGTGTGTACAGGGCATTAGGTGTGGTGGCTGTAATCATTTCCTCTTTTGGGCTTTTTTTCCTTTATGTTCAACTGTTGTTCCTTTGTTATTTTTCAACTTCTTTTAACAGATCATGCTGTCCAGCAACAGTGGCAGTTAGAGTGGGGGGCAAACCATATAACACTCTCAAGGGTGCTTATAATGATCAGCTTTTATTAATTCATATAAAACCTTCCAAAGAAGAAATAAAACTTTGCTGTAACTGCTTAAAAGGTGTTAGTTGAAGATCAGCTTTAATTTGTTAGCCAAGTCCATCTAAATCTACTAGCATATTTAATACTTCAGTAGATTGACAATGCTGGTTTCTAAAAGTGTCACAGGGTTGCATTTAAGTTGCATACAAGTAGTAATTTAACAGGGCAATGGGGGGTAATCCTCTCCAGAATAGCATACATTAGGTATGCTGAAGACTCGTACACATGGGCTGAATGTCGGCTGACATAGGCCAGTTCAATAAGAACTGTCCGACATTCCGCCCGTGTGTATGGCACCCTGGAAGCCGGCTGTTTTGCCGGCCTCTGTCGGACGAGCATTCTGGAAAACCAACAGCCGACCGGCTCCCGATCAGTACTTTCAGCCAGTGGCTGAGAGCGCTAATCAGAGTGTTCTGGTGGGGGGGTCAGTCCCCCTGTCAGAACACAACAGCTCAGCAGGGGAGATCACTGTACTAATGTCAGATCGTTAGTACAGCGGCTCCGACTGGGGCTGACAGGTTTTTTTTGTTCAACCCAGCGCTAATAGTGTGTACCAGGTTAAGAGAGGGAGAGAAATATAAAGAGCCATTATCACATACTTATGGTGCCACGATGTCAATAACTCAAACTATGGTATATATCTGAAAATTCATCAATTCTGATGTACTGACAGCCTCAAAATGATGCATTTAATTTCTTGAGGCCTGAAAATGCCAGGACAGTACAAATGCCCCTAAATTACCCCTTTTTGGAAAGTAAACAGTCCAAGATATAGATAATAAGAAACATGGAGAGTTTTTTTAAGTTTTAATTTTTTTTTTGTCACAATTATTTGAAATCATTTTTTACATACTGTCACCAGTGAAGTGTTATCATATAACGTCTAACTAGTGTGGTGGTGATCAGGGACACTGACTGGTGACAGAATGTAAAAATATAATAATTTTTTTTTTATTTATTTTTTTACATTTTTTTTGTAACACACTGTGACCAGAGCCAGTACAGTGTTACCATAGTAACACTATACTACTCTGGGGAAGTGATCAGGATTTAGTTTTGTTTTTTTACACATTATGATTTCATATACCAATGCATTTTATTGATATAAGTAGCCATTTTTACTATATAAAACTAGTTCAGTCAGTGTCTTTTGTTGTGATTAGCTGTGATTGTTCAAAGCTAATCACATGGTACAGATGGGCTGTGATTGGCTTGTCTTTACAATGTGTTAACTGTGACCAATCACAGCTAGTAACACAATTGTTTAAAATGGATGGCATGAAAGTAAGCCATCCATTGTTTACAATTATGTGATCTGTTCTGATCTGGTCACAACGATCACATGACACTGATAGCCGGCCGTTGCATTGATCAGTCAGTGCTCCCAGAACAACAGTGCTCCTGCCCAGCAGTCATTTTACTATAGGCCGGGTGGGAAGGTGTTAATAACCAAATTTTCTTATTAAAGGATAAGTGCAACAGATTGTTTACATCCCTTACCACAAGTCCTTTGTCTCCTGGTCACGTCTGGAGACAGAAATAGATGCAAACATACCCCGAAGGTCATGGCCATTAGAGAGGTAGGTAAGGTATACATCCCTGGAGGGGGGGGGGGGGACTGTTAGGTAAGTGCAAAGAGGAAAACTGGATATGTGCACTTTCTCCCCTTTAACCACTTACCCACTGGGCACTTAAATCCCCTTCCTAACCAGACCAATTTTCAGCTTTCGGTGCTCTCACATTTTGAATGACAATTACTGTCATGCAACACTGTACCTATATGAAATTTTTGTCCTTTTTTCACACAAATAGAGCTTTCTTTTGGTGGTATTTAATCACCGCTGGGTTTTTTAGTTTTTGCGTTATAAAAGAAAAAAGACAAATTGTGTAAAAAAAAAAAAATGCATTTCTCTTTGTTTCTGTTATAAAATTTTGCAAATTAGTAATTTTTCTTCATATATTTTGGCCAAAATTTATACTGCTACATATCTTTGGTAAAAATAACCCAAATCAGTGTTCATTATTTGGTCTTTGTAAAAGTTGTAGAGTCCACAAGCTGTGGTGCCAATCTCTGAAAATTGATCACACCTGATGTACTGACGGCCTATCTCATTTCTTGAGACCATAACAAGCCAGGAAAGTACAAATACCCCTCAAATGACCCCTTTTTGGAAAGTAGACATTTCAAGGTATTTAGGTAGAGGCTGGGTTCACACTGGTGCGACACGACAGCCGTCCTACTTTGGATCCGACTTTGCCCTGCGACATGAAGCCGGCATGTGTCCGACTTTCAGTGAACGGGAATCCGACTTGGATCCCCGCCAATGCCCGGCACTGTGTTTGATATGAATCTTTAGGGGGAACTCTGCGCCAAATTTTAAATAAAAAACCGGCATGGGTTCCCCCTCCAAGAGCATACCAGGCCCTTGGGTCTGGTATGGACCTTAAGGGGAACTCCCTACGCCGAAAAACCGTCGTGGGGGTCCCCCCAAATCCATACCAGACCCTTATCCAAGCACGCAGCCCGGCCGGACAGGAATGGGGGTGGGGACGAGCGAGCGCCCCCCCCCCTGAACCGTACCAGGCCGCATGCCCTCAACATGGGGGGTTGGTGCCTTGGGGAGAGGGGGGCGCGCTGCGGCCCCCCCCACCACAAAGCACCTTGTCCCCATGTTGATGAGGACCAGGGCCTCTTCCCGACAACCCTGGCCGTTGGTTGTCGGGTCTGCGGGCGGAGGGCTTATTGGAATCTGGGAAACCCCTTTAATAAAGGGGCCCCCAGATCCCGGCCCCCCATCCTATGTGAATGAGTATGGGGTACATGGTACCCCTACCCATTCACCTAGGGAAAAGTGTCAATAAAAAACACACACTACACAGGTTTCAAGATTAATTTATTGGGCAGCTCCGGTATCTTCTTCCGACTTCGGGGGGGAGGGGGTGTCTTCTTTTGACTTCTCCCGGTGTTCCGCCTCTTCTCCCGGGCCTCGCCACTATCTTCTTCCAGCTCTATTGCCAGCGAGGGGCCCGGTCTGCTGCCGCTGTCTTGTCGCCGCTGTCTCGCCGCTTCTTCTCTTCATCTCTTCTTCCGATGTTGACAGGACGCTCTCTCCGGCTAGAATGCTCTCTGTGCGCTCTGCTCTGACTTATATAGGCGGTGACCCCGCCCCCTTATGCCGTCACAGTCCCTGGGCATGCTGGGACTGTGACGGCATAAGGGGGCGTGGTCATCGGGTGATGACCACGCCCCCTAAAACGTCACAGTCCCAGCATACCCAGGGACTGTGACGGCATAAGGGGGCGGGGTCACCGCCTATATAAGTCAGAGCGGAGCGCCCAGAGTTCCCCCTCAAGATCATCTGAGCACAAGTCGCTTGCCGAAGTCGGATCATGCAAGACGGCGATCCTACTTTGATCCGACTTCAATGATAGTCAATAGGCTGAAGTAGGATCAAAGTCGGATCAAAGTAGTACAGGGAGCATTTCTAAAGTCGGAACAACTTGTGTCGGACCAGTTAGGACGGCTCCCATAGGGAAACATTGGATTTCACACGTCATGCGACATGAGCTCCCAATGTCGGAGCGTTTGTCGGACCAGTGTGAACCCAGCCAGAGGCATGGTGAGTTTTTTTGAATTTTTTCCCACAATTCTTTGCAAAATCAAGATTTTTTTGTCTTTTTTTTTTTTTTACAAAATTATTATATTAGCAGGTTATTTCTCACACACAGCATATGCATTGCACAAATTACACCCCAAAACACATTCTACTCCTCCTCCTGAGTAAGGGGATACCATATGTGTGAGACTTTTATACAGCGTGGCCACATACAGAGGCGCAACATGCAGGGAGCGCCATCAGGCGTTCTTGGAGCAAAAATTACACATATAATTTCTTGACTACCTCTTACACTTTTGAAGGCCCTGGAGCACCAGGACAATGGAAACGCCCCAAAAATGACCCCATTTTGGAAAGAAAACACCCCAACGTATAATCTATGAGGCATAATGAGTCTTTTGAACATGTCATTTTTTTCTACAAGTTTTTGGAATCTGTGTAAAGAAAATGAAAACGCATTTTTTTTTTATACAACGTTGTCCATTTACACAATGTTTCTAACACATAGCATGTACATACCAAAAATTACACCCCTACTCCTTCTGAGTACGGTGATACCTCATGTGTGAGACTTTTCCACAGCGTGACCACATAGAGAAGACCAACATGCAGGGAGCACCGTCAGGTGTTCTAGGGGCATAAGTTTCAAATCTAATTTGACTACCTATTACACTTTTGTGAGGCACTGTACTGGCATGGATGTGGCATGGATGATAACTGATGTGGCATGGATGAGCATGAATGGGGATGGATGAACCATGGATGGGGATGGCTGAGCATGAATGAGTATGGCTGAGTACGGATGGGTACGGCTGAGTATAGCTGGGTATAGATGGGATGGCTGGGTATGGCTGAATATGGCTGGGTACGACTGAGTATGGATGGGTATGGCTAATTATGGATGGGGGTGGATGGGATGGCTGAGCATGGATGGATGGATGAGTATTGCTGAGGATGGATGAATGGCTGAGGATGGATGGATGAGTATGCTGAGTATGGATGAGTATGCTGAGTATGGATGAGCATGGATGGATGAGTATGGATGGATGGGTATGCTGAGCATGGATAGATGGATGAGCATGCTGAGTATGGATGGATGGATGAGTATGGATGGGTGAGCATGGGTGAGCATGGATGGATGGATGAGTATGGGTGAGTATGCTGAGTATGGATGGATGAGGATGGATGGATGGATGGGTATGATGAGCATGGATGACTGAGCATGGATGGATGAGTATGCCGAGGATGGATGGATGAGTATGGATGGGTGAGCATGGATGGATAAGTATGGATGGATTGATGAGTATGCTGAGCATGGATGGATGGATGAGTATGCTGAGCATGGATGGATGGATGAGTATGCTGAGTATGGATGGGTATGCTGAGCATGGATGGCTGGGTATGGGTGGATGGCTGGATGAGCCTGCAATGGGCACATATCAGCGCTGTGGGCACTACACATCCAGTCCATAGCGCTGCTGCCACCGATCTCTCCCCTGGCACTGTACCAATAGGGAGGGGAGAGAGGAACCGGACGTGAAGCTGGTTTGTTTACTAGTGATCGCTGTCATTTGACGGAGCGATCATGTGGTAAACGACTGCTATCAACTATCACGGATGTTCCCAGGTGCGCGCCCCAGGAGGCGTGCGAGAGCGAGATTCTGGGAGGATGTCAGTGTACGCCCTCCCAGAGTTATAGGACCTCGCTGCAGCCGTCATTTGTCTATAGCGCGGTCGGCAAGTGGTTAAATATTTTTCTGTAAATGGGAATTAAAAGTGTAATTCAAGTTATTTATAATAAAATGAAGTGGCATTCAGCAAACATTTAGGGCTGGTTCACATGCACAGTGCGTTCCTGTGCGATTCACATGCCATCTGGGTGCAGTGTGATTTTAGCCTATTCATTTGAATGGGCTGAAATCGCACGGGATTGCACCAAAAGTAGTGCATACATTATTTAATTATTATTATTATTTTATTTATCTTCCTTTTCTCGGGTCCCTGGCTGGAGCTACTGGCCCCTCACTTCTGTTGAGTGTCTCCACATCAAGCAGCTTGCTTTAGTGGCAGCCGAGCTGCAGCTCCGTGTTTCCAATCAGACACGGAGTCGGGGTTCGGCCCCATCCCCTCTCTCACCCGATTGGGTAACTGAGTTTGATTGACAGCAGCGGGAACCAATGGCGCCACTGCTGTGTCTCAGCCAATCAGGATGGAGAGTCCCGGAAAGCTGATGCACTCGTGGAAATCACTGGATAGAGATGGGGCTCAGGTAAGTATTAGGGGGGCTGCTGCACACAGAAGGCTTTTTATCGGAATGCATTAAGATAAAAAAAACCTTCTGACTTTACAATCACTTTAATACTAACACTTGCTGCAGATAGCAGGTGCAGTGTGTTTTGAACACGGAACAAGGGTTTCTCACACTGTGTTCTGGTGTGTTCTGATTTACACTTCTATGCATTATAAAGGTTGTGGTTATTACTGCAAAAAAAATAAATCGAATATCATGGAGCTTAAAGTGGAGTTCCACCCAAAAGTGGTACCTCTGCTTAACTAACTCCTCCCAATCTCCGATGCCACATTTGGCACCTTTCAGGGGGGAGGGGGGAACAGGTACCTGTTTTTGACAGATACCTGTTCCCACTTTCGGGAGATGGTGTCGTCCCTCAGAAGTCTGGGCCACCTCCTCCTTCCTCCCCCGCCGCCGGGCCAATTAGAAAGCCGAAAGACTTCACTGCCGGGTGTACCCTTACTACAGATGGCGGTAGCAGCACCCGAGAGCCAATCTGAAAATCGCTTGGGGTGCCAACATCACGGAAACCCTGGACAGGTGTCCCAATATTAAAAGTCAGCAGCTACAGTATTTGTAGCTGCTGACTTTAAATTTTTTTGTGGGGGCCCAGAATTCCTCTTTAAGCATCAGAGTAAATAAGTATTTTATCAAATTTAAACAGACAAAGGTGACTGGCAAAAAGTGAAATCGTTTTTCAACCTGTTGTAATAATCCAAATATGTATTTTCTTTATGATAGCTTATGTTGGAAACGTCTTCAGATCGCTTAAAGTAATTTAAATGAATGAGTGTCAAAATCAGGAGCCCTCCTTCTGTCTATGCTCACACCAGTAGTGAGGAAAAGTTCAGGTTTAGAACGGTTTACGTTGATACATCATTAAAGCCTTAGTCCATGTTAATTTCCTTGCGTGAGGAATAATGTTTTATGATGGATATTTGGGCTCTTGAGATTATATGGAATGGAGCCCAATTAGCTGTAGATCATAGATATTGTCATGTATTAGATTAAAG
This sequence comes from Lithobates clamitans, assembly GCA_037952925.1. Lineage (NCBI taxonomy): Eukaryota > Metazoa > Chordata > Amphibia > Anura > Ranidae > Lithobates > Lithobates clamitans. The sequence continues at coordinate 2,214,355 of JBBGZY010001024.1, read as the reverse complement.
CCATTTAGGCATGTAAATTAGATAGTTAAAAACCACTTACCATCATTATTTGGCTAATTGGCACAAGGCATGATAAATGGATTGAACATTTTGACTTCTGCAAATCACCTTGCTTGCCCTGCTTAGAAAAATATACAAAGTTAACTTTTTAAGAATAGTTTTATGTTTTGATCATTAAGGGACTCATTACACACACTGCACTGACTTTGATAAGTATAAAAACACAGTATAAAAAATATATCTATTTGACAAAGAATCTCATAATTCACTAAATTAAATATTCATATATTCAGATGATGGTGATTAGTAGGATTCCCATTATTAGCAGTTTATACATTTGAAGAAGTACACAAGGAAATATTTATAGCTTTCTGGTTGACAGAGTGCTAGATTTCCTAGCATCCCCTGCTTCAACTCCATTGCATCACCAACCTGAGATTCTTCACATTTGCAGGCTCACTACTCCTTTAACCACCTCAATACAGGGCACTTAACTCCCTTCCTGCCCAGGCCATTTTTCAGCTTTCAGCGCTGTCACATGTTGAATGACAATTGCGCGGTCATGCTACACTGTAACCATGTGAAATTGTTATCATTTTCTTCATGCAAATAGAGCTTTCTTTTGGTGGCATTTAATAACTCCTGGGTTTTTTATTTTCTCCTTAAAAAAAAAAAAAAAAAAAATTTTGAAAAAAGAAAAAGTTTTTCTTAGTTTCTGTCAGTAAATTTTGTAAATAAGTAATTTTTCTCCTTCACTGATGGGCACTGGTGAGGCGGCATTGGTGGGCGCTCATGAGGCGGCACTGATGGGCACTGATAGGCTGCACTGATAGGCTGCACTGATGAGGAACGAATATGCTGCACTTATGGGCACTGATAGATGGCACAGATAGGCGGCACTGGTGGATGGCACAGATAGGCGGTACTGATGGGCACTGATATGTGGCATTGATGGGCAGCAGTGATGAGCAGCACTGATAGCCAGCACTGACTGGCATCACTAATGGCCACTGATTGCTGGCTGAAGACTTCTATGATGAAACGCGTACGGCGTCATTACGCATACCAGGTGACCTCCGGAGACCAGAGCTAATGAGTGGAGCTCAGTTGGAACACATGCTGCTCACTCACAAGCTAGGGCTCCTTGTGCTAACCATCAGAGTGGTTTTGGGAAGAAACACCTATGCTGTATGGACTCTGTTTTTCGCTTATGTGGTTTACTGCTTACTCCTCTTGTTTTTAAAAATCCTTTTTTTAATAAAACAATTTTTGGATACTACACTATGGGAGCCAACCCTCCTTCTCTTTCATGAGGAATATGACCAATTAGACCTGGTGCTGTCTGGAGATCTCAAAGTCATTAGAGGGATTGCAGAAGCTGACACCTATGAATATCGGTCTACATTGTGGGTATACATGTGGATTACCCCTGTAGGGGTTACAGGAACTGGTGAGTGGCGACCTAAGAGGGGGAGCACGCAAGTCACCAGTCAAGTTTGTGTGAGCACTCAGAGTCACCTACAACAATTTACTAAAGCACAAACTGTTTTTTCATATTGGAATGGATGCATTTAGATTTTTTTGGTGTTTTTTTTGTTTTGTTTTGTTTTTTGGTGCGTTTTTTGCTTTTTTTGTTTTTTTGTTTTGCACTTAATTGATCAACTTTTTGCTACACTTAATTGAACTATCTGTGGTACATTAATATATTTTTTGCCTAGATATATACTTTTCAGAGCCTGGAATTTATACACAGTGCACTTATATAAGTTCACTCCATTTGGTTATATGTAATATTTTGTATTAAATTCATTACCTGTCTTTTTTGGGTTTATTAATGAAATTATCAATTTAGTTGGTAGGAGCTGGACCCCCATTGCAGGTTAAGCCCTCGATCTTGGGCTGACAACGTTATCCACATAGGTGGATGGTATATCCACCGATACCCTCCGGGGACAGACTAAGGTGGTTTATTTTACCACTGTGATCTAACCTTACTGTGGAGTGGGTAAAGAGTGATTTATTAGATCACTCTTCAGTATATAGGTAGCGCGACCAACCCCTTTTTTCCTGTTTACTTTTAATTGTGGGCACAGATTGGTGGCAATTGTGGGCACTGGTTGGCACTGATTGCTGCCAGTGGTGGGCAATCATTGCTGGCACTGGTGGACACTAGTTGTAATCAGGGCACTGATGATCAGTGCCCTGATTACATACCTAGCTATCCCCTGTGAGAAGATGCCGCTGATTGGCTTTCCTCACCTCACACTCTGTCAGTGTGAGGTGAGGAGAGCCGATTACTGGCATTTACATGTGACCGGCTGTGATTGGACACAGCCGATCACATGGTTAAAGAGCCACGGCTGCGTGATTGCCGCGCTGCACGCCCCCAGGGTCGCACAAGAGCGATCGTTCTGGGAGGCCGTCATTTGACGGTGGGCGGGTGGCAAGTGGTTAAAGTACCTAATTTATCAGTTGATGTCAGGACTTCTGGCAGTGCCATTTTTTCATGCACTGTTAAGCAGATAATCTAGTGAGCAGAAGCCGTGACGTCATCGTCGCATTCGGTTTGAAGGAACGGCACATCCGTGCTGTTCATTCAGAGCTCTGTGCCGCGGTAGTGATGTCATCCCGACTTGGCCATTCAAGCAGCCACAGCCCCCAAGCCTGGAAAGAAGACCGGGTGAAGATGGAAGCCCTTTTCAGCAGTGACAGGGGGAGTTTTTTTTTTTGTTTTGTTTTTTAAGTTTAATACTACTTTAATCATAATCTAGTTGAGAGAGACCATGCTAAAATGTACTATTCTGGCTTGTAAATGTATTCATCAAATTAAAAAACAAAAGAAGTGTACATCTTTGCAATATGCACATTTCCCTATGTTTTATCCCTTTAAACATGCTGCAAGTATAGAAAATGTGCCGGAAATCTGGTGCGTCTATTTGAAATGACAACACTGTGTATTTTTGGCTCTAAATTCCAAAGTAGCCCAGTCTACTTCATTTCTGATGCATTATAAAGAACACAAACCTCTTCCCATCTCCCTACCCCTCTTCATCTCCATAATCCCCTTCTTGTGCACAGCCAGGGAGCCCAGGTAGTTATCAGCTCACATCAAAATCGACAGGTATTTTTTACACTTCTCGACAAATATAACAAGAAAACTTTCAATGGTACATTTAGCAGACCAAAAGAGATCAAATGAGAGAAATTTATTGTTGGGTATTAGGCTCCATTCACACCTGGGCATTTTGGGATCGCGGCAAAATCTCTGCGTTTCTGCCCGCGATCTCAAAACGCACTTCAATGGCAAAATGCAGGTTCAAGTGCCATTATTTACAATGGCACCTAAAATGTGGCACATTTTTGTCACGATTGTCGCAATATTTTTCGTGTGGCAACTGTGGCAAATTGCATCATGTGACGTTTGTCGCCTAAAAAGGAGCTTCTTTTGGCCAACAAGCTTCACGCAATTTGCTGTGATTGCCGCACTATATATGGCGGCAAAGCCACATCACCTTTTAGGTGCCATTGAAAATATTGGCACCTGAACCTGCATTTCGCTATTATAGTGCGTTTTGAGATCGTGGGCAGAATCGCAGCAATTTTGCCACAATCCCAAAACACCCAGGTGTGAATAGAGCCTTACATGCACTTGAAGTTAAAAACAGGCAATGTACCTCATACTGAGCACCGCTCACCACTATTGTTTCACATAAACTAGAAGGCAATAACAGTCATGATTACATAACCTGTTGAAAAAGAGTGAAGAATCAGGAATGGGTATATGCACTGTCAATGTTAGATCAAAATTGCAGGGAGTTCTTCTGAGTCCTGCATTGAAAGGTAGATGTCTCCACCTGCTTTTTCCATGGGCTATGCAATAGGGTTAATTTACTAAAAATGAAGAGTGCAAAATCTGCTGCAGCTCTGCATAGAACTTCCATTTTTTTTTTTTTGTCAAAGCTTAAAGGAGTTGCAAAGTCGGAGGGTTTTTTATCTTAATGCATTCTATGCATTAAGATAAAAAGCCTTTTTTGTGCCTCAGCCCCCTAATACTTAAAAGAACCCCATCTCTGTCCAGCGATGTTCACGAGTGTCTCGGCCGTCCGAGACTCTCCCTCCTGATTAGCTGAGACACAGCAGTGGCGCCATTGGCTCCCGCTGCTGTCAAAGTCAGTCAGCCAATCAGGAGAGAGGGGGGTGGGGTCGGGCCACAGTTCCGTGTCTGGGTGCTCCCATAGCAAGGTGCTTGCTGTGGGGACACTTAACAAAAGGGAGGGGCCAGGAGCATAGAAGAGGGACCCGAGAAGAGAAGGATCTGGGCCGCTCCCATATATAAAAGTATATATCTAGGATCCACTACAACAGAGCAGGCAAGTATAACATGTTTGTTATTTTTATTGAAAAACAAAACAAAACAAGATTTTACACTTTAATTGAACAAGCTGAAGTTAGTGAAGTTAGAAGCTGATTGGCTACCATGCACAGCTGCACCAGATTTTACACTCTCCAGTTTCAGTAAATCAACCCCAGTTTATATGTCCATCTGTGGCGAACCTTTGCTGCTCTTCAAATGACATACAAGTTAGTATTCTGTGGTAAAGTTGCTTTATTTTAAAATAAACTGTAATAATGCTAAATGCTGAAATTTGCTTTTTGTATAGCATATTCTATTCTGTTCACTGGAGTACTATAATACTGCTCTAACTTCACATGCTTAGCTACTCCAAGTGTCATTTTCCTTTGAGAGTCTTTTTGGATATTATGGAATAAAAGGTATTGCATCATGAGCAATCCTCCTCTCAGTGGGCATACTTCTGTAGTATATTAAAATAAGCCGATCTTGAAAAAGCCCCGCAAGGAAAATCCAGCAGATTAGGTTGGAATAAATTGTGTGTATTCATATCAAGAAAGGTTAATTGTACGATGTCAGTGAGAGAACTTCTACAACTAATTTTTCTTTCAATGTTTATGTAGTCTTCACAGGCGCAGAACATTCTTTAATTTTACTAAATTGTTCTTATGAATTAAAAAAGATCTATATATTTGAAATGATAACATTTACATTTATTTGTGTTTGCCATTTACTTGTCCAAACGCAATATTCCCGCCGCACACGTTCCAGAAAAAGGCTGTAGTGATGCTGAGTGCTGCAATGACCACTGGCTGTAAACCTTAGACAATCAGAATGAAGAAATGTCATCAGCACACCAAGGATTCCTCAAAAGGGTCCAAATCTTTATTCACACGGTAACGTTTCGGAGCCATGCATGGCCCCTTCATCAGGCAAGTGTCACATGCTGAAGGGGCCCTGCGTGACTCCAAAACGTTGCCGTATGTGTACCATGTGAATAAAGATTTGGACCCTTTTGCGGAACATACAAATGTTATAAATTGAGTTGCAGTTCACTGATTAAAATAAGTATTTGATCCCCAAGCAAAACATGACTTAGTACTTGGTGAAAAAACCCTTGTTGGCAAGCACAGAGGTAAGACGTTTCTTGTAGTTGATTACCAGGTTTGCACACATCTCAGGAGGGATTTTGGTCCACTCTCCGGAGTTACAGATATTCTCTAAATCCTTACAGTTTCTTGGCTGTCACTTGACAACTCAAAGTTTCAGCTCCCTCCATAAATTTTCTATAGGATTAAGGTCTGGAGACTGGCTAGGCCACCCCATGACCTTAATGTGCTTCTTCTTGAGCCACTCCTTTGTTGCCTTGGCGGTGTGTTTTGGGTCATTAGCATGCTGGAAGATTCATCCACGACCCATCTTTGCTCCAACAGTTGTCTCCTTCTCACCAAACTTTTTTCGGATGGTCTTGTAGCCCATTCCAGCCTTGTGCAAGCCTACAATCTTGTCCCTGATGTTCCTTGACAGCTCTTTGGTCTTGCCCATGATCATTTGGTTTGAATAAAAGAAAGATTCTGTGGACAGTTGTCTTTCTTACACATAACAAGTTGTCATTAGGAGCACGTCCTTGAATTGACAGGACTAATCTGTGGACCACATGAGCACATACTGTAGCCAGTCTGTGGGAACCAGAATTATTGTTGGTTGGTAGGGGATCAAATACTTATAAACTCACTGAACAGCAACTCAATTTATAACAGTTGTATCATATGTTTTTTTCTCCATTTTTGGTTGATATTCTGTCTCTATCATTTAAAATACACCTATGATAAAAAATTATAGACCCTTCATTTCTTTGTAAGTGGGCAAACTTACAAAATCTGAAGGGGATCAATTAATTATTTTCCATACTGTAGTTACAGTAGTCAAAGCTGGATCATTGTAGTAATGTGTAACATATCGATGCATGGAATTATTCTTGAAAAGGTTTAATGTGTTTTATTAGCCTTCTAATTGTAGTAAAAGGGTGTTTGGCATCTAACTGATCAGTAACTTCTTAGACGTTAGTGCAACCATTTTTTATGAATCTTCCATCCCATTCATTTTTGGCTGGCAACACACAAGAAACGGACCAAAAAACATTTTTTCCAAGAAACAGACCAAAAAACATTTTTTCCTTATAATGGCACACCACAACGTACACTATAGTGTGTTACTGCTGGTGCGCTGCAGCTGCAGTGTGCTATACTGTTAACACGCAGCACATCACAAAAGTGTGTTTGGGTCTAAGAGGTTTTTTTAGTGAGTATTATATTTGTCTTTCAACACAAGGGAATATATCATAGCAAAATCATTTGTGTATAGGTTTTACCAATTTATAAAATACATTTTGCATAGCTATGGAAAGGTTAGGAACCTTTTGTCATTTTCTTTCACATTGGGGAGATTTACCTTCACTTTTTATTCAGTGATGTAACAGAAAATCTCTCCAAAGGCAGGGGTACAGGTGTCCCCATTGAAATATTTCCCCTCAACCCCATATTCTCAAAATCAGCAGTTTGGATTTCTCTTTCGTTAATCGACGGATACAGCGCCTCCTTAATCTTGACCATTGGGTTATATCGACTCTACAGGAGTAGGACTAGGCAGAACAAAAAAACACCTGGCTACGCCCATGGGCTGTCCTCAGTATATAACCCCCTCCCTGCTCTAGGTATTCAGTTTATTTCTGTCTAGTCAGGAGTAAGGACCTAGCTCCTTGCTGGAATCTTTTGGTCCTAGCAAAGTTTGCTTTTTGTGTTTTTTCCATGCATTTTCTCTTGGGAGATCTGTAATCAACTGGCAGGCTGGCAACGGGCTGGATAATCTAGATCCAGTGGTCTCCCCAGTCCAGCCAGCGAGTGCGTGCAGACCGCAGCTACGCGCTAGGTCGACCAGGACATAGCCTCAAAGGACAAAGGCTGACCCGCGAGTTAAACGTCTCACAGGGTCGCATACGAACGGGCTCTGTATGAGTTGCAGCGGTCCCTTCGGTGGCGAGTCTGCGGTCTCAGCAGCGAGTGAAAAAGTGCTGATGGACGCACTTGTTACTGTGATGCGGGAGACTCTAAAGATGGGGGATGCGGCTGACAGGGCCACAGATGTAGCTGTGTCCTTTGGTACGCATAAGTCACCTCGCACACCAAGGGTGTTTCCTTATCTGCCTTATTTTGGTAGGTTTACCTATAAGGAATGGGAACAACCAAAATCACACTTTGTGGTCCTCAAACGTTTCTCAGTACGCTACCCCTTTGAAGAATCACTTTTAAAAAAGTGGACTACCCCACCAGCGGTGGACCCTCCTGTTTCCAGGTCTAATAAAGCAACCATGATCTCTGTAGAGGAATCCCTGTCCTTTAAGGACCCGGCTGACAGGAAAGCGGAGGCTGTGGCACGCAGCATATTTGCTATGGCTGGGTCGGCATTGCGTCCAGTCTTAGCCTCGGCCCTGGTGTCGCACACCCTAGCTGAATGGGCCAAGCTTTTGTGCCAGGGTCTGGGTAGTGAGCAGGTTCCCGCTGCTTATGTTGATTTAGTGGACCAGTTAGTCCATGGGCTACAGTATATTTGTGATGCAGCTTTGGATGCAGCTCCTGTGCTGTCCAAGCTTTCTATTTCAGCAGTGGTGATTAGACATGTGTTGTGGCTTAAGAATTGGTCGGCAGACCAAGCCTCTAAAAAAGCTCCCATTGATCTGCCCTTTCGCCTGTTTGGGGCTGCCCTGCATGACATAATTAAGGGTGTCACGGGGTAAAGAGTACCTTCCTGTCTCAAACTAGGAAAGGGAAGGAGCCTCGTCGCAGACGGGAGTGATCCTTCTCAGCCCATAAATTGTTCCGGGCTCCCGGGACTGCAGATAAAGGAAACAGATCTCTGAAGTCTTCCCCGGGAAGTTCCAAGCAATTTTGGTCTGATAAGCCTAGAGCAGGCTACTCCGGATCCACTGACAAGACTCCTTCAGCATGAAGGTCTGCCCTCACCCATTGCTGGGGTGGGGGGACATCTTCGCTGGTTTCCAGATTCATGGACCTCCTTCGTGAGTGTCAAGGGGGTCCACGAATTGAACCTTTTGAAGGTACCAAAGAAGGGCGACAGAATTTGTCCACTTTGGGGGGACCTGTGTCTCCTTGTGTGGGTATAATTCCTGTAAAGGTTTGGTGACGTCCCATCTACCCAAGGTCCCCTCTAGCCCTGTCCAGGAAATTGGGCAACCTGGGTCTGACTCTGGAGTGAATGCTGACCAGGTTAGTAGATTTTCTTCTCAAATGTCAGACCCTTCAGCAGGTTCAGTTCAACGGGAAGTAACTGAGGCTCGTGGCAATCTTGCGAGTTCCTCATGGTAGATGCCGCAGTCGTCCTAGTGTCACTGCGGGGCCAATGCCTTCCTCTTCTGAGGTGCCTACGAAGGACCGAGGGCGAAAGCCTTCCGGTGGCCATAAACGTCCCTTGGAAGCTACCTCAAAAATAGGACCAGTTGTACCGAGGGCTGAGATTCCATCCTGCTTTACAGTAACTGGTTTTAATGGCCTAGCCATTCAAAGCCAGGTACTGAGAGATAGAGGTCTGTCGGGATGAGTGATCCCTACTATGGTGAAGGCAAAGAAGTCAACTTCTAGTAAGATATACCATCGTACGTGGAAAGAGTACATTTCTTGGTGTGAGTTGATTGAAGTTCATCCTCGATCCTTTTCTGTGGCTCGGGTCTTAGCTTTTCTTCAACAGGGCGTTGAGCAGAAGTTGGCTTTGGTCCAGGGGCCAGGTGTCTGCCTTAGCAGTCTTCTTTCAGCGACCCCTAGCCACTCACTCTTTAGTTCGTACCTTCATTCAAGGAGTCCGGTATGTGGCTCTGCCTGTACGGTCTCTTTTGCCGCCATGGGATTTAAACTTGGTGCTATCGGTTCTCCAGAAACCTGCATTGGAGAATATTTGGGTACTTTCCCTTACTTAAGTTGTCCCAGAAGGTGGCATTCCTGGTGGCTGTTACCTCGGCTCGCAGGGTTTCGGAGTTGGCAGCATTATCCTGTCGTAGTCCCTATTTAGTACTCCATAGGGATAAAGTGGTTCTTCGTCCCTGTCCTTCGTTTTAGCCCAAGGTTATCTCTGACTTCCATTTGAATGAGGACATTGTGTTGCTGTCCTTGTGTCCCAAGCCGGCTCATCCCAAGGAATTTGCTTTGCATACGGTCAGAGAAGTACTTACGGAGGCCGAGCTGCCGAGAGTGGTTCACCCTTGCGACTAAGCATAGTTCACCCCCTGGAGGTGATACAGGGAGTGAATGGCACAAAGAGGCACAGGCTACCCAGCAGGCAGGAGTAGATTTGCGTGGTGGTCTTTGTAGGGTTGAGCAGCTGTGCAGAGACTGGCAGATGAGATGACTTGCTGAAGGAGATCAAACAGAAAGTCCAGAACCAGGCTGAGGGTCAAACACAGAGGATCGGTAGTCCCAATTACTGGCTGAAGGATGGTGTCTGGGAGACACAAGGCAAGTCCAGGTCACAAGCAAAGGGTCAGGCAAGGAGACAGGAGGCAGGTCCAGGTCGTAGGCAGAGGGTCAAACACAGGAGACAAGGCAGAATTTGTTTAAGCAGGTCAAGGGTCAGGTCCAGGAGAAAAGCAGAGTTGTCAGGATCAATCCGGATCACAACAGGCAATCAGGTACAGGAAACAAGGTCAAATACAACAGGAAGCTGAAGAAAAACCAACAATTTGTCTGAGCACAAGAGCAACCTTTATAGGCCAGCCCAAGGGTCACGTTGAGCGTGCGCCAGTGCGCATTTGTGTGTGCTGTACCATCGGACAGCGAACGCTCATGCGCCGGAGCGCTGTTCCGCTGCGCAAGTGCGCAGGGACACGGCTGGAAAGATTATTCCTCTGACACATACCTTGGATGTGGTTTGTGCGATTCGGGTGTATCTGGAATTCACTGAGTCCTTCCTGAGGTCAGACTCACTTTTTTTGGTTACACAAGGACCAAGAAAAGGGATGGCCGCTTCTTCGGCTACCATCTCCAGATGGATCAGACAGACTGTGACTCAGGCCTATTCTATTAAGGGTTGGGTTCCTCCTTTCCCTGTCACGGCACGTTCTACTCAGGCGCTTAGTACTTCTTGGTCCTTCCGTCATCAAGCGTCAATATCGCAGGTTTGCAAGGCGGCCACTTGGTCGTCAGTGCATACCTTCACTAAATTCTATAAGGTAGATATTTTGGCATCTGCAAATGCTTCTTTTGGACGCAAGGTTTTGCAGGCTGCTGTTTAAAGCGGTCTACCCTAAAAAAAAAAAAAAAAAAATTACATAAAAATGCTTCTAAAAAAAAAATTTAAAATTTTCTTACCAGAAATTACTGTTGCTAGGCAGATCGTCCTAATCTGCCACTTCCTACTCTGCGGTGATCTTCATTCTTCTCCTCCTCGCGTTGTCTTCTGGGGAATGGAGCGCGCTGTGTTCTGGGAACTGTGTGTGTCCCAGAACACAGCCGGCCATTCACAAAACGCTGCGCAACTCGCGCATGCGCAGTAGAAAGCGGGCAGTGATGCCCCAAGGCTCCACTGCCTGTTTCCCTTAGTTCGAATGGCGGGAGGGAGGCCGACATCGCGGGCACCCTGGACAGGTAAGTGTGCTTATTAAAAGTCAGCAGCTACAGTGTTTGTAACTGCTGACTTTCAAAAAAAATTTTTTTCAGCTGGACCTCCTCTTTAAGGGGGGGGGGGGGGGGTTCCCACGTGAGGGGTGTTTTTTCTCTAAACATTTTTTATTTCATATTAGAGCTGCACAATTAATCATTAAAAAATTGTGATCTCGATTCAACCCCCCTGACAATCTCTATTGCAGAGTTTGCCGATTCTTTCATATAACAATTGGGGAGACTTATCTGCTCACTTAGATCAAAGGGATAAACTTGTGTGTAAAGAAGAAATCCAGGCAGTCTGCCAAGTTTTTAACAACTTGTAAATGCAGGAAGTTTAACCACTTAAAGTCTAAATCTTTTTCTGACACTTGTTTAAGTTAAAATCAATATTTGCTAGAAAATTACTTGGAACCCCCAAACATTATATATATTTTAGCAGAGACCCTAGGGAATAAAATGTGAATTGCTGCAATATTTTATGTCACACTGTATTTGCCCAGTGGTCTTTCAAACGCAATTTTTTGTGAAAAAATACACTTCAATGAAAAAAAAAAAAACGAAACAGTAAAGTTAGCCCAATTTTTTTTTGTTTTAATGTGAGAGATGATGTTACGCTGCGAGCATCATGACAGAATCGTGATCTATCTTCTAAGCAAAAAAAATCGTGATTCTCATTTTAACCAGAATCGTGCAGCTCTATTTCAGATGGGGCTCCTGTGACCCGGTTAAGGCTCCTGTGTCCTGGTTAGAGCTCTTGTGGTTAGCCTAGGGTTATTTTGCCCACCCCTCATTTTTCCAGTGTTCCCGGGGCTCACGTCACATAGCTCCACCTCTTGGCCCAGCGCCTTTGATAGACAGAACGCCGATCCAATGCGGGGTATGTGACGTCATCAAAGGCTTCGGGCCAAGAGGTGGGGCTATGTGACGATGATCCCCGGGAAGACGGGAAATTCAAATGAAAGCTATTACAGCGGGCAATCCCGCTCTCTGCTGATCCAGGTGGCTTGCCTCTTCCTCTGCATAGGTGAGGCTGTATGGGGCACAGGCAGACCAGGCTGTATGGGGCACAGGTCACGCTGTATGGGGCACAGGTCCAGGGGCGGACTGGTAACTCATGGGGCCCCTGGGCAATAGGAGATTATGGGGCCCCCAGGCAATCAGAGATTATGAAGCCACACAGTATACACACACACAGTATACAATCACACAGTATACACATACATGTACACACAGTATACACAGACAGATGTAAAAAAAACACAGATTTATACATACTGTCCCTGGTTTTACTGAGGCTGGCAACCCTGATGGGGCCCCCTAGTGGCTCAGGGCCCTCGGGCAGTGCCCGAGTGGCTCAATGGTCAGTCCGCCCCTGCACAGGTCACACTGTATGGGGCACAGGTCACGCTGTATGGGGCACAGGTCATGCTGTATGGGGCACAGGCAGACCAGGCTGTATGGGGCACAGGTCACGCTGTATGGGGCACAGGTCACACTGCATTGGGCACAGGTCATGTTGCATGGGGCACAGGTCATGCTGCATTGGGCACAGGTCACGCTGCATTGGGCACAGGTCACGCTGTATGGGGCACAGGTCACGCTGCATTGGGCACAGGTCACGCTGTATGGGGCACAGGTCACGCTGTATGGGGCACAGGTCACGCTGTATGGGGCACAGGTCACGCTGTATGGGGCACAGGTACCGCTGCATGGGGCACAGGTCACGCTGCATGGGGCACAGGTCACGCTGCATGGGGCACAGGTCACGCTGCATGGGGCACAGGTCACGCTCCATGGGGCACAGGTCACGCTCCATGGGGCACAGGTCACGCTGTATTGGGCACAGTTCACGCTGCATTGTGCACAGGTCACGCTGTATGTGGCACAGCTCACGCTGCATTGACACTAGGGCAGCTGTGGGGGGGGGGGGGGGCTGTTTGCCGGGGGGCCCCAAACAAAATTTTGCTATGGGGCCCTGCTATTTCTAGTTACGCCCCTGGTCCTTTTGTTATTTTCTCAGCTTTTGTGATTTTTTTTTTTTTTATGCATGTACTTTAAGAATTCAATTTGTGTTTTCAGTTTAGATTTTGGTGCATAATATGAATCATATTGTAGCTGTACTTGGTCAGACAGCTTATTCCAAAGTGTTTAGAATGTACCTGAGGTTTAAGGGAGGGTATACACTATGAGAAAAGCGGAAAAATAAAAAACATACAAGGCACAATCGTTCGATTTTCCTGCAGTGTGCATGCATTTTCAACATTCAATTCAGACTTTGCAAACAAAAATTTCTGAAGGGACGAACTCCAAACTGTTTCTCGTATGTGAACGAACGATTTTCATTTAATGTGTACAATTTCCGTACAAGAGAAATCAGAAATGAAAGACTGTGCATATTCAGAAACACTAAGCAACAAAAAAAAAGCCTCTGTCGTACTAGAATTTTCGTACATTATTTCTTTCCTTGTTCTGACTTGCTGTGAAACAACAAGGAAAACTGGACAATTGTTCGCCCAATTTTCTCATAGTGTGTACTCCCCTTTAGGAATTGGTTCTACTTCCTAAAATGTAATTTATGCTAATGTGAACTAGAGTAGTTCCAGACAGTTATGCAGTGCATACATAAATCTGATTACATGCCCTATGTACTCTTAAAAAAGTATGATAGGCTTCAGAAACATTATTTCAATTGGGAACATTAATTGTGTACTTCCTAACCTTCTGCACCACTTAATTATGTAAACAGCTTAATGTGTGTGTGCACGGACCCCTTTTTTTCAGGAAATGCTTCTCTGCATGTTTTACTTTTATGAATACAGTTTGAGTGTTTTGATGAAAATTTCAAAGGATTCTCAACTGAAATTTTCCAAATTTTGAAAGAATTTATATTTTTTTTAAATGAACTTTTTAGCAATGCAACTCATATAGCCATATAAGGCTCATACACTGATGCAGCCATATAGCTTAACCACTTCAGCTCCGGAAGGTTTTACCCCCTTCCTGACCAGGCCATTTTTTGCGGTATGGCACTGCGTTACTTTAACTGACAATTACGCGATTGTGCGACACTGTACCCAAATAAAATGTATGTCCTTTTCCCAAAAAGACAGCTTTCTTTTAGTGGTATTTTATCACCTCTGCGGTTTAAATTTTTTTGCCCTATAAACAAAAAGGGACCAACAATTTTGAAAAAAAAAGTAGTTTTTACTTTCATACCCAATAAAAAAAAAAAAATTTCTTCATCAATTTTGGCTAATATGTATTCTGCTACATATTTTTAGTAAAAAAAAATCCCAATAAGCGTATATTGATTGATTTGCGCAAAAGTTTTATAGTGTCTATGGTATAGATTTAGGGACTTTTTATTTTAATTTTTTTACTAGTAACGGTGGCGATCAGTGATTTTTAGCAAAATTGTGAAGGACAAATCTGACACGAAGTGACACTTTTTGGGGACCAGTGACACCAATATCAGTGCTAAAAAAAAATACACTGATACTGTATAAATGACACTGGCAGGGAAGGGGTTAACATCAGGGGTGGTCAAAGGGTTGAATTTTTTCCCTATGTGTGCTTTCTAACTATAGGGGGAGTGCTTTGACTAAAGGAAAACAGAGATCCCTGTTTCTGCTTAGCAGAAACATGAGATCTCCATGTTCCTTTCTGGCATAACAGCAGTCTGAAAAAAGGATAAATTACAACATTCACAATAGTGCAAAAAATTTCAATAAGCAAAAACAGTTAATCGTTGAGTGAATGTCCATATAATAGTGAACGATGTGCTCCGATTGATAAAGTGCAATAGTGCTCCAAAATTCAAGGTGTGCCACACCCCCTTCTGTGTCCCCACTCACCGGATGGAATGAACCCCTAGCTTTTCAGTCTAGAAGTTGGACAGGCTTAAAAAGTTGGCCAAGGATTGCAGATGCACTTCAGGATGCAAAGAAGATCTCCCATATCATATCAGTCATGTACTGATATCAGTCAAATCATATCAGTCAAAGTACTGTTTGGCAAATGTTTTATTGCGCAGATTAAAAATGCGTACTTATTAAACGGTAGGTAGAATCAAGCATGTAATGGCAAGAGATTACAATAGGAAATGCCGCTGGTGGCGTGCATTCCACGACAATCGGAAATTACATTTGAACTCGAAACCGGAAATTGCGTCAATGCGTTTCGACCTCCCACAGGGCGTCATCAAGGACCTTGACGCCCTGTGGGAGGGTGAAACACATTGACGCAATTTCCAGTTTCGAGTTTTGATAATGAGCTAGTATACGATATTAGCTCATTATGCCTTTGTCTTACAGGTTTTTTGGGGGGGAAAGAATAGTTTTACATTCAAGATGACCTCCCTGCTTATAATTGGATTCAAATTTTGTCCACAGAATATCCACATTTAATCTTATCTACGTCGCTCTAACTACCTGAAGTGTAGATCTTCTAGTTATTGTATAATTCTGGTTATTTTACTGCATCAATTATGTGACTTCTTAATTGCATTTCTACGGTACTGTTAACTTAAAAAAACTGATATGTTTCACCTGGTTACATTTGCTGTTCTATAAAACATTATGTCAGTGTAGTATTTTTATGTTGAGAATTTTTTTAAACCAAAAATGTTTCATATTGTCCTTCATTTTTAATAATGTATACAATTGTATATTGTGACCGGTTGCCTCAGATGATGATGCATGGACAATTTTCTGAGGATATGATTTTGTGGTCCTTTTCCTTAATAAATGCTCTCGATTGTATGGTCAGCGGTGTGCTTGGGTTTTTTATTTTATGATCCCTCTTTCTTTCCCTTGTCATTTGACACAAATTTCTGATAACATATTAATAGGATCTTACAAGACAAAGAAGTCAGTGCACAGTGTAATAAGGAGCAAAGATGAAATGCTTTATTCACTCAAAATGGTTGCCTTTTAGCCTAATTGTATTATTTTTGCATCTACTCTCTTTAAACATGTCTAAACTAATATCCAGTAATAAGGAATGCGTAAAAGGAAGATTCTTTCAATGTTCTTTAAAACTTTCATGTGAAAGAATTTCTTGATTGTCATTCGCTTTTTATTGAATTTATTTTTACGTTTGATTTTGTTTCCACAGTCTTGTGTTGAAAAAGCGAAGTAAGATCATTTTTTTTCTTCGTCATCTTGCACCACAATGGACCATCAAATGACTCAAGATGAGGAAGCGGGGTCTTCTCTCCACCTGGTTCCCAGTCCTCAAAGTGAAGCAGTTGCGCATGATTTTCAGGAGCTGTCATTGCAATCAGTCCAGCAATTGCCCCCTCTTAAAGAACGTAAAAATGGTAAGGATTTTGGCTACCGAACAATTTCCTAGTGTCTTGAAACCTTACATTTTGTAGAGCTACTTTACAAAGGTCACAGTATTGCAATGTTTTTGTTACCTTTTGAATCTATTTTTCTGCATTTTATATTCTTTTAGACATGTTGCTGAAGTACAAGTACAGTAAACATTATACCTTGATTACGTGAAGTGTTATAGAGATTTTAATATTCAAGTTTTATTCCATTTATCGATTTTGCAGAACCTGCTTTTAGTTGTTTAACTTTACTTTAAATCTATGCTGACTGAATTTTAGTACCACGAAACATTTTAGAAGTCTGTTTAGCACCTGTTTGCTTGTTTTCACTTGACACTTGCACACTGAAGCTCATAAACGGACATTTTTGGGAGTTTGGGTATTTTTTTCAACAGCCCATAAACTACCCTCTATGTTATCCTATGTGTCCATGCACACATGGACATTTTTGGATGTCTTTCAGCAGGGACATTTATGGGCTGTTGTCTGAATGCCCTAAAATTGCGTTCAAGAGCAGTTCTAAAACCGCCAGATGCTGGTAAAGGCTGTTAAACGCGGTTTAATGTTCTAAACAGAGCGTTAAGCCTCGTCAGGCGTTTCTCTGTCTCTATTCAAAATCAATGGTTCCCTATAGGAGCCCATTGATTTGAATAGAAGTCGCACCAGAAGTTGGATCATGATGATCCGACTTCTGGTGCGACTTGTGTGCTGAGGATGTTGAAGGGGAACCCCTGCCAAAATGGAAAAAAAAATTGGCGTGGGGTTTCCCCCCGAACGATACCAGACCCTTCGGCCTGGTTTGGATTTTAGGGGGACCCCCCACGCCCAAAAAAATGGCTTGGGGTCCCCCCAAAATCTATACTAAACCCTTATGCGGCAGCCCCCCCCATGGACCATACCAGACCACATGCCCTCAACATGGAGGGGTGGGTGCCTTGGGGCAGGGGGCCCTGCGCCCCCCCACCCCAAAGCACCTTGTCCCTATGTTGATGAGGACAAGGGCCTCTTCCTGACAGCCCTGGTTGGTGGTTGTCGGGGGTCTATGGGCAGGGGCTTATCGGAATCTGGAAGCCCCCTTTAAGAAGGGGGCCCCCCGATCTCCACGCCCTAACCTATGTGAATGAGTATGGGGTACATTGTACCCCTACCAATTCACCTAAAAAAAGATGTCCAAAACAAACACTGTACACAGGTTTTTAAAGTATTTTATTAAGGCATCTGCGGCGTTTTTTCCAATTCCTTTTTCCCTCTCTGGCTCTTCTCCCTCCTTCGGCAATTCCTTCTGCCTCTGCTGGTCCTTCTCCATTTCTGGTTCTTCTCCTCTCTGCGCTGTCTTCTCCCTCTTCTGCCAGGTCTTCTCTCTCCGCTGTCTTCTTGCTCTTTTGCTGGGTTATCGCCGCTGTCTTCTCCCTGTGTTCTTCTCCCGATGTTGACTCAACATAATGTCCCGATGTAATGCTGGGTCCGCCGTGTGCAAAATGTGTGGGTTTCCTTCGGGTACTTCGGTTTCCTCCCACACTCCAAAGACATGCTGGTAGGTTAATTGGCTTCTGTACAAAATTGGCCCTAACATATGAATGTGAGTTGGGGACATTGGATTGTGGGCTCCCTGAGGGTAGGGACCGATGTGAGTGTGCGATGTATGTGTGGAGTGCTGTGTAAATTGATGGCGCTATATGAGTACCTTAGATAATAATATAATAGATGACCATCTTAATGAGACACAATGTACAGGGATAGGGACAGTTGTAGACATGCACCCACACTCAGGTTGAACTGGTGTCTTTATTCAACCTTGCTAACTATGTAATGACATATTGGCATGGGACGGGGCCACCCACCGACGTTATGCGGAGGCCCCGCCTCCTTATGACGTCACCACCCGGGGCATGATGGGGACGATGCCGTCACAAGGGGGCAGGGCCTCCAGGTGATGTTGGCGGGTGGTCCCACCCCATGCCAATATAAGTCATAAGGGTATTGAATTTATTCTTCTCCTCAGTCTTCACGTGGGAATCAGGGGGCTTTAGTAACTAAAACTGCAGTGTTTATCTTCATGACACATCACAGGAAGCACCCTCACGACTAACAGAGGACAGAATTAGAGATAGACTTGGAAAACGTAACATTAATAAGTCACTGGGACCAGATGGCTTGCACCCGAGGGTCCTTAAGGAACTCAGTCAAGTAATTGCCAGATTATTGTTCCTAATTTTTACTCACAGTCTACTAACTGGAATGGTACCAGATGATTGGAGAAAAGCCAATGTAGCACCAATCAATAGTATGCAAGCTGCTGGAGGGGATAAGGGACTATATACAAAATTTTAGTAATGAAAACGGTATCATTAGCAGTAATCAGCATGGATTCATGAAGAATCGTTCTTGCCAAACCAATCTATTAACCTTCTATGAGGAGGTGAGCTGCCATTTAGATAAAGGAAGGCCCGTAGACGTGGTGTTTCTGGATTTTGCAAAAGCATTTAACACAGTTCCCCATAAATGATTACTGTACAAAGTAAGGTCCGTTGGCATGGACCATAGGGTTGAGTACATCTATTGAAAACTGTCTACAAGGGTGAGTTCAGAGGGTAGTGATACATGAGGAGTACTCAGAATGGTCAGGGGTGGAAAGTGGGGCCCCCCAGGGTTCTGTGCTGGGACCAATCCTATTTAATTTGTTCATAAACAACTTGGAGAATGGGATAAACAGTTCACAATCTTTGTATTTGCGGACGTTCTTAAGCTAAGTAGGGCAATAACTTCTCTGCAGGATGTGGAAACCTTGCAAGGAGATCTGAACAAATTATTGTGGTGGGCAACTACATGGCAAATGAAGCTTAATGTGGAAAAATGTAAAATAAGGCATTTGGGTGGCAAAAATATGAATGCAATCTACTCACTGTGGGGGGGGGGGGGGGGGCCTCTGGGGGAATCTAGGATGGAAAAGGACCTAGGGGTCCTAGTAGATGATAGGCTCGGCAATGGAATGCAATGCCAAGCTGCTGCTAACAAAGCAAACAGAATATTTGCATGCATTAAAAAGGGGATTAAGCAATAATTCTCCCGCTCTACAAGACTTTGGTCAGGCCTCACCAGTTCTGGGCACCAGTCCTCAGGAAGGATGTACTGGAAATGGAGCGAGTACAAAAAAGGGCAACAAAGCTAATAAAGGGACTGGAGTATATTAGTTATGAAGAAAGGTTACGAGCACTTAACTTATTCTCTCTGGAGAAGAGACGCTTGAGAGGGGATATGATTTCAATTTACAAATACCATACCGGTGACCCCACAATAGGGATAAAACTTTTCCACAGAAGGGAGTTTAATAAGACGTGGCCACGCATTAAATAAGAAATTAGGTTTAACCTTAAACTGCGTAGAGCAGGAATATGCAATTAGCGGACCTCCAGCTGTTGCAAAACTACAAGTCCCATCATGCCTCTGCCTCTGGGTGTCATGCTTGTGGTTGTTGGAGTTTTGCTATGCCTCATGGGACTTGTAGTTCTGCAACAGCTGGAGGTCCGCTAATTGCATATCCCTGGCATAGAGTGTTCTTTACTGTAAGAGCGGCAAGGATGTGGAATTCCTATCCACAGGCGGTGGTTTCAGTGGGGAGCATTGATAGCTTCAAAGAACTAATAGATAAGCACCTGAACGACCACAACATACAGGTATATACAATGTAATACTGACATATAATCACACACATAGGTTGGACTTGATGGACTTGTGTCTTTTTTCAACCTCACCTACTATGTAACTATATATATTTCCCTCCTATAAAAAAAAAAATCTGCCCCAAACAGGTTCATAGCTGTCAGATTGTCATACAGTTTACTTCTGCATATGTAGGGCAGGCCCCTTTCACACTGATGCAGTGTGGTTTGTCCACACCACAGGTGTAGTGCAGTTCCATTATGTCCCATGCACCAAAACCGCTGGACAGAATAGAACTCTATAGGAAAGTGCAGCTAACCCGTGGGTATATTGCGTTACACCCGCGGTGTGTGGTCAAATCACACATCGGTGTGAAAGAGGTTATAGTCCCAGTTAATCTTGGTTTGTATGGGACTCCTAGAGGATGCCATTTATATATGAGATGAACTATTGGAAGTGACGTGTTGGGCTAATATTTTGAATGGGCTCAAATCTCACTACATTAAACCTAAGAAGTGCAAGCACCTTTTTGTGGAGCCGCACTGCAACCAGATCGAATGGTCATTTTGTACCATGTGATCCGGTGCAGGCAAATAAATCTCATTGCGTTTGCGATGCACTGGGGTGTTGTTAACTTTGTATTGACACCCGCAGCGGATCGCAGACACAATGTAGTGCGGGAAACGTGCAGGGATCGCTGTTTCCCATAAAGCATGTGTGTGACCCTAGGCTAAAAATCAGCCACAACCTGAGTAGCAAAGCCTTTGTCCTGGGAAGTGTGAATTCCTTGCAGAGAACTGACACGCCCCTGCTAAGTTGCAGCTATGATCTCAACAAACACTATCTGCATTAGGAGCATATGTCAGTGTGGTTGCTTTATGCAATCTCCTGCTCATAACCGTGTACAGCCCCATCTTCTTATTTATATCAATGGGCAGCTGAATGCGGCAGTAGCTGATCCTGGGAAAGTGGTTTTGCAGGCTTCCCACTCTGTATGGGCCCCTGTACAGTCATATAGATGAAGCCTAAGCTCTTGTCTGAACAAGCACATCTATATGACTGCAGTGCAGCCATTCACATTACAGTGGAACAACACAGTTTGTGTTTGTAAGACCTTTGGCACATGACAAACAAAACCAAAGAAAATTCCCAGCTCTGCTTACCAACCATCCTGCAACCAACCAAATTATCCTGTCTAACAATTTGCGTTAAAAATAGGGGTTTAGTCTGTACACATTTGCAAATACATGTGTAAGCTGCAGAGCCACTTCACATACCCCAGTATTATCTGCAGTCCTAACTCTATACATTTTTTAGAGCCTCTATAGTAGAAGCACATGCATAATAATGGATAGATAGAGGGCAGGTGAGCCTGGAGGGAGCCCACCCCTCCTTAAAGGCACGGGGGTGCTCACCTGCCATTTATCCATTATTATGCATGTGATTCTACTATGGAGGCTCTCAAAAATATATAGAGCTAGCACTGCAGATAATACCGGGGTATGTGAAGTAGCTCTGCACCTTACACATGTGTTTGCAAATGTGTGCAAACGAAACTCCTGTTTTTAACGCGTACTGTTAAATAGGACAATTCGGTTGGCAAGTTGAGCTGGGAATTTTCTTTGGTTTTGTTTGACATGCGTTGCCCTTCCATGTGCTCCTTGCTGCAAAGGCCAGTTATAGGTGGGGGCCGTGGCCAGTTCTTTGTACTTTTAAGTGGCAGGCACATCTATCTGAACAGTTGTTAGTGGTTTGCATTCTGATGAGAGCAATTGCATTTCTACCATAGAGTAATGGGTATTTTAAAATATTATTATACAGGATTTATATAGTGCCAACAGTTTACGCAGCGCTTTACAACTTGAGGGTAGACAGTACAAATACATTACACTTTAATACATTAGGAATCAGAGGGCCCTGCTCATTAGAGCTTACAACAGAAATTGCTCCACTTCCTGTCTGCCATAGGTATATATATGACCTTGGACAGGAGTGGTGCAGCCATGATCGTGGTATCATTTTTTAGAGCAGGTGATGGGCTTTCGTGTGAAAGTGAAGCGAGTGGCTATGCAGCCGCCCAATCACTTTTACAGGTGGCGAAAAGGGGGGCCCCCCTCCCACCTTTACTGGGCTCTCCTGTCCCACTAGGGAGCTCTATACCGATGCAGTCTGTTACATCGGATGCCCTAGGAAGAGTTGGAGGAACGCAATTGTTCCTCCCAGTCTGTTATGTCAGAGTCTAGAAGTGATTAGGGTTTTGTCACTTCTGGTTTTTGGCTGTTTGTTTGCAAGCTGTTACTAGCTGATAAAGCATCAGATCAAACCAATCTTAGCTTGATCAGATGCTTTTGAGGACAGAGGAGAGATCTAATAGACCCCAGATCTCTCCATAATGAGGACCTGTCCTGGCCCATGCTATCACAAGGAATGTTGCTCATCCCTTGTGATAGCAAAAAAATGCGATAAAAAAATTAAAATAAAGGTATAGGTACATGAATGAAAACATTTTTTTTAAAGCTCCTTCATCCCCCCGTGCTCACGCACGCACAAATGTGATCGCACGTGTAGGTGCTGTGCGCATATATAAATAGTGATTGCACCACACATGTGAGGTATTGTTGTGAAAGTCAGAGGTAGCGCAATAATTCTTCCGTGACCTTCCGTGTAACTCCAAACTGGTAGCCTGTAAGCCTGGGTTCACACTGCTGAGGTGGGAGACGCCACATGTAATTTGCACAGGAGTTGCAGCACATTCTTGTGCAAATTACATGTGGTGTCTCTGGGTTACTCAGTGTAACATTATCTTGTATATTTTACCCAAAAATTTAATGTTATATTGTATTTGCTTGTACTTAAATTCATTAAAGGATATTTTTTCCTGAAAATTTGCATTTTTATAAACTACTGTGCAAATATTGTGCAACATAAAAAAAATTACAACACCCACCATTTCAACCTTCAGGGCCTCTGCTTAAAAATATATATATAATTCTGGGGTTCTAAATAATTTCTCGCAAACAAATGCACATTTTTACATGTATGAGGGAAATGTCAGCATTGGCATGGAGTGGAGGTGATTAAAAGCACTAACCAGACAGCTGTTCAGCTTTAACACAGGCTGTTGTAATTTGTATGATAGGTTTGATTCATATGTACTGACTGGCAGCTCTGTAGACCTCCAGCTATGCAGTTTTTTTCCCCCTTAGATCATGCTTTGTTCTGCAAGTTTCACAACATTGTAGCAACCTGTATCCTGTCATTGTGCTCTTGCGTGGGATGTGTATGGAAGAACAGCTGGGATAGAACACAGCAAAGTACCAATTACAAGGATGATAAACACTAAAACTTTAATGTAATCTTACATTGATAGCATCCTAATATTTTGGGTTTCTTCACGTCAAAGGGCGTATTTGTTGAGTTGGCAAGAAATTTTCTATGTTCAAGACCACAAGCAAGGTTTATTTCTGACATTTTTGTTTAGCATTCATGATAAATGACAGGCCATGATGTCATGCTGATTTGTTGGTTCAGTCAGGGATGATTTCATGGATTTGTTTAGTTTAAATGTTGATCACAATGCAGGCGAGTATTGCATGTGTGCACATTGTTTACCATCTGTAAAGAAGACTTGACTTGAAATTTTGTCTCATGTCTGTTTGATAAATCAAAAGATGAGGACTGCACTCTTTACAGTGTTAAACCTTAGTAACAGTTGGATGCTCATAGTGACAGCGCTGTAAACCACACTAGAATGATGAGATGTCACCAGCACTCAGTTGCAAACATATACACTTATTTATTAGCGCCATGTCACATCAGTAAAACAGACCAACATTTTGGGGCCATGCAGGATCCCTTCCTCAAGATGACAGTGACAACTCGCAATACAATAAGCCTGTAAATGGATAAGTGAAAATACAGAACCAGATACCCACCCATGTGACATCATAATGACTTAAAGTGATTGTAAAGTCTTGTTTTTTTTCTCTCTAAAAATAACAAACATGTCTATACTTACCTGCTCTCTGCAGTGGTTTTGCACAGGGCAGCCCAGATCCTTCTCTTCTCAGGTCTCTCTTCGGCTCTCCTGCCCCCCCCCCTCCTGTTCAGTGCCCCCACAGCAAGCAGCTTGCAATGGGGGGCACCCAAGCTGAGTCACAGCTCTCTGTGTCCATTTAGACACGGAGCCCCGGTTCGGCCCTGCCCCCTCTCTCCTGATTGGCTAACTGACTTTGACAGCAGCAGAAGCCAGTGGCGCCACTGCTGTGTCTCAGCCAATCAGGAGGAGAGTCCCAGATGTCTGAGGCACTTGTGGACATCGCTCGAGAGAGATATGGCTCAGGCTAGTGTTAGGGGTTGCTGCGGAGGCTGCTGCACATAGAAGTGTTTATCTTAATGCGTAGAATGCATCAAGATAAAAAACCTTCTGAATTTACAACCACTTTAAAAGCGATAATAAACCCAAAACCAAAAATGTAATATATTGCAGTTTACCGACCATTAGATATGGTGGCTGCATCAGTTTTATTTTTTTAGGCTTCTTTCCCTCTGTTTTCACCTGGCAATTTGGCCAGTAACACAACTATTGTACTAGAGTGCCCCCACTTTGGATGACAGAGCACAGGAGGCACATTTGGACAGTAGCATTGTTAAGCTGGGTGGTGAGGAGTGTTATATGAACTAGCAGATTTAAATACACTAGCAATTTGAAGCCAAACTTCAGGTAATACTTTATAAGCAAAGAAAAAAAAAACATGTTTACAATCAAAACACCATCAAGAGACAGAGCAGCTTACCATATGTTCCAATAAACAACATAAAATTAAACAAGCTTTTTAAAAGACTGCTCTAAATTTTAGTTACAGATGAATCCAACGACAAAAGTTAAATAAAATATAGTAAGCCAATTGTGTGTTAAATATAACATATACTGTATGCAACCTATGCAGTGATATAATTCCCAAACGGGGCTCTAGTACCACAATATGACAATACATCATATCAGTCAGCAATAGTATAAAATAGTGTATCATAAACTGTGCCTTTAGTATAATGCATGTGCATATACAGTACTCCAATATCAATCAAGTTTCAAACAATGTAAAAGCAAAACACATAATTGTGACGATTTAAAAAAAATAATAAATTGTTTTATCAGAACACGTATGTGTTTTGCTATCACATCGGCACTTGATAATATATTTGACTATATGTTAACTATTGTATACTTACATGTGTTACACTAAGCACACCGTTATCGGCCTGCATTGCATAAAAAGCATAGAGACTTAGTGTTGATGACCTCATTGGGTCTAAAATAAGGTATGTCATGAAAATGGAAAGTTTTTATTTATAAACGTCATTAGTTAACCTCTTGCTTACTGGGCACTTAAACCCCCATCCTGCCCAGACCAATTTTCAGCTTTCAGCGCTGTCACACTTTGAATGACAATTGCACGGTCATGCTACACTGTACTCAAATAAAATTGTTATCATTTTATTCACACAAATGGAGCTTTCTTTTCGTGGTATTTAATCACAGCTGGGGTTTCTAATTTTTGCTAAACAAAAAAAGAAATTAAAAAAAAAAAAAAAAAAAAAAACATTTCGTAGTTTGTTATAAAATTTTGCAAACGGGTAATTTTTCTCCTTCATTGATATTTGCTGATGAGGCTGCACTGATGGGCACAGATAAGACAACACTGATAGGCACAGATAAGACGGCACTGATGGGCCCTGATGGGTGGCACTGGTAGTTGGTATTGATAGGCAGCACTGGTGATGACGCACTGATTGGCGATTTATAGGTGGCACTGATGGGTGACACTGTGGGTACTGGTAGAGGGCGCTGGTGGGCACAGAAGCCTCTCCACGATCGGGACCGATGTCCCTTTCGCAGCCGCTAGTGATTGGCTTTTTTTTTTTCTCCTCGCGCTACCAGCGTGAGGAGAAAAAATATCTGATTACCGGCCCTGTTTACGTCACATGATCAACTGTCATTGGCTGCCAGCTTATCACGTGGTAAGGGGTCGGGATCGACCCCTTACTCCGATCTGTGATTAGCCGAGTCTCATAGACTCGCTGATCACAGAGCACGCCGCGTGCGCCCTGCAGGGGGCGCGCAGGCCGCTCAAGCAAGGGAGGACGTCCAGAGACGCCCTCCTGGCACATTAAGTCTGCGCTGCAGCCGTCTTTCGGCTATAGCACGGACGGGAAGTGGTTAATGGTAGTGGGAAGTAAGAGGACCCTGGAAGGCAATATTATAAACTGATTAAACTGCAGCTATAATATCACTTTGAATGGAAAGGACAGTTGCACTTTGAAAAGCACATCATGAATTCTTATATTTCACTCTTCCCTCTGCAGCTGCTTTCAAAATATAGTGGCATATTGGTGTTGATACAGTGAATCCCTAATATGGAACTGTACTTTGCCTTTTCTATAATAAAGAAACCCAATCACCTAATCATGTTCAAGCTTTAACATAGTAAAGTAACTTCAAAAGTGAATTTAGATTTTTTTTTTAATTTACAGCGTTTGTTATAATGATACCTAGTAATCCTGCCTTGAAGGTCCTTGTTCAGATTTTTTTCTGCTATTGGGTGACAATACTTCATTTATACTAGTTACTCTACTGCATTGTCTTCCTGTCACATCCGATTTAGCTGGTAACTATAAGCGGCTATGTTAAATGTTAATGGTGCAGGCATATTCTGCTTTTGTCACCATCAGAAAACCAGTCCAGAACAATGAAAAATAGGTGCCACTGAACTGCACGCATGTAGACGGGAAGTAGCCAGCAGCACTAAGATGCAAAGATAGATGAAAAAACTGAAAACCATATATTTTTATCGTACAGTACAGGACGCCGGAAGTAATTCATAGACCATGGATTTAATTCTGTTAACTTCAGGTGATTGAACACTAGCAAAAGCTTCACTCGGTCATCTGAAGTGTTCCCATACCCCACCACCATGAGACTCTAGTTTTTTGTTGGCATCCTTGGGTGATGAACACATTCTCCTTTTGAAGAAGTTTTTTCTACTATATTTTCATCAGATTTAACTACCTCCATCAACAGACACATCTATCAAGGTCTGACTGCTTATTGCCTTTTTGGCACATTAGCAGTTTCTGGATTGGAGACCCACAAGCACACCTAGGGAACCATACCCATACCTTTCAGTTACAGGGATAGACTGTAAAATTTGCTTTGGTCACTGGATCCTGCAGCACCCACCTTGGTGCAACAAGTGTAGCTAGATGTAGGGTGCTATACAGGTCCAGGGCCATGATCCATCCCTATGACTCCCATACCCTGAAGACTCCCTGAGGGTATGACACATTATGATGGGTCAACCCTGGATGCTATACTGGACAAGAAATGTGGACAAGGTAAGAAAGAATTTCACTATACTCTTGGCATTCCTGGCTTACACATCTTGATAGCTCTGTAGTTTACACTACATCTTTATTCTGGAGGACATACTATGAGCTTTGCACATACGCGTTTTATAGGGCACAGGTGTAAGTGGACCTTCACTCTTAAGCAGGGTATACATGCTGAGTATTCAAAAGATCTTGCGGATCCCTGCGTCAACATTAACAAAGTTGATACAGGGATCTCTCTCGCTGTGTCCTTGTACTCCCCACCCTATCAGAATGCACTGATCAGCGCTTGCAGCGATTGGCAAGCACTGATTGAATGCTGGTTTTCCAGTTTGACCATTCGACAGAAGCCATTTGTTAGACCACATTCTGTTTAATGGACAGCGCTACACACATACCGTAAGTTGGCAAGTTCCTGTGGAACCAGATGACTTTTGGTACATGAATACCCAGCATTAGTGGTTTTCCATAACTCTATCAAATCGGTCTTATGGGTAACGTATTTAAATTTGTTGGTACTTTTTTTTTTTTTCAATTATTTTATTTATTTAGTCATAGGACACATCGAGAACATACATAAGAGAAAAACATAACACATCATTAAATTTAAACATCTCATATTTAAAACATAACAGTAAATCAATCATGCAGTGAATTGAGTCATCAGCTGAAATAACTCTCCAGTTCAGCCTTAAAAGCCACGCAAAAGATGAGGGAAAAAAAAAAGAAAAAGGGAGAACACTGTATGTTGCCTCCTATACCTTTACCATGTAATTAGCAGAAGACCCTCTACACTGCCTCCCCTATAGTCTCAAACCCGTCCCAAACAATTTTTTACCCTTATATATTACCAAGAACAAAAAAAAAAAACCAGGGGAAGGAGAAAAAGAAGAAAAAAAAACAAAACAGCCAGTCCATGGAGGTAAACCCCAAGTGTGCCCGCCAAGCGCAGGGAAAGAATAGAGATGAAACCCTTAGATACCCATCCTAACTATTCAAATTCTAGTCAAGGAGGGTACTTCCCCCCTCTGAGGCCAAAAAAACATTCAATGCAAACCAGGTCTTGGTGTAGCGCCCCTGCTGGTTTCGTGCAGAAAAGACCCATTCTTCTAGTCTGCCAATCTCCTTCACTCTACGCAATCACATCCCTATTGTCGGGGCTTGCAGCGATTTCCATGTCAAAGGAACACATGCCTTTGCGGCATCTAAAAGATGACAAATAATAGATTCCTTATATACCTTTTCTGGTATATACGATGCGTGTAGAGGAAAAAAGGCCGGGTCTTCTGGTATCGTATAGTCCGTAAAAATTTGTTAGATACGTCTGACCTCTGTCCAGAAATTCTTTAATTTGGGGCATTTCCAAAAAATTATGTAGCATAGTGCCTCTATCTTCCTGACATCTCCAACACAAGTCGGAGGAGTCAGGTAAGATTTTCTTCAATCTCACTGGCATTCTGTACCACCGAGTGAAAATTTTAAAATTAGTATCTTGAACTTTCGCACAGATCGAAGATTTGTGCGTAAACTTAAGAATATGTTGTAACTGTATTCTATCAAAAGATTTACCCAGCTCCCATTCCCATTCACGGATACAATTCAAATAATCCGCTTCCGTAGGTCATATTAGTAATTCGTAGTTGGTCGATAAAGTATGGGACATTGCACCCGCCTCTGAGCAAAATTTCTCAAAGGTGGTAGGGGACCTGGTGAACCATTTCGGAGCTGGCAGAGTACTAAGAAAGTGGGTGATCTGCAGGGCACTCCAAAATCTTAGTCTAAACTTACCCTCCTGTTCCATCAACTCCGAGACTGTCAGCCACGCCCCTGCCTTTATATAACTGGACACTTGTTTACAGCCTATAGGTGCCTAAAAGCTACGTCATCAGTCCCCGGGGGGGAAACAGGGGGTTCCCCAGTATTGGGTATAGGGAAGAGGTCTCCAATATTATACTAACAGTGGGAAGCAGGGCCGCACAAAGTTTAGCAGTGTTGGCTATTAAAGGGTGTTTAGTAAGCTCTCTAGGAAGATGGGCAAAGCACCAAGGGGCTCTTCCCAATGGGACTGGTGACTGGGCATGTTCAATTTGTACCCAAAGTTTAAGATCTTTGTGTCTATTCCAATCTATTACCCTACTCAGATGTATAGCTTGGTAATATTTACGTAAGTCTGGCACTACTAATCCCCCATATCTCTTAGGTAGTGTGTATTGATTATGGTGTAGCCGAGTTTATATGTCCAGATACAATCAAAAATTATCTTCTGGCTCAGTTTAAAGAATATAGATGGGATGTGTATTGGTAATGCCTGTAAAAGATAAAGAAATTTGGGGAGAATACTCATCTTAATAATATTACAGCGTCCAAGCCATGAATGGAGACCCGTTTTCCATTTACTCAGTAAAATCTTCACTTTTTGAAGCAATGGGGGAAAATTTAACTAAAAAATCCTAGCTATGTTAGGTGAAAGCTGTGTACCCAGGTATGTAAACGCTTTATTAGTCCATTTGTAGTTAAAGTTTTGCTTAAGTTGTTCAATTGATGTTTGAGGGCAATTAACCCCCATTGCTTCCGACTTAGTAAGATTAATACAAAGATTAGAGAGAGAACTTTACTTCTCAAACTCCCTCATTAAGTTAGGAATCGTAATAAGAGGGTTTGTGAGCGAAAACAGCATATCATCTGCATATGCTGAGATTTTATATTGGGCCTCTCCTATCTGTACTCCTGTAATTTCCCAATTTAAGCATATTGTGCTGAGAAACGGTTCCAGTGACAGGGTGAAGAGGAGTGGTGACAAGGGACACCCCTGACATGTCCCGTTTTGAGATTTGGAAGGTATCTGATAGTACTCCATTGGCCCGTACTCGGGCCCCTGGATGGGAGTAAATAGAAGTGATCCACTGCAGCATTTTCCTCCCAAAACCTCCATACCGTAAGACATAAAATTCCAATTCGCCCTGTCAAAGGCTTTCTCAGCATCTGTGCTTATAAACTCACTATGGGGTTTATTTACTAAAGCTGAAGAGAGAAAAATCAAGCTTGCTTCTGCATAGAAACCAATCAGCTTCCAGGTTTTATTGCCAAAGCTTAATTGAACAAGCTGAATTTAGAAGCTGATTGGCTACCGTGGACAGCTGCACCAGATTCTGAGTAAATCTACCCCATTGTGTCTGTTTTATTCACTACCTGTAGGAGGTTCAGGACTTTTGTGGTGTTATCTATTGCTTCCCGCGTGGGGACAAATCCCACCTGATCTATGTGTATCAAATTTGGAATATACTGTTGGATCCTGTTTGCCAGAATTTTAGAGAAAGGTTTAAGCTCTAGATTAAGCAAGGAGATTGGTCTGTAATTTCCACAAGAGGCTGGATCCTTTCCCTCTTTTGGTATTACCGAATTATGGGCTAACATAGTGTCTTTTGTTAATATTGCTGACGAGCCAAGAGCATTAAATAAGTTAACCATATATTGGGCAAGGGAGGGAAACAGACTCTTATAATAATGAGCTGTCAGGCCATCAGGACCTGGTGACTTTCCCAGTTTAATGTCCCTTACTGCAGGGACAGGATTGGTCCTTTTTTTAACCTTCCAATGAAAAGTCCCTTTCCAGCTACTGACATAGTGCTTCTAGGAGATCATGCACACTACAGCTGAAAAAAAAGGTGTGTTTTGAGCTTTTATTTCTGCCTATAAAAGCTTGAAGAAGCTTGTTCTTTATTGTGCTCTTTCTTGTGTTTTTATTGAGCTCTTTCAAGCTTTTTTGAACACAAGCGTTTTTTTCACAAACCCTCCTAGATAGTATTTTCCTAAACACTGTATAAACAAAACAAAAAGCTGGAACACATGTTTTCGCATGTTTTTTTTAGCTCTTTTGAGCTCTTTGGTGCACTAGCTCCTCTCAAAAACGCAAGTTTGGTGGGGTTTTTTCTGCCCGAGGAGCATATGCCTGAAAGCGCCTGAAAAAACCCTAGTGTGCAAGGACACATTGGCTAACATGGAGGGGAGTTTCTGGGCAGAAAAAATAAGAGTTCAAAAGAGCTCAAAAGCCTGTAGGAGCCACTTTGAGCTCCTTTGGGCTGCAGTGTACATGAGCCCTAAGACTCATTCATCGTTGTGCACTTGTGGCCACCATTTTCTACCGACAATGCAAGCTAGTTGTTTGCCAAATCACCTGTTACCCATCTCTAAAAAAGGAAACCGCAATTGGAACTTCATACTGTGCATGCTGAACATCCTTAAAGAGGTAGTGAACCGCCGAAACCCCCCTCCCCAAAAAAACCCTACAAGACAAGATCTTACCTTACAACAAAGCTCTGGCAGCGCACTCTGTCACCGCCGGGGGGCTGACATGTTCCCTTGCTTTTTCTTTTGGGTTCGCAGGCTCCGGCGCTGTGAGTGGCCAGAGCCGTGATGATGTCACTCCCACGCATGTGTGCGGGAGTCCTCCGTTCCAGCATGAGTCGCCGGACCTTCAACACGCATGAGCAGCTGCATGAAGTGTGAATATCTCCTAAACCGTGCAGGTTTAGGAGATATTCATTTTACCTACAGTTAAACCTTTTTTATAGGCTTTCCTGTAGGTAAAAATTACCAAGCGGGCAATACAACAGCTTTAATACACATCCGTTCTGTGAGTGTCTTGTAGAGAAATACTCTCACTTGGCAATAGAGAATTACAGGCATTCGGGAGCTGGAACACATAAGACAGTAGTGAGTCTGCCACAATTCCCAGAAAAAACTTCAAGTTTCTCTCAAGCTACTACTTGTTCTCTCGATTTGGATTGAGGTCTAACACCGACATCGCTCCAACCCCATAACTCCAGCTCTCTTACAGGCATGCTGCAAGTAACCCGTTTGAATAAGGCTGAATTCACAGCCACCATGTCTGATCTATTCTAGAGACTATCACCATCTCTTGAATCAAAGAGGGCTATCAACCACAAGTGCTCTTCTGTCTTGCCTTACCCTGATTATAATTCTGCCCAAACAATACAATTGCCTGATGCACCCGTTGCAACACAAACCAAAGGGGGTGCAGGTTTTCCTGCAGAGGTGCCTCGAGATTTCTTTCCTCCAATATCTAAGGAAGTTACCCTCTCAACATATGCTGTTTTTTTTCATATCGAGGCAGTGCATGCTAGTCTCTGTGCTTAGCACTGAACAGCCCTCATATAATTAAAATTTCCTAAAAAGAGAACCTTCTGTAAAAAACCCTTTCTCACTCTGGATTAGGCAAGTTGGGCAAGGCAAAACCTTCCCTCTCTAAACCCACAGAAACTTCAAAAAGCCTTCTTCACGCCAATAGGTCACCCCTCCTTATGAAGGTGATGGGGTAGTCTTTGGATACGTACCCCAACTTAAAAAGTCAAAAAATCTTTTTTTTTTACCTTTTCCAGAAGGTGTACAATGATTCTTAATTGCTGTCTTCTCCTTCACTCCCTAGTTGTTCTCCATTCTACTCACTTGGAAAAGAACAAGATTCCTTAACCCCATTGCCACTTATTGTTACAATGGGTATTCTTCTCCTTTTCAAACTTACAACCCCTATATAGGAACTCCTTTCCTTAAAGGCTTCCATACTGCATTGCACAAGACGTATTGGTATGATTATTTTGGTAGTTGGGGCTTCCACGAGGCACTCCTGACACTAGCATTTTTCTAATCCAGGAGTCTCCAAACTTTCTAAACAAAGTGCCAGTTTACAGTCCTTCACACTTTAAGGGGGCCGGATTGTGGCCAGTGGGGGTAGAAAATGTCCTGGATTCAGTGGGAATAAACAATGCTTCAGGCTTGGTGGTCAGTGGGGGTACATAAAAAACATAGTACCTGTGGTCAGTAGTCCCATCATTGGTATAGTGGGAAGAATAGTGCCCTTTCATCGGTATTAGTATGAAGAATAGTGCCCCATTGTTGATATCAGTGAAAGGAATAATACCCCATTATTTGCATCATTGGGATAAATAGTTCCCCATTGGTGTCAGAAATAGTGCCCCATCTTTGGTGTTGAAGTCAGGGAATTTACCCCATTGTTGGTGTCCATGGGTGGAATAGTGCCCCAAGGGCCAGATAAAGGCAAAGCATTGCATGCGGCCCACCAATCACAGTTTGGAAACCACTGGTCTAATCTATAGTTAGATTTATAAAGACTCCTGTACATCTGTGTCTATATATCTGATGCCAGAGACATTCTTCCTCTCCACTTAGAAGATTTAGTAGGTAATTTCCCTTCTATCCACTTTTCCCTGTAAACCTTTTCGTACAGACATGAATTACTCCTTGGAATACTCCCATTTGCTGTGTCTGTGAGGTGCTAGTTTGTTCTTAATCCCTGGGATAACCAGTTGGATCACTCAGAGTTTGTGGCTATAGGCCTCCAAACACTTGAATTCTGTGATCCAGAAACCTGGCAGCTGCTCTTTTTCATACATCCCAAAGGCTGTGCTTACATGCTGTGGGAAGTGTTGTTTTTTTTTTTTTGATATATTACAGTCTCTTACTAACGTCTCTTCAGACACCCTCTTCAGCATGAGAATCTTAGTCTGTCTGATTCATCAAAAAAAAAAAAAAAAAAATGTTTTTCTTTCTTCTAGGCATGATCCATGCATTTTAGGAGATGTTTTTTTTCTTACTCTTATGCTTAATTTCTTTGGAGGGACCATCTCTAATCCCCTCTACTCCAGGAGGATGTTTATACAACCTAGAACCTGACTACCCTGTTCTGCCAATTACGGTTTCCAGGATAAGGTGTTTAATCTCTCCTCCCCCATCCATGTCCTGACCTCGATATGGCATACACTAGTGCAAAATTAAATCAAAGGTAGTTTAAATCCCCCTGTTCCTGGGGTTTTTTGTTGGTTCCCCTTCCTTTTGAACCTATGAACCAGAGCAGCTTTTGACACTTGCCTACTAAACACAACCATCCTCATTATCGTGTGTCGATCTCAGTTTCATCAGAGGTTTTGGAGGCCAGAGGACCCCAGATCTCATCATAAAGATGACCTGTCACAGCCCATGCTATCATAAGGGATGTTGTTCGTCCCTTGTGATAGCAATAAAGTTGATCAAAAAAAAAAAATTAAAGGGACAGTGTAAAAAAGTTTTAAGTAAAATAGAAAAAAAAAAAACAAAAGAACCCATTCAGTTTAAAAAGTAATTGAGAGGTAAAACATTTGTGTATAGATAGAAAAATCATTATAAATACCTTATTTTGCACTTGTGTAATGTGTGTGCTGATTTCATTGGAATCTTTTAGCCTCCTCACATGTGGGCTTAGTAAGTGCCTGCTGACATGTTTAGCAAGTGGATGGGACAGGGTAATGTGGACCATTGACAGGTGATTAATCACTTCCGGACCAGCCGCTGCAGTTTTATTGTGGCAGGTTGGCTTCCCTGCGCAAAACCACGTGACTGTACGTTGGCTCGCAGGAGCTGGATAGCAGGCGCGCGCGCAACCGCTGCTCAGCGGGGGTGCCAATGCTCGTGGCCATGAACGATCGTGACCAGGAGACACAGAACAGGGACGAGTGTGTGTAGGAGTGACAGATCGTGAGTTCCTATTAGCTAGGAACCATAGTCTGTCACTTCCTGTAGTTATTCCCTCCCCCTTCAGTTAGAATCACCTCCCAGGGAACACAGTTAACCCCTTCACCAAAATTGTCCGATGTGTCCGCCATAATGTCGCAGTCATGATAAAAATTGCAGATCGCTGCCATTACTATTAAAAAACAAAATAATAAAAATGTTATAAATCTATCCCCTATTTTGTAGAGGCTATAGCTTTTGCGCAAACCAATCAATATACGCTTATTGCGATTTTTCTTACCAAAAATATGTCGAAGAATACATATCGGCCTAAACTGATGAAAAAAAATGTTTTTTTATATATTTTTGGAGGATATTTATTATAGCAAAAAGTAAAAAATTAGTTTTTTTTTCAAAATTGTCGCTCTTTTTTTCTTGTTTATAGCGCAAAGAAATAAAAACTGCAGAGGCGATCAAATACCACCAAAAGAAAGCACTATTTGTGGGGAAAAAAATTACATCAATTTTGTTTGGGAACAAAGTTACACGACCGCGCAATTGTCAGTTAAAGCGACGCAGTGCCGAATCCCAAAAAGTGCTCTGGTCAGGAAGGGGGTAAATTCTTCCGGGGCTGAAGTGGTTAAAACACATAACCACTGCCTCCTTTTGGTGCCTTTTTGGGTAAATGACATAAAGACAGGTGCAGCTCCTGTTAGGGAACAGAAGAGGTTTAAATCAATAATGGATGCAGATATAAAATTGAGGCTTGTCCTGTCTGGAGTGAAAAGTTGAAATTGAATGATGAAGGTCAAAGGATGATATTTTTTTATGAGCTGTGCAAGATGGAAAGCAATTCTGTAAGAACTTTGAAAATAATCCAGGATTCTTGTGTGAAGGTTTTAATACTTGGAGAGCAGGTAGGACAGAAAAATGTTTTCAGTACTGACTGATCTCAGCCAAATGGAATTTCATGTAGTTTATGTTTTTGTGAATGACCAAAGAAGTAGGCTAGGAACAGTTTCTCACTGGCTGTTATAGGCTGATGAGGAATTTGAAGATGTAAATGATTTTATTACCCTCATTCGTTTTGCACATGATAATGTGTCATAGTAAACTCATTAAGGAAATATCTTTTTAAAAGGCCACAAATTTCTCAAACAAGGATATTACTTTTTTTTTTTTTAAAGTTACTTTAGTGGGATTTTTGCTTTACATCAAGGAGCGAACCTTCCTACAGATCTTTTTATGTAGAGACCCAAATCATGCCAATCAGCATCTTAAAGAGAAACTTCAGGGTTTTTTTTTTTTTTTTACTCAGCTGCTACAAATGCTGTAGCTGCTGACTTTTATAAATTGGGTACTTGCAATTGCCAGGTGTCCAGCGCTGCCTTCTTGCAGCCAGTTCTTCCTACTGCCGCGGGCACCACCATCTTGGATATTGGAGCTGGCCGTGACTTCCTGAGGCTCCTCACTACATATATACAAACATGCACAATGCTTTGTAAATAGTCTTGCAGCCTCCCAGGATATGTGATGTGTCTCAAGAGGCTGCGGGAGGGGAGGAGGTAAGGCAAGGGACGTCATCCTTGCCTAAGTGAGGATTGCAGAAATGAGAGGAAGTACTGATAAAAATTGGTATTCGTTCCCCCACTTCCCCCAAGGAAAACTGTGATAGGCTGGGGAGATCCAGCTGGGACTTCACTTTCAGGGGAAGTTCTGTTTTAAAATAAGCTTCCCAAGCCCATCGTAAGTTTTGTCAAAAACAAGAGCCCTTATTTCTTTTCTACAGAAATCAGGACTGGCTTGCTAAAGCAGTGATGGAAAGTATGTGGACAGTAACTTGTAC
This sequence comes from Lithobates clamitans, assembly GCA_037952925.1. NCBI lineage: Eukaryota > Metazoa > Chordata > Amphibia > Anura > Ranidae > Lithobates > Lithobates clamitans. The sequence goes on along the minus strand of JBBGZY010001024.1, from coordinate 2,177,582 downwards.
AAGTTTGACATCTTCACAGAACAGGACCATCCCAATCACTTTATTTACCCCCCCCCCCAGATCATGCTGGATAATGTGAACGCCTCTCATTGTTCGCTTGTTTTGAAATATCTCTGCTATGACCATAATAATCTTTATGCCTCAAGCACGGTGACATTATGAATATTGCAGGTAACCATAGAAACATGACATACACAGTAACTTCATGATGTAAACCTGTTCAACTCACTGAATCTCAGACTTCTGTTCCTGACTGCTGTCCTAGACATCCTGGCTGTTTATGACCAGTCCACTGCCCCGCTACTAAATAGTTACTCAGGTATGAGGGTTTTTTTGCCAGACTTGCTTCATAAACTTATGGCATAGCATAGCTGAATGTAAAATATGTTGTGCTTATTACAAAACATCCGGGGAATTTACTAAATTTGGAGCAGGAATAATCAAGAGCAGCTGTGCATGACAAGCAATCAATTACCAGCTATCATTTTCAAAGCTTGAGGCCCCTTTTACACGGGGCAGATCTGTTTGACGGATACTGCTTGCTCGACTAGGAACACTCTGCTGATCCCCGCTGAGCAGGCGGATGACAGGTCCGTCTCCACCTACTGTGCTGAGACGGACCTGTCAGAGTCCCGCTCTCCTCTATGGGGAGATCCCATCCGATCCGCCAGACGGATGGAAAATAGGACCACCATCCATCTGGATTTAATGGGCAGGATCGGAACGGATAGCAGCAGGTGTCAGCGGACATGTCACCGCTGACATTTGCTGCCCCATAGGGGTGAATGGAGCGTCCGATCAGGTCTGCCTGAAAAATGTACAGCCTGTGTGAAAGGGCCCTAACTGAACACTCTGAAGTTAGAAGTCGATTGGTTGCTGTGCACAGCTGCTCCAGTTTGTCTGCCCATGGATTAGTAAATTCCCTCCAAAGGGCCTAATTTGTAATAAAAACTGCATGTGCCTAATACAGATTATCACTGACAGATCACAATAGCAAAAAGGATTACAAAATAAGAGAACTGGACCTGAAATAAAAAGAGGATTTGCTGTGTCTTATCCCGCGTACACACGAGTGGAATTTCCGACATAAAAAATTAGATGGGAGCTTTTCATCGTATATTCCGACCGTGTGTATGCCCCATTGGACTTTTTATGTCGAAAAGTCAGAGGGACTTAGAGAACATGTTCTATATTTTTCCGACGGAACAAATTCCTATCGGAAAACCGCTTGTCTGTATGCTGTTCCGACGTACCAAAAATGGCGCATGTTCTGAAGCAAGTACAAGACGTTGTACGTGTTGTCCCATCGTACGTGTTGTAAGTCACTGCGTTCTTGACGATTGGAATTTTGTGTGACCGTGTGTATGCAAGACGACGTGAGCAATCATTCCGTCAGAGTTTATTCCGACGGCAAAACCGGTCGTGTGTACAGGGCATTAGGGTACATTTAGAAACTTTATTTGGGCCTAACCAGCACCCTGAAAAATGTATCTTTTGTCTGGAAATCCTGAAAAATATCCGTATACTTCCTGGTATGTGAGTGTCCATAACGGTTTATCTGCAGTACGAGATCGAAGGCACTGCTGCTTCTGACCGCTAGTCTCATGGTATTTGGAGTTACATTTGATGTCACCACTGTGTTTGTTGCTCACTGTTGTTCTTGATGGAGGCTTTGACGTAAGTAAGCAAGCAAAAGCCCTGTTTCTACTATGATGGCTATCTCCATACAGTTACAGTGCAGGACAAGGATTTGTAAGGCTGGTCATATAACAAAATGAAATTCATTTAGTTCAGAAGGGACTGTCTGAATTTTGATCAGTGTGTGGCTGTCCCTGTTTGACAGAAGTCAATCAGTAGATCAACTTTTGTCAAATGGGCAATTGTATTGTGACCACGTCGGGTCCAGCTGGGGGGGGGGATTCTTTTATTCATCCCCCTCACTTTTATGGATGGAGAATCCTGTTTTTTCTGTTCAGCCGGCTGCCTGAATGTAAAAAGAACTACTCATCTATGGCCAGTTTAAGTCGGTTAGGGAAAGATCAGCTGAAGGAAGAGAACAGGCAGGGCTAGTGACTAGTCTTTTGCCCTCTGCCTGCCTTTTTGGGCAGATCTTTTCAGGTCGTCTTTAACAACTTCACAATAAGGACCAGTTCAAACCACATGTAGTCCAGTGTGTTTTTTTTCTGCATCAAAAAATGCATTGAGAGTAGGTTACATGGATTTCAATGGCAAAATTTACACCATCGCAGTGTGTTTCCAGTACAGTCAACAAAAGTAGAACATGCTGCATTTTTTTTTCAAGGAACTTTACAGGGACGTGGCAAAACGCATTAAAAACGCACCAGAATACACCTAAATGCATAAAAAAATAATTAAAATAATATAAAAAAATAAAACCTAGGAAACTTTGCAAAAAAAAAAGGAGGAGGGACTCACTAGAACGCATTGAAAGCACATCAAAAACACATCAATGCACATGCAGAAACGCATCAAACACATCCGGACAGGGTTTCTGTGGTGTGAACTGGCCCATACATAGAGAAACAGCTTTTATTTGCATCAGTTTTAAAAATATAAGAAGTGAGCAACCTACTGGTGTCAAATATTTGGACCACATATAATGCTTATTGAGAACCTCATCTTATTTGGATCCCAGAACAGTGACAAACAATCGGTGTTCCAGAAGAACTTGAGTACCCATACTTTAGGGTACCCAAACATTTTGCTACCTACACACTTAACAGATTTGAGCGTATAAGAAATGTTGCTTATGGGAGCTACCACCATGGTATATTTGCCCATTCTGTATACAGTTATGCCGTGTACACATGGGCGGACTTTTCGACTGGACTGGTCCGATGGACTTTCTGACGGACTTTCCACGGACTTGCCTACACATGATCACACCAAAGTCCGACGGATTCGTACATAATGACGTATGACCGGACTAAAGTAGGGAAGTTGATAGCCGGTAGACAATAGCTGCCCTAGCGTCGGTTTTCGTCCGTCGGACTAGCATGCAGATGAGCGGATTTTTCGGATGTATCACAACATTAAAGATCCAGGAGTGGGGCTTTAATGTTGTGATACATTTCCAAAAATGATATTTTATACAATGTAATTCAGTTCTTTCACAAAACAAATGGGCTTCATTTACTACTATATTTTCTTGCTTTTGTCTACCAGTCAGATTCTTCATACTGCACTTGGAAAAAGAAAGGAAGGATTTGGATGCTATAGCATAATAACAGAAATTTCTTATTACTCTCATAAATTGTTTGTTTATGGTTTGCTGTTAAGCGCCAACTACACTAAATAAATCGACATATTTACTGGCACGTGAATGCTGTCATTGTGTTACTAATAAATGAGAAAGTATTCTGGAGATTCCTGTTAACCAGTCCCAACAAATAGACTAAATGAAGAAAAACAAATCAAATATAGTTAAGTGTCGAAATGTAGAAAATGACACAAGGAAAGGCTGTGGTGTTTTCTTACTAAATGGGCAAATATTTAATCTGCTTACAGCAAATGAAAGTTAGAGATGAGCGCTAAAGGAGATCTGGATTTTACCAATTTGCCTCAGCTTTAAATTAGCAAATATTTATCATCTGCTCCATTTTTAGAGACAAGTACATCATTCTGATATTTGCCAGGTTTTCCCACAGTCACTTGAATGTATTCGAGCCTCCAGTGCCTGCATTGCCTGTTCATCCAGCAAGGAAAAGTGATGTGCATAGTCACAGCCCCCGCATTGAATGTAATGCCGTGTATTAGTAGTCAGTACTAGGATACATGCAGAAGCTACTTGTGCAAATTACATAGAAGCATAGCTTTGTATGCAGAAAGCAATGGCTTTAGCAAATCTTGTTTTTTCTAATATAGATTCATATGGACACCTTTTTCTATGTGCGTTCATGGCAGAAACGTGTTCATATTTAAGGGATGTCCATTGGGAGCACTTTTTCCTCTCGATTTTCCAAAAAAAGCACATCATAATAAAACCAGTGAATGCCCTAAAGTGCATATGCAGGGCAAGGCAATACATTCATTTTTAATGCAGCTTCTCCATCAGCACATACTTACCTTCTCTACCTTACCGCTGCATTCAGCTGCCAAGTGCAAGGGAAGGGAGTCACGTGTTGGCGCTTTTTATCCCCATGGCTGTTTTTTTTATCCCCATGGCTGTCTCTTTATCCCCATGGCTGTCTCTTTATCCCCATGGCTGTCTCTTTATCCTCATGGCTGTCTCTTTATCCCCATGGCTGTCTCTTTATCCCCATGGCTGTCTCTTTATCCCCATGGCTGCCTCTTTATCCCCATGGCTGTCTCTTTATCCCCATGGCTGCCTCTTTATCCTCATGGCTGTCTCTTTATCCCCATGGCTGTCTCTTTATCCCCATGGCTGTCTCTTTATCCCCATGGCTGCCTCTTTATCCCCATGGCTGTCTCTTTATCCCCATGGCTGCCTCTTTATCCCCATGGCTGCCTCTTTATCCCCATGGCTGTCTCTTTATCCCCATGGCTGTCTCTTTATCCCCATGCAACATTTACTTTGAACCAATGCTGTCTTCTGAGAGGAAGGGGAGTAAATCACATGCTTTGTACATGGAAGGTTTTTTTTAAATGAATTACTCCTGGTTACTTGAATGATTTGTGGGGGAATGAAGGAAGTGGTGAGTATGTGCTGCTTACAAGGGGCCTATTATAGTGACCTTGTTACCTTGGCTTGTGTGGTTTGCAGGTTTGCAATAAATTTAATTGCAGAGTCAAGCATAACATTTGTTTATCTCTGGTCAGCCCATCTATGCATTGGCATGGCTGATGAGCCAGGTTGCTTTGTTTTTTTAGCTGCAGCTGTAAATAAAATATTTTTTTACTGAAGAATATCCTGCCACTCAGCCTGGCTTTACAACTGCCATATCTTTACATGTGTCCAAAAAACCTGCATATTTGTAAGCTCCAGCAAAGGCAAATGCAGCCAGTATTTGACATTCATTTTTTCAATATTGCATTGTTGCCAGCTGAATATATATAGACTACCAGGGCTGGTGCAAGAATTTTTGACACCCTAGACAAAACCTAATTTTGCCACCCCCTTGGCTCCGCCCCTGACTCCACCCCCTTTGCCCTGCCCTTGTAACACATGTGACCCACCTGACCATTACACTTACCTACCTGACATTACACTGACCTACCTGACCCCTACACTGACCTACCTACCTACCTGACCTCTACACTGACCTACCTGACACATACAGTGACCTACCTGACACACTGACCTACCTGACCCCTACACTGACCTACCTGACCGCTACACTGACCTACCTGACATATACAGTGACCCACCTACCTGACTACTACACTGACCTACCCGACCCACCTACCTGACACATACATTGACCTACCTGACCCATACACTGACCTACCTACCTGTCCCTACACTGATCTATCTGACCTATATACTGACCTACCTGACCACTACACTGACCTACCTGACCCCTACACGGACCCACCTACCTGACACATACACTGACCTACCTACCTGACCCTTACACTGATCTACCTGACTCCAGGCTGTGGAGGGGACAGGAGCGTCTGACTCAGAGAGGCTGAACCAACTCACAGCCAACTGGGTGGATCCTGACATTAAAGTCGAGATCCCTCCAAAGCCTGGACCAGCTGAGTGATGATAGTGGACTTTAGCCCTCTGTCGGCTGAATGTAGGTCACAGGTTTGCAAAGCTAAGTGCACTCTTGTCACCCACAGGAGAATTATCGCCAAAAGAGCTTTGTCCCTTTTAGGTGAGCCCTAGCCATAGTAGTGTCCTTACCCTTGGTCACATCCCTAACCCTGTGTACAGATGAAGTTAGCAAATTTCACACAGGTACTCTTTAATGTAGTTACCCTTTCCATTTTACTCAACAGCCAAATTGTCCTGTTATATCAGTCCATCCACTATGACTGAGTATCATCTGGCATTGCTGAGAACAGAATGCTTGAAGTCAGGATTTATTGAAATTAAACAGCATTTTGCCTTATGACTCAGACGCACATGTTTTTGTTGTTATCTAGGATTAGCTTATTAACTTGGAAACTGCTCTTAAAGCTGAACTGCAGGCAAACATCTAAATACACAGATATAATATCATTTAGGGAGCCCTTTACATACCAAAATATTTGCATTTATGTCTTCTCAGTGCAGTAATACATGGCTGCATTTATTGGTGGATTTTATTTGTCTGTGTTCGGTCTTTTGGCTGGCTTCACCTGTGCATTGCCGGAAAACAACACCTGGGGCACCATTGGGCACACCAAGGAGTGTAATAATAAAAAAAAGGGTTAAAGGGGCATGGTTGAAGAAAACCTGGGCCTACTTGCTGTATTGCATGTACATCACACATACACTACATACAGTCCCTGAACCCATAAAGTATGCTTTAATTGCTGTGACACAACTGAGAGTTTACCAGACATGTATACACCTAAGCACCTTTTGAAAACAAAAAACGCTTCCATTACATGTGTTTTTCTGCACACACAATACCAGAAGTAAAAGAATTTAAGGGGAAAAAAAATAACACTATGTCTGAGTCTACCTTGAACAAGAACTTCTTTAAAATAATTTCTTGTACTGTAATGCTGATTTGTTTAATAAAAATTTTCTGTTAAAAAAAAAAAAAATAGTCAGGGACTGCTTAGCAACCGGCAGCTGTTGAGATATTGAACACTTCGGTGTAAAGTTAAACTGATTGTTCGTTGTTTTTTTTTTTTTGTTTTTTTATCATACTTACCTCCACTGTGTAGTTCATTTTGCACAGGGTGGCTCCGATCCTCGTCTTCTGGGACCCCCGGCGTCTCTTGTGGCTTCTCCCCACATCAGATAACCCCCTAGGAGAAGCGCTCTCCCAAAGGGGGTCACCATGCAGGCATGCTCCCAAGTCCAGCATTCGGTGTGCATAGGATGCATTAAGGTGAAAGAACACGAAGGTTTACAACCCCTTTAAGTATGTAATGTACAATATAGTGCAAAAGTCTGGAACACACAGAGTGTAGGGGGCTATAGGGGTGTGTAATGCAGAGGTCAGGAGAACATGCACAGGGTGCAGAGTGAGATACTTTGCCGAATTTTTAATACATAGTGGAGTACAAAGTGGGGATCTGACGCTCCAAATGGTATATGTCTCTTAAATAAGCAAGTGCTGAGTAAGGGTAAAAAAAAGTCTACTAGTCCAAGCAGACGAGTAAAAAGAGCCAAAAGAAGGCAACTATCCTCAGTGTGTCCAGGAGCCAATGGTTAGCGAGGAGTGGACCATTTGTGGAGCCTGCAGGACGGCACAGATCAGTACAATGATGGGCATGACTTTCTTTTGCTGTCTAAGTTTTTTTTAACCTTGTGCAATAAATAATGACTTAATAATACTACACTTAGTTGGCACCTCCCCCTCTCTGCTTTCTTCGTGCGTAGGGGAGCCTAGTCCAACAAATAGACTTCCCTATGTGTGTGGCACAAAAGTGAGCAAAAACATGTATATGTGCAGCACAATTTTGTGCAAGTTAACAGAATACTAATTTGAATTCAGGCTAAAGAAGAAATTGTACAATCAGATGCAATGTGTGTGGCCAACGTAACATAAAATATTACAATATTTTTTATTGAAGCGGTAGTAAACTGCAGTTGATGAGGAACCCCCCCCCCATGGAAATGTCATAATGTGCTAGTATGCATACTAGCACATTATGAGAGACTTGTGTTAGAACTAAGCTGTCAGGTACCTTTTCCGAGGCCAAGATGCTGAGGCTACCCTTGCCGCTAAGCGCAGTATGCCTCTGAAGGTGGTACAGGAGGTATAGGGCTCAAAGAAGCACAGGTTGCCAGCAGGTTGGAAAGGCTTGAGCTCATGATCACTTGGAGACTTTGCTTGAGAAGATGACAAGGAGTATTCCTGACACTTAGTAAAAGCCCGGCTGAGGGTAGAACACAGGAGAGCAGATTGAAGGCTGTGGTGAGGCCAACTGAGGGTCAATCACAGGTAAGTGATAAGCAAAGTCCGTGAGCCAAGCCGGGGGTCAAACACTGGGGAGGAGATCAGGAGGCAAGCCAAGGTCACAACAGGAATCACTTGGAAGTATAACATAGGTTCAGGAACATGCACTCTGACTATCTTCTGAACTTTGCAAGTTTAGGAGATATTCATAGTACCTACAGGTAAGCCTTACTATAGGGTTGCTTGTAGGTACAAGTGGTAGAACAGAGTTTACTACCACTTAATTTCTCCAGGCAAGTGCTTGCTGGTGTCATTCTTTGCTTATTTTTCTGAATTCCAGTGTTAGGCACATTGGCGCATTGCTGTGGCGTTCATTCTGAATGACACCCCAACACACCTGAGTTGCGGTCCACCACAGTGTATATTAACACATTGCTGTGTTGTAGTGCACTGTATTGCTGAAAACCGTGTATGAACCTTTTTTGGTGCGTTGGGCAGTCTATTGGAATGATTGAGGCTGCATTCTGTGCACAGATGTAAATGAGCCCTCAATGTTTAGATAATACTAAGCTGTGCTTATGTCCGAGGTGCAGCTGATCCATCGCAAATCTGGCAGTCATTTTTTGCGGAGAAGAAACGTACTTTACATGTTCATAAACACGTCTGTTTTTTTCATGCCTTTTTACGTAATATGGTTTACAGATCTGCTTACAGCTCTTGCATCTGGTAACATAATTAGCCAAACAAGCTTAGACCCACGCAAAACGAAACATTGCATTGGATAAAATGATGCTGTTTAGAAGTCATCTTAACTATTCTAATTCTTATCTAACAAGGGATCTGGGGTACTGAATTTCCCATGATGTATGGCTTGTGGCTGGTACTGCCAGTTCCCACAGCCTTCGCATTCTCTTTGCATCAGTCAGTGTCGAAAAGAAACAAATTTGAAACTGGAAAGCATGTGAAAATCCATTAAAGCCAAAATTCTGTTCTCTCCAGGGACTATGACCTCTACAGTGGCCCATAGGCCGATGTTTTCATGAGCTATTTGGAGGAATTGTGAGAGGAACGTAAAATGAGTGCTCTCTGTTATCACAAAGTGAAATCGTTTTTTTCCTTCTGTGGAAAGTGATTGCAGTAGCTTATTATACCCTGTAAATTCCCCGTCTTCAGTAAGTTTAAAGCGGCATTAAACCCAGAAAACAAAAGTGTGATATATTGCAGCTTACCAATCATTAGATGTGGAACCTGCATTAGTTTTCTTTTCTTTCCTTTCTAGTTGTACTAGCAGACTTCATTTAAAAACACTAACAAATTGAATCCAAACTCTAGCTTACACTTTATAAGCAGTTACAGCAAACAGTTTGTTTCCTTTTGGGATAAAGGTTTTACATGGAAGCTGGTCATTGTAAGCACCCCTGCTAGTGGTGTATGGTCTGTAACTGATACATTCTGCTGGAGAGCTGCTTGTTTTGAAAAACAACAGACTTACTCACCAGATCACCAGATGAATATAGAAGACAGAAAGCCTAAAAAAGGAATATGAATGCAGCCATCACATCTAAGAAATGGTATACTGCAATATAATAAATGCTTGCTTTTGGGTTTAATACCGCTTTAAGCATTCCCTTTCTTTCTGTTCAAAAGGAAACATTCAATCTAGACTAACCTAATCAGTTAACAGCTGCAAAGGGGAATTTGTTTTTGTTTCTTTAGGCCTGGTTTACATTAGTGTGATATAAGGTCTGACTTTGGGAGCACATGTCACATGACGTGTATAAATTAATGGTTCCCTATAAGAGCCGTCTTAACCTGGTCCAACACATGTCGGTGCGACTTTAAAAAAGGTTCCTGCACTACTTTGGTCCGACTTGGGCATGATTTCAGACAATTGATTTAAATGTAAGTCGCATCCAAGTCGGATCCTTGTCTTAACTGATCCGACTTGTGACATGCGACTTGTGCTCTGAGGATCTTGAAGGGGAACCCCACGCCAAAATAAAAAAACGGAGTGAGCCCCCCTAAATCCATACCAGACCCTGATTGGAGAATGCAGCCCGGCAGGTCAGGAAAGGGAGGGAGATGAGAAAGTGCCCCCCCCTCCTGGACCATACCAGGCCACATGCCCTCAACATGGGGGGAGTGGATTTGGTGGAGCACGGGGGGCTCTGCGTCCCCCCCACCCCAAAGCACCTTGTCCCCATGTTGATGGGGACAAGGGCCCCTCTTCCATACAACCGCTATATGGGTACCTTGAATAAAAATAGGGATAATTGTAGACATGCAGCCACACTCACTCAGGTTGAACTGGATGGACTGGTGTCTTTATTCAACCTTACTAACTATGTAACCGTGGGCGGTGGTTGTGAGGATCTATTGGCAGGGGGCTTATCAGAATCGGAAACTCCTTTTAACAAGAGGGCCCCAAGATCCTGGCCCTCCCATGTGAATGAGTATGGGGTACATTGTACCCCTACCCATTCACCCCAAAAAGTGTAAAAAAATAAAAGCAGTACAAAGGTTTTTAAAAAAGTCCTTTATTAAAAATGAAGAATGTCCCCTATCGTAGCTCCAACATGTCTTCTCCCTCCGCTGCTGATGTCTTCTTCCTCCGATTCTTCTCCCTTCTCTGCTGAGAAGACTTCGGCAGCGGAGGGAGAAGAATCGGAGGAAGAAGACATCAGCAGTGGAGGGAGAAGAACTAAAGGCGAGTGAAGACCTCTCTGGAGGGAGAAGACACGTTGGAGCTATGACGGGGGACATTCTTCATTTTTAATAAAGGACGTTGTCAAAAACCTGTGTACTGTTTTTATTTCTTTTTGACACTTTTTGGGGTGAATGAGTAGTGGGGGTCGGGATCTATCTTGTTAAAGGGGGCTTCCAGATTCCAATAAGCCCCCTGCCCGCAGACCCCCACAACCCCTGCCAACGGTTGTCAGGAAGAGGCCCTTGTCCCCATCAACATGGGGACATTGTGCTTTTTGGATGGGGGGCGCAGAGCCCCCCATTGTTGAGGGCATGATTTGGGGGCGGGCACACCGTTTAAAAAAAAAAAAATGTATTTTGGCATGGGGTACCCCCCTCAAGATTAATACCAGACTCAATAGGCCTTGTATGTTCAGATCAAAGCCGGATCCCGTCCATTGAAGTCGCATGGAAGTCGGACATGAAGTCGTAGGGCAAAGTCGGATTGGAAGTCGTCTGACTTCCATGTCGGAGCAGTGTGAATCCGGCCTTAAGGTACATTTATAACCATCTGCAACACCTATAAACCTTACTGTTGAAGACTGCTTTAGGGCTCTTTCAGAGAGGTGGTAATGCTTATCGTCCTCTGAAAAGCAAACCACAGTGGGTTGCTTTTCAGAGTTTTTAAAGGGGGGTAAAGCAGCAGGTGGCAGGCATTAAGGAGGCACTACTCCTGTTTCCCGACACCTGTTATTTGCTTTTTTCTTTCTTATACTTAGCCAATGGCTCCGCTGCGGTGTCTCAGCCAATCAGGAGGGAGAGTCCTGGGCAGCTCAGACACTCGTGGACATCACTGGACATAGATGGGTCTTAGGTAAGTATTATGGGGGCTGCTGCACACAGAAGGCTTTTTATCTTAATGCATAAAATGCATTAAGATAAAAAAACCTTCTGACTTTACAACCCTTTTAAAGTATAACTAAAGGTTTTTATTTTAGTTGTTTTACTTTTGGATGCAGTGGAGAGGAATTAAAACACCTGACAGATTTTTATTGCTGTCTATGCCCCCATTAAGGAGATTCACCCTCTCTATTTGTCATGTTTACCAAAAGTAAAAGAAAATCCCAAATTTTGAGTTTTCCCCAGAACAGTATCTTACAATAAAGACACTGGAAATCTGAATTAAGAAAAAACATACATGGACTTTCTTGGTACACAGTAGACACATACAACTATTTATTCTAAAATATAATTTTTTGTACACAAATCAAAAAAAATCACAAATACATTATTAAAGATCAGCCTCAACTCATGGAGCGTGTTTCTATTGCCAACTATACAGGTATAGATCTAATACCCCAATCATGGGGTGGGGTACAATACAAGGGAACACAAACTCCATCCATATTATGATCCTCTACATGTTTTGTGGTGAGCAGCTTCTTCAGGAGACAGAGACGATGGCATAGTTTTAAAAGTGGATCTAAACGGACATAATAAAACCATAATAATAGCAACAACCACATACACAAAGCATCAGTAAATTAGTAAACACTAGGCTGAGCCATAAGGCTTACCCACTGCTTGAATGGCAGAAAGCCAGACAGAAATCGCAAGCGGGACCCGGGCAAGACCCCTTCCCGGGGCAGACATGAGAGCAGGCCAGTGTAGGTGACCTAATAGAAAATCAAAGTCTGTACAAAAAATATGTATTCAGAATCCTCAAACTTTATTAAAATAGGTCAAATCCATAGAGTAGGAAAACCATGCATAAAGGATAAAGTACTAACCAGAAAACCAAGGCTTGTTCAATCCTGCTGAATCTCAATCATTTCAATGGGATTGAACAAGCCTCGATTTACTGGTTACTGTTTTATCCTGTACTGTTGTTGAAGTAGGAACATATAAA